>JAQJVK010000041.1:679818-1279818 GCA_035578135.1 Flexamia atlantica | reverse complement strand
TAAATCAAAATAACGAAAATATAGATAAAAACGTAATCAAAATTACAAGCAGTAAACAAACAAAAAAATAACAAGTAAGTAGGCTAGTGTAAAAGTACATAGTGTATTATTTAAATCATGTTCGTATTGCAGTACAAATAAACGAAATAAAGAAGAATGTACCCGATTAAGTTCCTATGATAATTATCTACAATATTTAATTTATTAAGCTTTGATAAAAAAAATACGCCTCGTCATATTTATTGGTCTGTAGCACTTTGATCAAAGAAATTCAATTAACAGCTCCCCAAGTGTAACGTTTGCTCCGATTTATGGTAAACTTAATTTCGAACTGGGCGATGCGTAAAGTGGCCAAATCACCGGAAGCAATTACGCTTTGTATGCTCTAACCAGCTGTATATATAAATCAAACGTATATTTTATTTCATCTCTGAAAACTAACCCAGCCAAATTCAATCGGATTGGTCCATCAATTTAGTTAGCTTATTGGAGTGCTTCTTAATTCTTAGAAAAGGTGGTGAAACGAATTAAATCGTGACCATATGTGGTGATAAATGGAGTACACAATAATTACTTTTCAAATACAGTATAACCTATCTTCAAACAAAAACTTATTAATATACAAATATCTTGATCAACAAAAGGAAAAGAAAAACAATACCAAAAATAATAAGGCTTCAGTGTATATGAATTTTGTATTATTCAGGACCTATAGGCACGACTATTAACGGATATTGTTATTTTGATATCAAGAGACAGTTGGTGATTTAATTGTATTAGTTACATGGTTTTACAAAACAGTGTAATAGAAATAAAATTGTTTAAAACATAAATTATAAACGAAATATCTAGGATTTGCAGTACGAACTCTCTTGAAAAATATCAAATTCTATTTACTGACGTTTATAAGGAACTGCTAATAATATTACCGACAATAATGTCAACGATATATGAATCATGTAAATTCAAAGCTTAATCGGAAGTTTCTTTAAACGGAATTCTATATAGTTGTAAATTATCAGTAAACCACGCCAAGGGCCCGACCTTTAGTATTTCAACATAAATTAAAACAACACTTAACATAAATTAAACAATACTTCAACATAAATTAAAACAACATAAATTAATATTCAACCCTTTGATTTTTACATAGTTTTTATTTATTCTTATATCACAACAGTCACATTTTATAATCTCTCATTGTATCGGCAGAAGCAGTATAGGAAAATTAACACTAAGAAGGTACAGTATATTTAGCATGATGTTGGTAATTAACGTAATTTGTAAAAGAAATTTCCAGAATCAAATCAAAACTACTATAAAGTAAAAAAATATGCTAAGATCATTTACTTTAACTATTTACTCTTGCACGGTATTATCTCGTACTTGAGATAAACCGATATCTAGTCGATTTGGGTGGATTCGAGGTTTTCTGTGTCAAGAGCGCGTCTAACTGCAGCTTTTGGACGGTCGTGCTATGGCTGAGGTAAGTATAATTGTTAACAATCAATCAAAAAACTTTATATTCATCATATAACCTAAATACACCTTTCACATTTTTCGATTACGATATAGTTTTAGAATAGTGATAAAATCAACGAAATTATCAGATAATATAGAAAAAGTTGTGGCAGCTAATTATTAGTATATTTCACTACTAGTCACGAAATGGTACTTTTGTGACGAGTTGTGAACAGTACTTTTCATCACGATGCAAACTCATAAAAAATGATCCAACATTTCATAATTTATTAATTTTTCTGTGAGTAAACACAATACGGCTGAACTGTCTATTTTAGTTTATAAAGTCAGCTGGTTGAACTGTCAAATTAAGGAATTCGTTTGTTTGGGTACGACAATATTTTGTTTTGGTACGGAAATGGTTTGTTTGGGTACGGGAATGAAATGTTTGGGTACCGAAAAAGCAGCTGATCATTACTTTTTTTGACGTAAGGAAATCGAGAGTTTTCGTAGATCTCAGCTGTACGGTAACGGGCAATTTTCGTATACAGAGTGATGAAAAGCAATATTTTTTATTCGCATGTACCATTATTAAGCTGAGTTCATATCTGTGTGAGCACTGTACGGCTAAAGTATTTTAACAGTAATTTTTAGGTACTGTAACCATTTTACTATACTGAATAAAATAGTAGAAATGATTAATTATAAGGCTTACTTCAAAAGCAATGTAATAACGGACATCAAAACTTTACTAAAATAGCCATTCCAAGTTCCGTACGGAACACTTAGACCATGTTCACAGCTTGTTTATGGACGTTAAAAACTATTCAAACTGGTTTTACAAGATGAATATACTTCTACTTGTGTGTCGAATTGACAGTTAATATATTATATGTTTTGAAAACTTTGCAAACATATTATTTTTCTTGGAAATTTTGCACTAGGTTAGTTCCGTACGGGACACCACAAAATTACACAGCATCATAGTTTTGACAAAATCTTTTATTCTTTTATAAAATAAGATTATAAGACATACAGAGCAATGAAAGACATAATATTTCTTAACTACTTAAAGAAAATTATTTATGGTTATCAATGGTTACTTCAGAATTATATTGAAGTTTTCTGGTTCCGTAAGGGATATGAAAAGGTTCCGTTCGGTACTCATGTGAATGGAGGTTTTCAATCAAGCAATTTTTATGTTATAACATACGGGTATTGTTTTTCATTGATACATACAAAATTAAGAACTTATTTGTTAATACTTTTTGTTAAAATCTATGTAATATGCTCACATAATGTATGACATTTTTATTCTTTTTTTTTTACTTGATTTAGGCTCACAGACAAGGGACAGATCAACGATAACTGACAAAAAAGAATGTTTAATGGTCGGATTTTAGTTAAGGACTAAAAAATAGGACTGTTGAGATAGGATTACTATTTTCGAAGACGTTTTAACTAAAACAAACAGGAAAAATTGGATCTTAATCGTCCTGCTCTGAGGCTCATCTATTCTGGAATGGTTGAAAAAATGTTTCTTGCGCAATATAAAACCTTACATGGAGTATTACTTCAAACAATAAACACTATAACCTTTTTTTTAGATTTTTTGCAAGCATCTATGAAGGCTTTAACGACACAATTTTCTAACCTACAATATAGCTTGTTATGTGGCTTTGTTTAGAATCGATTGAATTGATTTTGATTGCGTATGACCTTGCAATAAAACTTTAACATTTTAAATACGTGCTAACGTACAATGATATCATATTACTCAACACAAAGCCTTCAAACCTTGTCCTTCGCCCGCTTTTTCTGTTGGCGCGCCGATTACAGTGTTAAAGGGCCTTATTAGATAAACTACTCGACTAGCTCGGTCATACAAAAAACAACTACTATCATCCAAGGAACAACATACAGCCGCTTTCGTTTTTTCCTTCCGATGACGAAATATACAGTTTTTTTTAACAAATGAAAATAATTATATGTTATAACTGACAACGAATTTAATGCATAGTATATTTTATTTGATGTAAGCTCAATTTTAACGGGCCGTGAAAGTAAATGAACCGTTTATAAAATTCTGGTTTTGTGTCCTGAACTTCCAAAATTATAAGTTTAAGTCAGCCATTTGATGCCACTCGAATTTAGTTACAGCCTACATTTACGCTGTTTTTAATTAATTATCAATTAAAATATAATTAGGTGCTTTCATTTTGATTTTTGCGAACGTTTGCCGTAGGGGATTAATATAGAATTTATTTGTAATGGCCAATGTCCGCTAAAGTCGAAACCAAAACGTAAAGATACCATCAACATTTATGTAATATATTTTAAATGTGCTTTAAAATTTTGATTGTAATGTTGCAGATAGAGTTGGACTTTGAAGAGTTAAAAGATGTCTACGTATCATTGAGGGAATTTTCCGAATGTGCAGTTTGCTTGCAACCCCTCAGAATAGACACGGTGCTGTGTGTCAACGGGCATGTAATCTGCGCGGTCTGCAAAGGAGGACAAGATACTTGCCTGACTTGCAGGAAGGAGTTTTCCAACGTGGAAAACCCCGCATATATAAGGCAAGTCCTAGGATTGCTGCCGATCACTTGCAAGTACGAAGGCTGCACAGAAATTGTGATAAAAGATGACGACCATGAAGAGATCTGTTCTTTTAGACCGACAAATTGTAAGGTTTGTGAATGGAAAGGGCCTGTACAACAGCTCAAAGAACATTGTAATGAGCATTATCTACTCCGATTTTGGACTATGAGAGACGATGATTTTTGTATTGAGAAATTCCATGGTCCTTCCTTTAGTTTGTACAATGAAAACACAAACGTTTGTGTATCCATTGGTGAGGTAGACGAGGGTCAATTACTGTGGATTGAAAGTAAATACAATGCAGATTCTGGACTCACTTTTTCATTCGATGTCATTCTCAACGGAAGATTCCAGTTTGAAGCTCTTCTGGTGAAGGTAACTTTTGAGGACGATATAAAGCAGTTTAGCTTTGGTGTAAAAGTTAGGTTATACCAATCAGAAAAAAGAGACAACAAATTGAATGTGCCTGTCAACATTTTGGAAGATTTCACGAGTGCTGGACAACTTAATTATAACATTGAAATACTACCAATCGCTTACAAAGTGTTTGGAACGAAGAAGCGCAAATTTTAGGGCAGTGCGGGTGCTAGACCACATCTCTAATGATGATTATGTTCATAATGCTAAAATCAGGATAGTTAATAGTTTGCATCAGGATTATTTGCTTGTTGTATCTTAACCACTAGGTCTTTCGTTTTTATATAATTAGCTACTATGAGGTTTTTTTAACCACGTATTTGTCCAAGTTAAAATAAATAGACCTGCCTAACTTTTTTTTACTTTTCCAAATCAGATACAAACCTCTCTCATGTCCTCTGCCAGAAAACCCTTTCTTTTAATGCTACTTTACTTTCTTTTAACTAAAGCAAGATTTAGTTAGGGCAAAGCTGCAGTCGAGTTATTAAACAGCTGTTATATAATGCCAAAATGTCAATACCGTATTTGTCAATAGATCAGCTGTCAATTCTAAAAAGTGTTTGTTACAAAACGAGCGACTATTTAGTTACAAGATCGCGCCACAATCATCCTTCACTCATCTGTCATTCATACTTGGCTTAAAATACCTACCTGGATAGGTCGCCATTTCAGATAATGTATCTAATGTATCCAAACTATTATTTGAATTTAACGTTTTCTTTACCTTCACGTCCATACCCTTGAGATGACTGGAATCTGTTATCGTTTGCTGAGTGGTTCCTGAAATCTGGAATCCAGAATCAGCTTTCCCTGATATTCTGAAATTTCGATTCAACTAATCAAAGTTTTAGTTTCTTCAGTCGTAGATAGGTCCGAAGACCACTACGAGACAACAGAAAGTGATTCAAATTGGATCACTGGGCAATGCGAGCGTTCGACTCGCTTTAACAAACTCAATGACAGTGGATGAATTTAGCAATCCACAATGTCTGAGTGCCCTTCAAAATTTCATGATGAGACTATAATTATGTATATTACCTCAATCAATTTAAATCAACTTTGATTAGTTGAATCGAAATTTCAGAATAACAGGAGAAAGCTGATTCTGGATTCCAGATTTCAGGAACAACTCAGCAAACGATGACAGATTTCAGTCATCTCAAGGGTATGGACGTGAAGGTAAAGATAACGTTACATAACGATTCCGTCCACAATAAACAAGAAAACATCATGAGTATTATTTGAATATTTTTTTATCTTTAGCAATCTTATGTTGTGTTTATTTGGCGATCTTACTCTCAATAGAGTGAGTTGTTTTTAAGATTAAAAAATATTCAGGGCATAATACGATGAAAATTTCTTTATTTCCTTTAATCGTTCGTTCTAAGGACGTTTAAACATACTAGTGGATTGTAGGGGCATAAGCCCCTAATGAGGGAAAATTTAAATTAAAACAATTCTTATTTCATATAGTAAGATCTACCTTTATAAACTGGCTTTTAGATTTACCATATGATAATATCTAGAACATGGTTTAAAATAAAATAAAAATATCACATGTTTTATGTAAACAAATCAGCTCCCAATGCTTTTTAAGTGACAGATATTGTACGTTATTTTTCATTTTCTAGTAAGCTTCAAGCAAATTCAGTATATTTCCCGCCATCACGGAATAGTGACCTTTAATTTGAGCCCTCTCCCACCTTTCTACGAGTTGCCAAGCGCCTAAAATTTTGACGCAAAGAATCGCCTTACGAAATTAAATATATGATGATGATGATGACTAAAGTAGGACGATTTTCCATTTCCAGTTCCAATTATATCAATCTTGTTTAGATCAGATTCAACAGACATCCACATTGGCTTACGTTCATAATGTATTTTATCATCAAAGTACAGTAGTCGTACTGATAACTGTTGTAATGAACTTTCTTTGCTATTGCCTTTTCACTCAGTCCTCAGCTTTAGACTTTTCATCGGGTTTTAAAGGGTTCTCAAATTCAAATTCAAATTCTTTATTTGTAGTTGACAATTCATAAAATTGTATTACAAAAGTCAGTTAGTTGTAGCAATAACCACAATACATTTGTTTTAAAACTAAAAATTACATCTGTATAAAAATGAAAACTAGCTAGTTCAGTCAATGTTCTAGCATTGACTGAACTCTGGATCTCCGTAATACATTTATTCTTATACTCTAGTCGGCTATGTACAATATTTTACAAGATGAGGCTTCATCGCTTAAGTTCCTCCGTGGTGACCTTCTTGGCAAAGCTCTCCTGGACCACGCAGTGCTGTACTGGTGTCCTGTCGGATGTGCCGTTGATAGGTCCCTCGTAGTAGGACTCCTCCTCACGGTCCTCTCCTCAGTACTCCCTCGAAGAGCTGGGCGACTCTCGACTCGCCAGAACAGCAGCTCCTCTCGCTTCGGCCTCGTGTCTGTCCTGCTCCACTGCCGGCTCCAGACTGACTCTGAAACACAATCTACCTGATTATATGATATTATATAATATTATATAATATAATACCTGATTATCTACCTTCGGTCTCACCCAGGGTTTAAGCTGCGGTCGCATTTGTCGCAAAATGCGAAATGCACCACGAAAATGCGACAATGTTCGGACAGGCTGTCGCCTTTTTGCTACAAAGTAAAGAGTGGAAATTATTTAACTTTATTGCAGAAAATCTGGTTTTAACCGATACAAATCTCAAGAAAGGTCCATTTACTTCCACAAATTACTTTGCTCTAGGCCTACTTTAAAATAAAATAAGAGTTAACTATGGAATGTAGTCTGCAACGTAACCCTCGATTAGATGACGCGTCAATAAGATCCACAGTTAAAAAGAAGAATAGGTAGACACATAGACACGTAGCACATAGAGAACGTATAGACGTGCTATACGTTCTCTGTGCCACAGATGAAGAACTTCATCTGTGTCTGTGCTAAAGAACAGTTGGCGCGCACTCTGTAGTGGCCGAGTCGCCGAGTCTAGCCGAGCGGTGGCGAATGCGAGAATGTGGAGGGCTAGCTCGCCACCAAGTGGAACGATATGGAGTCGAATGATCAATATAGTAATTTGATAATTCTAGTTTCAAGTCATGAATACCCTATTTAAAGGGCAAGAAACGTTGCCGTGGATTATGCAGGGATTTTGAAAGATACTGCCGTGTAAAACCGGGGATTTTCGAAACTCACCGTAGGTAAAATCTCATGGCCAGTCTGGCAACACAGGCGAAAACAGACGTAACGAAACCTCGAAAACGGTGATACGAGATGCGAAATATAGTTTGTTTTTGAGGTTATGTTGATAAAAATGCTAAAAGGAAAATAATTTTGCTACAAGTTTCAAAGAGCTTGTAGCATTTTTGCTCGAAGAACTTTTTTTCCCAGCTTAAACCCTGGAGTCTCAACCCCCTCCACCACTGTTTCATGGTCCCGGGAGGCAAGCCATTCGGCCTCCGGGGACTTAATGCTGTGGCTCAACACGCCAAACAGCGGCACCGGACTCAACGCGCCCAGGTGCGGGGTGCTGCGGCTCAACACGCCAAACAGCGGCACCGTACTCAACGCGCCCAGGTGCGGGGTGCTGCGGCTCAACGCGCCTCCCAGCGGCACCGGACTCAACGTGTCCAGGTGCAGGGTGCTGCGGCTCAACGCGCCTACCAGCGGCACCGGTCTCAACTCGTCCAGGTGCGGGGTGCTGGGGCTCAACACGCCTACCAGCGGCACCGGTCTCAACTCGCCCAGGTGCGGGGTGCTGCGGCTCAACGCGCCTACCAGCGGCACCGGTCTCAACTCGTCCAGGTGCGGGGTGCTGGGGCTCAACACGCCTACCAGCGGCACCGGTCTCAACTCGCCCAGGTGCGGGGTGCTGCGGCTCAACACGCCTACCAGCGGCACCGGTCTCAACTCGTCCAGGTGCGGGGTGCTGAGGCTCAACACGCCTACCAGCGGCACCGGTCTCAACTCGCCCAGGTGCGGGGTGCTGCGGCTCAACGCGCCTACCAGCGGCACCGGTCTCAACTCGTCCAGGTGCGGGGTGCTGCGGCTCAACACGCCTACCAGCGGCACCGGTCTCAACTCGCCCAGGTGCGGGGTGCTGCGGCTCAACCCGCCTACCAGCGGCACCGGTCTCAACTCGTCCAGGTGCGGGGTGCTGCGGCTCAACACGCCTACCAGCGGCACCGGTCTCAACTCGCCCAGGTGCGGGGTGCTGCGGCTCAACGCGCCTACCAGCGGCACCGGTCTCAACTCGTCCAGGTGCGGGGTGCTGGGGCTCAACACGCCTACCAGCGGCACCGGTCTCAACTCGCCCAGGTGCGGGGTGCTGCGGCTCAACACGCCTACCAGCGGCACCGGTCTCAACTCGCCCAGGTGCGGGGTGCTGGGGCTCAACACGCCTACCAGCGGCACCGGTCTCAACTCGCCCAGGTGCGGGGTGCTGCGGCTCAACACGCCTACCAGCGGCACCGGTCTCAACTCGTCCAGGTGCGGGGTGCTGCGGCTCAACACGCCTACCAGCGGCACCGGTCTCAACTCGCCCAGGTGCGGGGTGCTGCGGCTCAACGCGCCTACCAGCGGCACCGGTCTCAACTCGTCCAGGTGCGGGGTGCTGGGGCTCAACACGCCTACCAGCGGCACCGGTCTCAACTCGCCCAGGTGCGGGGTGCTGCGGCTCAACGCGCCTCCCAGCGGCACCGGTCTCAACTCGCCCAGGTGCGGGGTGCTGCGGCTCAACGCGCCTACCAGCGGCACCGGTCTCAACTCGCCCAGGTGCGGGGTGCTGGGGCTCAACGCGCCTACCAGCGGCACCGGTCTCAACTCGCCCAGGTGCGGGGTGCTGGGGCTCAACGCGCCTACCAGCGGCACCGGTCTCAACTCGCCCAGGTGCGGGGTGCTGCGGCTCAACGCGCCTACCAGCGGCACCGGTCTCAACTCGCCCAGGTGCGGGGTGCTGCGGCTCAACGCGCCTCCCAGCGGCACCGGTCTCAACTCGCCCAGGTGCGGGGTGCTGCGGCTCAACGCGCCTACCAGCGGCACCGGTCTCAACTCGCCCAGGTGCGGGGTGCTGCGGCTCAACGCGCCTCCCAGCGGCACCGAGCTCAACGCGCCCAGGTGCGGGGTGCTGCGGCTCAACGCGCCTACCAGCGGCACCGGTCTCAACTCGTCCAGGTGCGGGGTGCTGGGGCTCAACACGCCTACCAGCGGCACCGGTCTCAACTCGCCCAGGTGCGGGGTGCTGCGGCTCAACGCGCCTCCCAGCGGCACCGAGCTCAACGCGCCCAGGTGCGGGGTGCTGCGGCTCAACACGCCAAACAGCGGCACCGAACTCAACGCGTCCAGGTGCGGGGTGCTGCGGCTCAACACGCCAAACAGCGGCACCGAACTCAACGCGTCCAGGTGCGGGGTGCTGCGGCTCAACACGCCAAACAGCGGCACCGGACTCAACGCGTCCAGGTGCGGGGTGCTGCGGCTCAACACGCCAAACAGCGGCACCGAACTCAACGCGTCCAGGTGCGGGGTGCTGCGGCTCAACACGCCAAACAGCGGCACCGGACTCAACGCGTCCAGGTGCGGGGTGCTGCGGCTCAACGCGCCTCCCAGCGGCACCGGTCTCAACGCGTCCAGGTGCGGGGTGCTGCGGCTCAACACGCCTACCAGCGGCACCGGACTCAACGCGTCCAGGTGCGGGGTGCTGCGGCTCAACGCGCCTCCCAGCGGCACCGGTCTCAACTCGCCCAGGTGCGGGGTGCTGCGGCTCAACACGCCTACCAGCGGCACCGGACTCAACGCGTCCAGGTGCGGGGTGCTGCGGCTCAACACGCCTACCAGCGGCACCGGACTCAACGCGCCCAGGTGCGGGGTGCTGCGGCTCAACACGCCTACCAGCGGCACCGGACTCAACGCGTCCAGGTGCGGGGTGCTGCGGCTCAACACGCCTACCAGCGGCACCGGACTCAACGCGCCCAGGTGCGGGGTGCTGCGGCTCAACGCGCCAAACAGCGGCACCGGACTCAACGCGCCCAGGTGCGGGGTGCTGCGGCTCAACACGCCAAACAGCGGCACCGGACTCAACGCGTCCAGGTGCGGGGTGCTGCGGCTCAACACGCCTACCAGCGGCACCGGACTCAACGCGCCCAGGTGCGGGGTGCTGCGGCTCAACACGCCTACCAGCGGCACCGGACTCAACGCGTCCAGGTGCGGGGTGCTGCGGCTCAACACGCCTACCAGCGGCACCGGACTCAACGCGTCCAGGTGCGGGGTGCTGCGGCTCAACACGCCAAACAGCGGCACCGGACTCAACGCGTCCAGGTGCGGGGTGCTGCGGCTCAACACGCCTACCAGCGGCACCGGACTCAACGCGTCCAGGTGCGGGGTGCTGCGGCTCAACACGCCTACCAGCGGCACCGAGCTCAACGCGTCCAGGTGCGGGGTGCTGCGGCTCAACACGCCTACCAGCAGCACCGAGCTCAACGCGTCCAGGTGCGGGGTGCTGCGGCTCAACACGCCTACCAGCGGCACCGGACTCAACGCGTCCAGGTGCGGGGTGCTGCGGCTCAACACGCCTACCAGCGGCACCGGACTCAACGCGTCCAGGTGCGGGGTGCTGCGGCTCAACACGCCTACCAGCGGCACCGAGCTCAACGCGGGCTCAACGCGCCCAGGTGCGGGGTGCTGCGGCTCAACACTTCAACCAGCGGCACCGGACTCAACTCGTCCAGGTGCGGGGTGCTGGGGCTCAACACGCCTACCAGCGGCACCGGTCTCAACTCGCCCAGGTGCGGGGTGCTGCGGCTCAACGCGCCTCCCAGCGGCACCGAGCTCAACGCGCCCAGGTGCGGGGTGCTGCGGCTCAACGCGCCTACCAGCGGCACCGGTCTCAACTCGTCCAGGTGCGGGGTGCTGGGGCTCAACACGCCTACCAGCGGCACCGGTCTCAACTCGCCCAGGTGCGGGGTGCTGCGGCTCAACGCGCCTCCCAGCGGCACCGAGCTCAACGCGCCCAGGTGCGGGGTGCTGCGGCTCAACACGCCAAACAGCGGCACCGAACTCAACGCGTCCAGGTGCGGGGTGCTGCGGCTCAACACGCCAAACAGCGGCACCGAACTCAACGCGTCCAGGTGCGGGGTGCTGCGGCTCAACACGCCAAACAGCGGCACCGGACTCAACGCGTCCAGGTGCGGGGTGCTGCGGCTCAACACGCCAAACAGCGGCACCGAACTCAACGCGTCCAGGTGCGGGGTGCTGCGGCTCAACACGCCAAACAGCGGCACCGGACTCAACGCGTCCTGGTGCGGGGTGCTGCGGCTCAACGCGCCTCCCAGCGGCACCGGTCTCAACGCGTCCAGGTGCGGGGTGCTGCGGCTCAACACGCCTACCAGCGGCACCGGACTCAACGCGTCCAGGTGCGGGGTGCTGCGGCTCAACGCGCCTCCCAGCGGCACCGGTCTCAACTCGCCCAGGTGCGGGGTGCTGCGGCTCAACACGCCTACCAGCGGCACCGGACTCAACGCGTCCAGGTGCGGGGTGCTGCGGCTCAACACGCCTACCAGCGGCACCGGACTCAACGCGCCCAGGTGCGGGGTGCTGCGGCTCAACACGCCTACCAGCGGCACCGGACTCAACGCGTCCAGGTGCGGGGTGCTGCGGCTCAACACGCCTACCAGCGGCACCGGACTCAACGCGCCCAGGTGCGGGGTGCTGCGGCTCAACGCGCCAAACAGCGGCACCGGACTCAACGCGCCCAGGTGCGGGGTGCTGCGGCTCAACACGCCAAACAGCGGCACCGGACTCAACGCGTCCAGGTGCGGGGTGCTGCGGCTCAACACGCCTACCAGCGGCACCGGACTCAACGCGCCCAGGTGCGGGGTGCTGCGGCTCAACACGCCTACCAGCGGCACCGGACTCAACGCGTCCAGGTGCGGGGTGCTGCGGCTCAACACGCCTACCAGCGGCACCGGACTCAACGCGTCCAGGTGCGGGGTGCTGCGGCTCAACACGCCAAACAGCGGCACCGGACTCAACGCGTCCAGGTGCGGGGTGCTGCGGCTCAACACGCCTACCAGCGGCACCGGACTCAACGCGTCCAGGTGCGGGGTGCTGCGGCTCAACACGCCTACCAGCGGCACCGAGCTCAACGCGTCCAGGTGCGGGGTGCTGCGGCTCAACACGCCTACCAGCAGCACCGAGCTCAACGCGTCCAGGTGCGGGGTGCTGCGGCTCAACACGCCTACCAGCGGCACCGGACTAAACGCGTCCAGGTGCGGGGTGCTGCGGCTCAACACGCCTACCAGCGGCACCGGACTCAACGCGTCCAGGTGCGGGGTGCTGCGGCTCAACACGCCTACCAGCGGCACCGAGCTCAACGCGGGCTCAACGCGCCCAGGTGCGGGGTGCTGCGGCTCAACACGCCAACCAGCGGCACCGGACTCAACGCGTCCAGGTGCGGGGTGCTGCGGCTCAACACGCCTACCAGCGGCACCGAGCTCAACGCGGGCTCAACGCGCCCAGGTGCGGGGTGCTGCGGCTCAACACGCCAACCAGCGGCACCGGACTCAACGTGTCCAGGTACGGGGTGCTGCGGCTCAACACGCCTACCAGCGGCACCGAGCTCAACGCGGGCTCAACGCGCCCAGGTGCGGGGTGCTGCGGCTCAACACGCCAACCAGCGGCACCGGACTCAACGTGTCCAGGTACGGGGTGCTGTGGCTCAACGCGCCTCCCAGCGCCATTCCTGAATTAAAAAGGTATTAGATGATATCATAAATATATATGAATTTTGTTTTTGTTGTCTGAGTAAATTATAGTAAAATATACGATAAATCAAAGGATTTTTACCATATAAAATAAGGAAGTATTAATAATTAGTTCCTTTGACTGCCACCAAACTGACTGAACTGTAATGATTTTCTGTACACCTTGTATTTCATTAGCCTACTTCTTTGTTTGGTCTTGTTTTAATGAAGGTGCAAATTACGAAATTACTGTAATTGTGGCCATCCGGCCACCGGTGGGGTCGGGCCCGAAGGCCCAACTGCCTGGTTGCTCTCGCGAGGGGGGTATCGTATATGGGCAGCAAAGGTGCTCGGAGGGTGGGGGGAAGTGCTCAGTACCAAGCCCTCCGGTGAAAGTACTGGACACTTTTCCCTCGGCACTTTCCCTCAGTACTATTCCCTCGGTTATTTGACTCGACTTTTAAATTCATATTTCAACTGTATAAAGCGGAAACGCTTCACCAAACTCGTGACCGCCTCTCAGAAAGCAATGCGTGAGTGGTAGTCGATTGAGGTTTTTATCGACTATTCGGTCATCTAGTCGAATAGTCGTTTGCTTTGACCAACCGATATTTCCAGTCGGTTACTCGAAACAGTCGTTTTTTTATTGGTTTTCGCTGTTCGACTTTGAACGACTATAATAGTCGCTGTTCTATGCGGTATGAAATCGACTAACGTGATCGACCTGGATAGTCGATGTTCGACACCAATCGACTGTTTAGTAGTCGATGTTCGAAACTATCGAATAGTCACTAGTCTACAGTAAGAAGCAGTCGATGTTTCCATCACTAGTGCGCACCTCAACCCTGAACCAAAAATGTGTCAATCAATCAATAAGGATGATTACAGCAAAACTTAATAGCCAATTATATCCATTTTTTATCACATTGACGGTTTTTCCCCGTATGACTTTGATTGACCAACAGAAATAGGCAAAATAATACAAAATTATATAATTTACTCTGCTGTATGTAGAATAGAATAGAGAATATTTGTTGTAATAATATTGATAAATTTATTGTAATAAAATTATTTATCTCTCTTACTTCGAGCCAAATTATGTGCACGTAAACTGCCTACTAATTTATTTTTATTTCCATGGACGTTGAATGATCCACACATGGAAATGTAATGTAATGATCCCACACTTTTTACAAGCTATGGAAAAGTTTTATTACAGTAGAGACTGTTCAAAGTAATTGTTTTTACATTCCATGAGCAAAAATTAAATTAGCAAAGTTTAAAGGAAACATTGCGCTTCATAAATCAGTAAACACTTCAGGCAGGCGAGGCTAACGGAAAAGAAAAAGAGAGATGTAATGAAAAAATGTTGCCGCTTCAATAATTACTTTTATCTTGATAAAACTTGGATTGCGCTTTTCCATGTATTCAAATTATTTCTCAGTTATAAAAATTCTTCTAAAATTAATAAAATTGTAGCCATTGTAGCATAAATTAAAATATTTTTCATTATTTATACAATTAATTTAGTAGTATTTAAACACGTATAATCATTAAAAACCATTTAAATCATGAATAATTACAGCTACGATTATTAAAAAAAATATTTGCATGTGCCTTTTACAAGGACAGAAGCCCGTGTCTCTGCATAACTCAGCCATAATTACAGTCATTTCGTAATTTGCACCTTCATTAATACAAGACTAAACAAAGAATTAGGCTATAGCATTAAATTAAAATATTTTGAATTATTTATACAATTAATTTTGTAGTGTTTAAACACGTATAAACATTAAAAATCATTTAAATCATGAAAAATTACAGCTTCGATTATGTAAAAAAATATTATTTGCATGTCCCTTTTACAAGGACAGAGGCCCGTGTCTCTGCATAACTCAGCCATAATTACAGTCATTTCGTAATTTGCACCTTCATTAATACAAGACTAAACAAAGAATTAGGCTATAGCATTAAATTAAAATATTTTGAATTATTTATACAATTAATTTTGTAGTGTTTAAACACGTATGAACATTAAAAATCATTTAAATCATGAAAAATTACAGCTTCGATTATGTAAAAAAATATTATTTGCATGTCCCTTTTACAAGGACAGAGGCCCGTGTCTCTGCATAACTGAGCCATAATTACGGTAATTTCGTAATTTGCACCTTCATTAATACAAGACTAAACAAAGAAGTAGGCTATAGCATTAAATTAAAATATTTTGAATTATTTATACAATTAATTTAGTAGTGTTTAAATACGTATAAACATTAAAAATCATTTAAATCATGAAAAATTACAGCTACCATTATGTAAAAAAAATATTATTTGCATGTCCCTTTTACAAGGACAGAAGCCCGTGTCTCTGCATAGCTGTGCCATAATTACAGTAAGTTCGTAATTTGCACCTTCATTAAAACAAGACCAAACAAAGAAGTAGGCTAATGAAATACAAGGTGTACAGAAAATCATTACAGTTCAGTCAGTTTGGTGGCAGTCAAAGGAACAAATTATTAATACTTCCCTACTTTATATGGTAAAATCCTTTGATTAATTGTATATTTTACTATACCTTATTTTCAGACATCGAAAACAAAATTCGTATATATTTATGATATCATCTAATACCTTTTTAATTCAGGAATTAGTTTTAATAAACATGACAAAATATTATTTCCCTTTTATGAAACAATAATACGAACACCAACATTTACAAACAAGTTTAATAAAAAACCATGTTTGTATGGAAAGTAAACAGTCGCCAACAACAATAAACTTTCAACGGGTAAATAAATAAAAGAAACTGGTGGCATAAAAACCGTTATAAAGCAAAACTCTGAATACAAACTGTTTGTTCTGTCGCTGCTATTGTCGACATCGAGACATCACCATAGCTACCAACTGAGAATGAAGTGTTGCGTATCGTTTGGTGTATTACCATTGGTAAAAGTATGTTGTATCTTCCACGGAGAACCTAAATAGTATAGTATAGTAGGAAAATGAGTGGAACATGATGAGGTTTCTAGGAGAGTGTTGTACTTTGGAACAATTTTACAACATTTTTTTACTTTTAGCTGGGTGAAGATTACAATAATAACATTAATAATATTTTGCAGTTTGTCAAGTAAGGAAGCTGTGTACATTTTTAATTTAAAAATATGTAAAAGAGAGTAATAAATTACCAAAATACAATTTACTTTTTTTTCAGAGTATCCCAAGGTGCAACACCATGTTTTTTCCTTAGAATACTGGGTGTTGATCCTTGGGACGTAGGTTATTTTATCTTAATATCTTAGAGGGTGGACGAAAATCTATTTATCCAACAAATCTTAGTTAATTCTCAGACAAATACTATATCGTAAAAAGGCCTCTTTAACTATGGAAGAGCCTCTTTATTTACGGGAGACGTCTTGGCTTCCTTATTGCGAAGCATAGTCGTGAAGGAGTTAACAATATTCAGCCTGGGCTACATTCAAACCAGTGACTTTGTATTAGTAACACTCTAAACTCATACAACTTTCAAATCCCTATACTAACATGTACATCGTAAAAAGCTTAAGCGTACTATTACACAAATAGTACAACAATGTTTAGCTTAAGCGTAAAAAATAATACACTAAAAATAGTTAAACTTTTCGAAATAAAAGCTATCTATACATATAAAAGCCAAAACCCATTGCCTGATCACAAGTTCTCAAAAACTATAAGGCCTAGAGCCATGAAACTTGGCACAAATATTCTTTAAAGGTTCTAGATGCGTATTAAGAAAGGGTTTTGCAATATATTCTTTCAAAATCCTCGAATATGATATATCATAAAATTCAACATGGCGCCCATTTTTTCATTCAAAGTTTACTTTCTCAAAAACTATAAGACTCTGGGTTATGAAACTTGGCACATATATTCTTTATAGGCTCTAGATGCAAGCAAAGAAAGGTTTTCAAAATATTTTCTCAGACCGCTAAAATAGAGTGTATTATATAATTCAAAATGGCGGCCATTTCAGTTTTGGAAACTATGGATGGGAAGCATATAGGATATTTTCAGAGGATAGGAAAAGTACGAGATCCAATCTACTAAAAAATTAAAGTTAACACATTTATTACGGCCACCAACTATATATATTTGTCAAATGCAACTTGAGCTACTCGCTTTGTACGACCCACCCAAAGTATTATTTTGAATTCCCACTTTGATAAACTCGTTGCCCGTCTTTTAAATAAATAGGTACCCAAACTAAATCTTTAAAACTTAGTATGGACATTTCATTTCGAGCATATGTATATGCACTTGAAACGGAGTATCCAAAACAATAACTTTACCCATTTGCTAAGGTAATGGGGATTTCAATTCCAAAACACAAATTATCACCACAATATTTTGCCTTATCGATAGCAGAGTAACCTGACCTCAAATCTGATTGAGAAACGTCTGGGAAGTAGTTTTTGGCCAATGTATTTACCGTCTATTTTTTTTAAACGCGCTAAATTAAGATTTATTTTAAGTCTAAGACCTGCCCTTAGCGTTTTTGTTTTATATCCCGGGTTATCGCTCATTTTCCACTCATTCGGGGTTGGAAAATGGGTGGATACTAAATCTTAACATTTTCTAATCATGAGGGAAACATTTTGGAGGAAACATTATACCCTCTTATTTCAATCTAGGGTGGAATCACCAGCCCCCCAGGGTTAAAATTAGTCATAGGCCTACTTTCAGCAGGCGGAGCTGCGGGTATATCTACAAGTTTTTCATTTGAATCCAAAACAGTTGCCTTAGATACATGTGTTAAGCAGGGAACGTTGTTTTTCCCTTTGTGAATAAAAGAATGTTTAGTACAAGCCCGTGTCCCTAAGCCCGTGTAGCCTAAGGAATTAATGTTTTTAACCCCATGTGCTATGCTTTTACTGAGATAGTACTTATTCACCCAATTACCTGATTTACAGGTTTTCGAGTGTAGTTTGATATTATATATTTATTTGGTTTTTTATAATGAAAATTAAAATTGTACAATTTTATTTAGGGCTGTTATTTTGCTTTGAAATTTAAAGCCTTACATCACTAGCCAGATTTTAAATAAAAATATAAAATGAGTATTTTTTTGTCAAGGCGTACTTCATGGAATAAGGGTATTATCATATGAACATCAAATTAATCTTTAAAATATGTTTTATATGTTTGAAATTCGGTGAGTATGCAGGTCTGTGCTGCAAGCATTATGGAATTAGCCTATCAAGCATGTTTACCCGAACGATAATGTTTCATAGTTTTGTATTAACTTATATTTTATATTATCACATCATAATTATAAACCAGATAGTACCAAAAGCCAGTATAATGTCCTCCATATTTGTATTAATGTATTCCATGGCTGGTAAAATAAAGAAAAAGAACGGTGCAAATAACTGGTCTCTTATCATTCTAATAGGTTAGTAGATATAACGTTCCAAGAACTTTAGTTTTAATTTCAAATAATTAAAAAAAAATCAATACGAACATCAGTTTTATTTCTCAAACACACATCTACTAATCTTTGCAAAATCAATTACGTGATATAGGTCGTACAGGATGAAATTACGGGATTTATTTCGCTTATAGTACCAGTAACAGGTGATTTACCCAAGGGAGCTACAGTTAAGAGAGTTTCCATTGCCTTTCGAAACTCAAAATTTTATCCAGTCGACTTTCAAGTACTTCATTTAGTACGTTGTTGATAGTTAATTTAATTTTCTAATAGTTTTAGGAATATCACATCAAAATCATGTTACTGCAATGAACTCAATAATCTCAAGTAGGTGATTGCCTAACTTCAAAGATAATTCAGTATCTAATCGACTTCGATGGACTCAAGGTTTTTCGTGTGAAGTATACATCTAACTGCAGACTGTGGACTGTCTTATTATGGCAAAGGTAAGAGTATTTGTTAACAACTCAACCAAATTCACCTTTCAAATATTTAGATAGTATAACCTATGGTACGGGATGGTATTATGTTGAAGCGATGACTTCAAAAATCATTGATATCACACTAACAGCACAATGTGTTGAAGGGTAATCAAGTATGAAAAAAGTATCAAGTGTGATTACAAAGTATATACCAAGTAAAGATTAGTGTCTTTGACTTGTTTGTTTGATTGTGGACGGTTATATTTGTTGGACTGTAATGTTACTAAATATTATCAGCATTTACTTATCCACCAGCGTATGTATATTTTAAGTACTGTTGTTTCTTTGCACTATTTACACTCCTGGCTAATTACACGTAGTAAAAATTATTTGTCACTACAAGATCGTAGCCAATGGGGTGTCAGGGGGTCGAACCCCTCCCCCCTAAAATTGCAAGAGTTGAGTTAAAATGAAAAGTTTTTTTTTCATTTCTTTTAGCCGCGGAGCCCAACCTCCCCCCCCCCAAAAAAAATAAATAAATAAAATAATAATAATAATCCCTGTTAGAGCTTTACGTCAACACCTAGCGAACTGTTAGGTCGTGTGTCAATTGTGGTCGTGTGCTAATAGTGATCTAATACACCTTCACGTAATGAGATTGCAATATTGTTTTAGAGTTTTGTAGAGAAGTCGTTTAAAAATTGAAAGTTTTACGGGATATGAAAGAATTCGAGGAAGCAGTTTTATCACTTATTTACATATACCATTTTACATGGTGTTTTTATATACAAAAAACGCAATCCAAAACTTTATTTTATCAGTGAAGGATTATTCCCCCAAAGATCCCAGAATCTGACCCCACTATATTATTTTCTTTAGGGATAGATAAAAAGTAGGGCATACGAAAACAATTAACAATTAATTGAAATGGATATTTAGTACCTAAAAACAAATATAACAAATTTAATGCAAGAAATTCAAAGAGCTACCTTGCAACATGTCTTCAGGAATTTGATGGAGAGAGCACAACTTAATATAAATGTCAATGGCGGATTGTTTGAATACATAAAGTTAACTAAATGTGATCAAACTTAAATAATTGGTTGCATAAAATGTAATTATTAACAAAACAAAACTCATTTCATATTTACATGTACATTATTAAATCTTAAAAGTGGGTTGCATTTGAAAAAACACCCTGTTTTACACTACCATTGACTATTACACATTTACACATTTATTGTACATACACATGCTTAATCATTAAGCCCGGAATACCCAATCATGGGGGTCCTGGGCCGGAAATCCCCCATTTTTATTATCCAATCTAAAAACACACTTTTTAATTATCTGACACCTTATCATACTGTAGGAAAAACTGTAGAACTGGTGATTTTCATTCTGTAAATCGTCCGCAAACTCTCACTTCCTAGTACTAGTAACAAAAAATCTGCTGTGAATTTTTCAGTGATTATAACAACATAAAAGTCAAAATTGTCAAAATTTCGTTGAAAGACCAAAGGTAAGAATTTCAACGATTAAAAGCTTATGTCTACGTTATGTTAAAAAACGTTGTTTATTACATGGGACAAAAGTATATTTTTGGAGATTAATAAGCTGAATCGTTTTTGCAAGTTCGACTTAGTCTCATTTGAAAATCACAATGACACCTCAACAAGTACCACTTTTGATTCTTCTTATAAAATTTGCTATTGCTTTATTTATTTTCCTTATTAAAATAATCTAAAATGTTTTACTGAAAGCTATTATAGACCTTGCCAAAGGTGGCACTTTTGATGCGAGCTAAATTTTAAAGGCTCAGATCCGTACATCAACAATTTTGAGATAACCACTTAAGTAATGGTTTTTATAACCTCTTCATTATGATTTTTTATGTTACAGGACAAGTTGGGGTTGGAAGAGTTAAGAGATATCTACGAATCGTTGAAGGAAGTTTCCGAATGTGCCGTTTGTTTGCATCCCCTCAGACCAGACACGGTGCTGTGTGTAAACGGACATATAATCTGCGAGGTCTGCAAAGGAAGTCAACCTACTTGCCCAACTTGCAGGAAGGAGTTTTCCAACTTAGAAACCCCTGTGTTTATCCGTAAAGTCTTGGGATTGCTCCCACACACTTGCAAGTACAAAGGCTGTACAGAAATTGTGAGAATATACGACGACCATGAAATGTACTGTTCGATGAGACCAATAAATTGTAAGATTTGTAAATGGCAAGGGCCTGTAAACGAGCTTAAAGAACATTGGAATCTACATCCCTGCAAAGCAGTTTCGTCTAGTTTAATAAATATCTATAAAAACGTTAGTATTGATAAACATCATGGTCCTTACTTTAGTTTGTTGGAGATGGGTAATTTATTTTGGGTCGAAAATAACTACAATGCAGATTCTGGGGTCATGTGTAGCTCAATCGATCCTATCCTCAAAGAGAAGCCAAAGTCTGGATCTCTCCTTGTAAAGCTAACTTTTGAGTCTGTTAAAAAGCAATATAGCTTTGGTGTAAAAGTAGAGTTAGAGCACTCAGAACAAGACGACAACAAAGTGTATGTGCCAGTTGCAGTTTTGAAACACTTCGTGAGTGCTGGCGAACTTAAATATGAAATTTGTGTAAGCAATCAGGGATGATAAAACGTCATTTTCAATTTCCATAAAATATACTGTAATTTTGGTTGCGGTTGGCTATTAATATGATTTTAAAAGAAAGATTTGTCGGTTTGTAATTTATCTCATTAATTCACACTATGGTCTTTAAATACTACAATTTTGGTGAATGTATGCATACATCAAAAGTTTACTTGTGATCACCTGATTCCTGAAATGTCCTTTATTTTTATCTCCTGCCTCATGTGTTAAAATATAAGTAATTTTATGGATGGCTATTTTATTTAATTATACTTACATGGCAGGTATGTTTAGACTTGTTTTGAATAAAATTTGCTCTTTATTACATTCATACAAATTTATTACATCTATATATATAAATATGCATTCAAACACTTTAACCTAAATACATTACAATTCCGGAAACTGAAACAAGTATCCCGAAAGTAAAAATTTTTACAATTCAAAATTAACTCAAGAACTTAATGGTTTGACATCCGAACAAAGTATGATATAGCAAACGTGTACAGCTATTTGGGCTAGCAGATTTATTTCAATGACAATAACTGAAAGCTGAAAACATTTTAGTTTTTTTTCATCTTTATGAACTCAAGTGGGGAGCTAAGTTCCCTTTGATCCGGTTTTCACATAAGATGTGTGTTGCTAATTATAAATAAGATTGTGATATAAAAATATAATGGAGTATTGAGGTACCTTTTATGACTACAATCCTCAAAAAGGTTCTTTTCATACCAGCTATATTTTGAATTAACGTTATTTATGTCCGAAACTATCATTGATTCATATTGCAATATCATGGCTTAAATCGAACAAATTTTACTATGTTTGTTTGTCGGTGATAGAGATTGTAAATATTTGTCTTACCTTCACAAATCTCAAAAGGTTTTTCGTGAAAATATTACATTCATGATCCAAAATGTCAAAGGCAAATACGTTTTCAACACATCATCGTAAAAGGCATTTTTTAACGGCTTGCATAATAAACTTTGCAATTCAATTAAAAAATAATGTAAGCTCCTGATTTATGAGGTATTAAAAGATTAAAAATATAATAATATTCTTGACGGTATGTGTTTTTTGTGATGGTTGTTTCAATGTTATTCAAGTTTTGGCTACTCATCACTTTAATTACTAATAAAAATAAGAAATTGTTTTAAAATGGTATATTTCGGCTTCTTTTTATCTGAAGCCATCTTCAGCCATAGTAAATAAACAAACGTTTGACAATCATTTAGTTAAAAATCATATGTTTCACAAAATAAATTTAAAATTCCTACCACTAATTTAATATTAAATAATAGTTATAAATGTAACTGTGCTTAAGTTACTGAAATTTTGTAAAGTTGTAAATTTAACTTAGATATTGATTATTTTTGACTTTTTGAAACTATCTGCAACTTCTTTAGTAATAAGTAATAAGGTGTCGAAACGTCAGTATATAGAAAGAAAACCAACACAGGAAAATATTTAAATTTCAAATCTAACAGTCCTGTTCATGTCAAGACCGGGATAGCTCAAGGTCTATTTACTAGAGCTTTTAAATTATCATCTAATGAGGAGAATAAACAAACAGAAATGAAAAATATATATCAAGAGTAAAAAAATAATGATTACCCATTAGATATAATACACAAAGCATTCAATAAAACTAGTAAAAAGATATCTAACAATTTTGATAACACCATAAAAGAAAGACCCTTAGCTACTGTTGTGATTCCTTACATTAAAGGGAAATCCGAAAAAATAAGACGGGTAAACAGTAAATTTAACATTAGAACCAGTTTCTCAACCAACTCAACATTAAGGAGTAAAATATCTAAGATGAAGCCAGAAAACATAGAACAACAAACAAAAAATGTAGTATACCAAATCCCTTGCGAATGTCATAAAAACTACTACGGGCAAACATCAAGACCAGTAAGAATCAGAATAAAAGAGCATAAGAACAGCATAAACAGCTCCAAAACTACTCCAAACTCAGTGAACATATACATGAAGAGAGTCATAGAGTAAAATGGTCAGAAGCAAAAATAGTATTCCAAGAAAACAATTATAAGAGCAGAATACTTAAAGAAGCTGCATGCATGGTGACGGATATAAATTGTATATCCCAACCAAGCGCCACCATTCCACCTATGTTTATTCCTCTTATTACTAAAGAAGTTGCAGATAGTTTCAAAAAGTCAAAAATAATCAATATCTAAGTTAAATTTACAACTTTACAAAATTTCAGTAATTTAAGCACATTTACATATATAACTGTTATTTAATATTAAATTAGTGGTAGGAGTTTTAAATTTATATTGTGAAACATATGATTTTTTAACTAAATGATTGTCAAACGTTTGTTTTATTTACTACGGCTGAAGATGGTTTCAGATAAAAAGAAGCCGAAATATACCAATTTAAAACAATTTCTTGTTTTTATTAGTAATTAAAGTGATGAGTAGCCGAAAATTGAATAACATATAATAATATACTTTTAGAAACATGTTTTAAACAGCAAAAGTTGTTTTCCTCCTTGGTAATAGAAGAAAAAACAGTATAAAAGCTAGTGTCCTTTAGTCAGAATGTGTCATAAATAGTTACTTGTGTGTTGAGTAAGTAAAGTACAACATTGCCTCTTGAGTGAAAACCTGAACTTGCGAAGGCGTCAATTTTCACTAAGGAAAAAATGTCATTAACTCTTGAAAAACTCATAACATGTTTCTCTCACATACTATAATAAATTTCCTGACCATAAACATTTATTATAATAACTTAATAAGTATCCTTAAGTATCAAAGTTATCCATCCATAAGTGATCCAAAGTAAGTGATCCATCCATAAGTATAAAAAATATCCATTTTGTTCCGTGCTGCTATTAGCGCCTGCATCCGGGTAGCTAAGACTATGCATGCACCAGCGATCAGCTGATTGTATCAACGTTCTTAATGCTTGATTCTTAGACGTTCCCTCAGCTGACAGTTGTTTAAGTCAATCTTATTTCATTATTCCTGCCACTAAATCAGCTGTTTGCATCTGCATTCGTTGAACTGCACCATATTTGCAAGTGTGCGTGAACATTTTAAATCACTAATTTTTTGTTATTGATTTCAACGTTATTCATATGGGTTTACTTATTCTCCCGCCGGCATATAAAATAATCACTTTACTCTCCGTTGGGGACACATTATCATTTTACTCATCCATTACAAGGAGTATAAAGCGTCTAAACATAGCAGGGGGTGAATGCATTTTTACCCACAACTACTATGCTGTTACTAATACTGGACTGATTAAACTAATCTCCCGTTCTATAGTTTTCGAATATGGTTTGATACTATACTTTTATTTATTTAATGCAGTCAGTACAAGGCCCGAATTTCACTATAAAAATATTTTATAAGGTTTAAATTTTTTTTAAATAGGTATTACCACTGATTTTAAAGTGCTATTACCAAATATTTTATAAAATATTGGGTGAAATATTTGATAGTTTAATCCGGGCCTATCTATTTGTATTTCTCATGACAATTTAAACTGTGCCTTTTTTGCGGCGGAGTTTTTGCAGTAGAATTTGGCATTTTATATTATTAGAAATATTCATGATAAATATATAAAAGTGTACAGATTGTCCTATTTAGGCCTACTCCGTGGTACAAGAGTGTTATCATATAAAAATTTAATTTTTCATAGGTTTACACAGACGCCTAGTTAAAGTCTATAATTTCGAGTTCTTTTAAAATAAATTACATGATAAAAGGTTTGATTTAATATTTAGAAACTTAAATTTCGTTTTTTTAAACTGTTAAAATATTTTTACAAAACTTAACCATGGCAAACATATTTTTTTTTTTAGTTTTGTACTGGTTGACTTCTACATAAAAATCCCCAAGCTATATATATTCCAAATTCATCGATTATTCAGCTTTTATCCCTGGACTCCATGTAAATAGTCCAGGAAGATCCAGGAAAATACAGCATTGCTGCCAAATCGCAATGTAAAGTCAAGGCCAGAATATAAATGAGATCCGATTGGGGTTATCATTCATACTTTTCCGAACACCTTAATGGTAAAAAGGCTGGCCAAAGCCTTGTTCATAACAAGTTTAAAATCCCATACAGAATTGGACAAAAATTTAGAATTGATCTACCTCTTTATATGTGTTTTAATTTGGTGTACATATAAATAAATAAATAAATAAATAAATAAATAAATAAATAAATTCTTTATTGTAGGAAAATACAAGTGAAAACATTAAAGGAAATATACTGCAAAAAATAAACTTAACATACTCAATATACTCCTTAGTATATAATTAATACAAAGTAAATAATTCTCCTACAAAAGCCGCCCCAACAGGCACTAAACCCAATTACTGGGGAAGCCAGCCAAAAATTATTTTTCGCCATTATTAGAATAAAATCAAACAATTATATCAAATATGAAAACTGAACTGAACAATAATTGACAATTTAAATTTAAAAATACTAAAGAGATTACAAAGGAAAAAATATATTATAGAAAGAGAAAATCGACTAAATTGAAATTTAAATTTATTTTACTTGGATGTTCACTGAATTATAAGTAAAGTTAAAACCTCTACAAAATTAAGTTTATGAAACAGGATGAAGAAACGTATTCATTATGGATATACTGCAAGCAACAGTTTAATGTAGGTATTATTCATTTTTCACCTTAAATGTTAGTGGTGTTCGTTTTACCTTACATAAACACAACATATTCCCACAAATTGGATGATTATTTTTGTATAAATTATTATTTACACTCGTGCGTTTACTTTCATGTCTGTCGTCAGACATGAAAGCAAATGACACTATGTGTTATTGTTACATAAATAATTTAATTTGAATCGAAAATAAATTCACATGATTTCTCCCTGTTTCTACAGTGATTTTACAATTTTAAAATTCATGATTTTCAACTAGACTTATGACACTCGCATAATAGGAGGTGAGATTCAACTGGGTAACAAAAGTTTTGCAAACCACCAGATTTAAAAATAAATATTTAGAGTATTTATAATAAAAAGTATTTTGAGTAAAAATAAATGGTTTGGTAAATTTATATTTTCTCAGTTATAAAGCTCTGTTTACACCCACATTTCTTGACATTTAAACTTGCCTACAATAGACAGACATCACTCCAAAAAGTGATTTTATTCAGCGAGCACTAAAACAACTTTTCCTCAGAAAGAAATATACTATTTTCAGGGCGGGGGGGGGGGGGGGGGGGGTTAAGTTTACAAATTCGTTCATTATTCTGGGTATAATTTATGTACTTAATTTTCTTCTGTATCCAAACTATTAAACATTCTGCTCAATTCATATCAGGTTGAATGGGTATGTTAAACAGAAGAAGACTAACATAACACCAACATGTAATTGGGAAGATAACACAAATCTTAAAGGTCAAATAAAAGTATTCCATAAGATGTTTTGAATGTAATATTTTCTCTTCATTTCTTGGACGTCCCATTTTGTATTTAACAATATCTATGCTTTTCTAATATAAACAATTATCTATTAAGTTCAATGAATGGAATTTTGTTGGTGGCCTATCACAAAAGTTTACTCTAAACTAGATTACTCGGTTGCAGCTTCGCTTGCAAACACTGCAATCTGTGTTTTACCTGTAGAACTATTTAAAAGGACTCCTAGACTGTGGAACGACCATATGTTCAGTAATAAACAAGGTAAACTGAGTTTGGTCAAATTTCGATGGAAAACGCCACTGTTCTGAAACTTCAGCCATTTACTGTACTTTAGTGGCGCATTTTAAAAATTCTGAGACTTATTGACAAATATACGTAAAAATCCCCTTAATTTGACACCTCAAACGTTAAAATCCGTCCAGTTATTATTGACATTTGACTTTGAAAAGAAAACCACTTGCCTATTAATATGTAGATAAATTATTTGTGAAAAAGTACTTTTTATTTATTTTAACTAAGAGATTCTTGTTTGGCAAGAGTTGACGGATGCTTGGCTGTGACAGCAAAACATGATGGAAAAGTATGACACAGCGAAATATGATTTGGATTGCTACCAAATCAAAGTTGTGAAATAGTTAAATAGTGACATAAATAACTTAAATGGTTTTTGCTGTAGCATAGAACTTCAACGTAGAAGTTCAGTACTAAACTCCAACGATAACGACTGCAAGTCAATTTAACTCAAGTTTGCAGTTATTCTGGATTTCCAAAGTATGAATTTTTTCATCTCAAGGGTGGAAATCGAACGGAAATTTCAAGACATAGACTAATACTTTGGATCTGATTCGGGATCACAATGTGCAATAAATAAATATAGTAAAGTAACCTTTTGTTGCTCAGTTGATTTTTAAAGTATATTATCATGACAGCAGTGTTCAAGATTACACGCAATATTTTTAAGAACAGCTCATTTAAAACATGTAATCACCATTGACCAATCGGAGGACTGTTTCTGATGAATCAGCGCTACAATGTCAGAATTATTAATTAATTACTATTTGAACTAATATAGAAAAGAATACCTAAAGTAGGACACGTTGAAGCTTGAATGTTTTGAACAAAGTAAAACGATTTTGGTCAGGATTTTAGTTTTAGAAATATCAAAACCCATTATTTTTTAAATTAATTAAAATTTATTTTTATATGTAATTTTTCTATGTAAAAGTTATAATAAACACATATAAATATTTTTTTTCAGATATCCCCAAAAATAAAATTTTCAATTCCAATCTACTGCTGTTACTATATCCAGGAATTTAAGGAAAATCTCCTTACAAATCCTGACCAAGTTGAAACTTAGTCAGGATTTGTTAGTTTGATTGGTTTTTACGCCTAAAATACCTGGACTATTACGCGTAACTCGTATATCAGTCTGATATTCGCCAGTTTAATTAATTTTGAGAGTTCATATTGTAAGCAGTAATGAGGGTAAATAAAACTGTGTTCCAGCCCAAACGAGGCTGCATTGTTCTGCTAAACAAGCGCTAATGAGCGGCCAACTGCAACCGAGCAAATAAAAGTGGGATATTTAATTTTAAAACTAATTTAGTAAACCCTGTTTCGAAATGAGATCTGTTTACTTTCTCTAATCAAACACGAAATTGAATGTCAAAATTGATAGAGTTGATTTTGTTTACACGATCGTTGTTTACCGACTGTAATGGGAGGATATTAGTTAAACTACAACGCTTTCAAGTTTTTGAGAAGTTATTTTCCGACATTTTACGCTAGTAGAGTAGGATTCACCTAAGTTGGCCAAAGCATGTACTAATCATCTCATCAAAAATTCTTATACAAGTCACATTGAAAACATTGTTGGTTACACATGGTGTCTGTTTACATTTTCTCAGAACTGTCAAATCGCCACGTTGCGTTTGTTTACAATGCTGTTATAGGTTATAGAATGTTTACAATATCGCCTATTTTTAGAATTTTTTATTTTCATTCAACATTTTTACATAGCTGTCACAGTTTAGTTTGATTTTATTTCTTGATTTACATGTTTTTTAGTTTGTTTAACTGCTTGTTCATTTTTTTCTGGGCCAATAGGAAAACACCTTTTATAAGTTTTGACCGCAATATGAAACGATCTCTCTTTTCAGCTGCTGACTTGCAGCAAGTAGTTCTGGCTATGAAAAAACTCACCTATTTTTCTTTGTAAATATTATTTTATAAGAAAATCTAAGTTTATTTACCAGGCCGCATCCATGACAAATCCTCTCTCTGTTAATAGATAATTAATTTGGAAAAGCCCCTGAGTAATATTTTAAGCTGCGCAAGTGAACTTCCAGTTGCAATATTGCACCAAAAGTTTTCCTTTGCTACAAGTGCTACACTAAAACAGATGTTCGTTGAGAATGTTTTCCGCTCAGCTGGATTTTATGCTTAAATTCGTAAAAAGCTAATAATTAGTTTACTTTTGTTTTGGCCAACTTAGGTGAATCCTACTCTACTACAGTTTGCATGGGTTAGTAGCCTCTATTTATTAGTCGACACTACATCAAGATGTAATCACAGTCTAAGACTTACACTTACCAAATGTTGCAATGTATTATGTTGTCCGCAGGGCGACACTAGCGTTCCAAGCGGCACGCAAGCACAGTTGCTAACAACATTAGATACCATCTAATCACAGTCTAAGAAAAAATACAGTCCCGACAGTTGGTCATAAAAAGTGTCCCCAACCCTGGTGCACGCAATCAGAATTACTACGTCCATAAGCAAATTACATGTTGTTTCCTATACATTGTCTAACAACAAATATAGTCTGGTTACTCACATGGAAAAAAAGTGTCCTCTCAATGCGATCCTGGTGGCCGGCCCCTAAGTACTATTACAATTATATTGTATCTAATATTGTTAGTAATTGTGCTTGCATGCCGCTTGAAACGCTAGTTTCGCCCTGCGAACGACATAATGCATTACAACATATGGAAAGTGTCGGGACTGTATTTTTTCTTAGACTGTGATCTAATTGTAATTGTACTTACTTACTTGTGCCAGCCACCAGGATCGCATCCCTTTCAATCCCTTTTCCTCATGTCCGTACAATGTAGGGTGCTCGCTTGATACTTGAAGCCTACGCCCTAGCGTCAACGGATTTATCTATGCATACTTTCCTGTAGCACTCCCTCTTGATTACATGAAATCAGCTGGCATTGTAAGGATTTTCCTATCAAACAACCCTTGAAAAGCGGCGTTGCCCGTTCGAGGACCACGGCCTTATTACTAGAGACGGCCATGTTCAAGGTCAAACGTTGAAGTAAGCCGGCTTACCTAAGACTTATTTCATGATTAAAAATCAGCTGGCTTACCCAAGAATTTGATATTGACCCTCCATCTATCTATCTATCTATCTATCTATCTATACTATTATAAAAAAGAGGTGGTTTCTGTATGTGTGTACGTATGGGATAAGTAAACTCGAAAAATACTGAACCGACTGGGTTGAAATTTCACACAGAGGTAGATCTTGAACCTGGGAAACATATAGGCCTATTCACTTCCTTAAAATCCCCTCGGGCTACGCCCCGTGAACGTCCTTAGCTTCAATGTTTACATTTTATAAGGATGTTAACATTCAAATACCGAAATGTAAACAGCTGTCAGTACTACAGTTTGACAGTTCAAAGAGCAGAAGTAAGATCAGCTGTAATTTTTATCGTGAGCAAAGCCACGGGCAACTGCTAGTAACTCATAATTATGCAATTATACCTGGCGAGGAGTGTGGTGAAGCTCGGGTGTTCGCATAAAAAAGCGGATGAAACCGGATTCTACGAATCTATTTATGAAGCCGGATTTTATTGAATAAAGTATGAAGCTTGATAAAGTGAAGCTTGGGTCGGGAGAAGACGAATGATATTCATTCGTGATTTTGATGAAAGTTTGTTGAATTATGACAGTTATTGTCCTTCAAAGCCAACACACCTGGTTCAAACCGTTTTTTTTTTGTAAAAGCATGCAATCTTCACCATTTTCCTTGCTAGGTATACGAGCTTAGAAATTACATAAACCAAAGGACACGCGCTGCTCAGCTCGCTGCTCGTTAAGTAATCAAATAGTTGTAAATAAAAATAAATGTATCAGCTGTTAATCCTTTTATTTTTATTCTTGTGCCCTTAGGAAAAATATTTATAAAAAAATATTTTCGTAGAATGTTCTTACCGAGACCTTTCCATCAGGTATGGTTTTCGAACTTTGGTTTTCTAAAAGGTTCTGCGTAATATGGGCTTAACATGACAGTTATAGCAAAGGGTCTAGCCGGTTAAGATAGTGAAAAATGCCCCAGGCTCTTTTGAAAAAAGAAAAATATCCTTAGATAGGATATAAAAAGATAAATCTATGTTGAATTTTTTAGACCCCTAGACCTTCACATAACCTCAAAAATAAATAAAATGTGATTTTTAGTTTCTTTTTTATATCTCTAAGGCTATTTATAGTAGAAAAATCCAACTTTTTTTAATTTGTAGGGTTTTTTATTGCCTACAAAGGAGTATTTTTTTTTTTAATTTTTGTTTCAAATTTTACAATTTTCTTACGTTTTTAATCTTTAAGATTTGATTAAAAATAAACTAGAGCAATAGCAACGCCGAAAAAAATTTATACTATTATTTGGATGCCAAAAAGTATTTATGATTTTTTTCAGAATTTTAAGAGTGGTGCATCACGGTCAAATTATCAAAAAACCCTATTTTTTCAAGTTTTCCGTACCTTAACTTAGTTTTAAGACCTGAAAAATATTTTTTAGCCTTTTTCAATGGTGATAAAAACCATTACCATTGAAAAAGAGGAAAAATATTAAACATCTTCTTCTTAAGTTCAACCTCAAGCGAAAAAATTGGGAGTTTTAAATAAAAACGGCAATATTTCAAAAACGAAAAATTCTAATTCAAAACGAATAGCAGCATTAGAATCAGAGTGGAAAGTTAGCTGAAAATGATGGGTCACAACACCACCTTCCTATTTTAAATAACTTAACTCATTTAAAAATGGCGGATCCAAAATGGCGGCCGAAAAATTTTAATCCGTAAAAATCATATGAACGTGAATAGAAAATGAATGGCGGTGGTTACTTGTAATTATCTAGCATTATTTGAGCTAATGTTTACATTTATACATCACAAAATGTTAAATTCTCTTAAAAACCATTTTATAATAACTGTTAATAACATGAGAACGAATTAATTGAGTTTTTAACAGATTACGACATTGATATCACTGTAAAAATGCAGTTTGAAGTCATGGGAAACAACATCATCACCTATAGTTAAAAACAGTTATCTAATATGGCTGATCCAAGATGACGGCCGCGTAGTAGTACTGTATATCTGATCAAAATGAATATTTATTACTTAACAATGTCTGGTGGTGGTCCAAGATTTGAACAAACTGTAGAAAATCAAGTATGGTGACTTAAAACACTCGCCCCATATGAAACAAATAATTATGAAAAAGTACTATTTAATTAACATGTAAAACTATTGGAAATAATTTCTGTAGTTTACATAAATAAAGCTAAAAATGGTATGTTTTTCTTATAAGACAATATTAAGGTAAAATAAAGGTGAAAATATACAGTTTTAGTCATTAACCCTTAATAATAAACTCATATATATTTAACTAATACAGATCGCAGTGACCCCAAGTTGAAAGAATTTTTCTCACAGCTGGAAAGCAAACAAAACTAAATCAATCCTAAAATACTGTTTACAAAAAATACAAATGTGGTATCAAATTAAAGGTCTGAATCTTACAATTATTATGGTACCATATGGTTTAGAAGCAGTTTACACATCACAGGAACGTTATGGGTTAATTCCGTGGCGGCAGCTTCTCTTAAAAAATGTCAGGACAAGCTTCTAGGTTATCGATTTTTACAATATGTAAACTGCCTCTAAACAATTTATAATTGGTACTATAGGTTCATTTTGAAAAGCTCTGGGCTGTAATATTTGGTATAAAAGGAAAGGGATAGACAGCTAGCTTACCTGGGAAAGATGAAAAGCAGCAGATAAAGCATAGAACACACACAAATATTCACACAAAGGAAATTCTTGATATTTCGACCCTCATGGGGTCTTCATCAGAAGGGGAAATGTGAGAGAATGAGAAAGTTGTAGTTCCAGACCTGGTCTGGAACTAGAACTTTCTCATTCTCTCACATTTCCCCTTCTGATGAAGACCCCATGAGGGTCGAAATATCAAGAATTTCCTTTGTGTGAATATTTGTGTGTGTTCTATGCTTTAATTGGTACTATAGTAATTGTGAGATTCAGACCTTTAATTTGATACCTGATTTTTAATCTTTTACGTAATTTTTTCCGCCATCTTGTCACCAACTAAGGACAAGCTCTGACTTCATCACGCGCAGGCCTATGCTACGTCTATTTGTACTATAGGGTCATTGACAATACACCTGTAGAGGATAATCAATGATATTATGGTCAATGGATACAACACAGGCGCTAAGGTAGCGATAAACCACACTACGGTTATGCATTGCAGTTTTAACGACCTAATTGAAGGCGCTGTTTCTGAGTTAATAAATCTCAACCGTGCCAGATAAACCAGTGAACAGATATATCTGAGTCTGTTGCGCAAGAGGTTACTATACCCTAGAGGGAATGTCCTTACAAAATTGTAAAGTTAAATGCTCTAGTTTAAGATGTGCAATAATACCTAAGGCCGGAGACACACGAGGCGTTTTTTATCACGGCGGCGAAACTACCGCTGGCGCTGCCGCCGCGCCGTTTTCGCAGTAGTGTACAGATTTAAATGCACCCTTACACACGGAGCGGAAGAAATATCGCGCGATAATATTGCTGCTGGCGGTAGTTTTGGTAAACACCCACAGACGTCTCTCAAAATTAAAATGGTACCGTGATCGGTGATATTTTTTCCGTGGCATTTTTTTACCGCCACGTGTGTAAACAAAGCCGATTTCGTCGGCTGCGGCGGAAAAATTATCGCTGCGATAAAAAACGCCCAGTGTGTATCCGGCCTTAGGTACATTTTCTTTTGAGGTTTAGCTAGCTAGAAAACCATGTGATATACAAAAAAAATTTAAAAACTGTAGAACATTTTTCATATCTTTAAATAATAGCTTGAAGTTTGAATCACTCGTTTAGACGATAGAGGCAAAAATGTACAGGAGGTACAGCCTATTTTTTCTGGAATTTCGATCCCTCTCCCGAACCACCTTAAAATTACATATTTTGAAAACCCATTCCTAGCAGATGGTTTACCCTATAAACGTCCACGCATTTCTAAGTTCTTGATATTTCGTTAAGCTGTTTAAAAAGATTATTTTTTTATCAAACTGGATGATTAAATTGATAACTTACTTATGAGATAATTTACTTAGACTACTATGAGGTATGATTCATTGTCCTTACCTTCTTGGATTTAAGTTCAGCGTATTCTGCACGCTCAAATGACAAACTAACACTATCACCGAGCTAATGCACAATGGCAATGAACTGAGAGTGAGGAGTTTTCCTTCACCTGCAAGCGCTAACAAGCATAATCCATTTCAACCCTGTCCTGTCCAAAGAACTCTATGGTAGTATAGTTCATTGGTCCAGTTACTATAATATATGCATTTCAGTTTGCAATGCTTTGTTCCACTGCCTTCGAAATTGTTTGGTGTTTTAAGACTATATAAATTGAATTGTAAATGTATTCATTGCAAGGCACATTGATGGGTTAATTTATTTTTAAACATTATCTACAATACGTACATTTTATGTCTTATTTACTGTGTCTGGCTCATTTAATAAAATATACGTTATTTTGCCACAATGAATAATGTTAGTTATTACTATTGAAAAAGAGGAAAAATATTAAATATCTTCTTCTTAAAGTCAACCTCAAGCAAAAAAATTGGAAGTTTTAAATATAAAATGGCAATATTTCAAAAAAGAAAAATTCTAATTCATAATATAAGTTATAGTCCCATAACTTTTTACATTCTATAAAATTAACTTAGGCATAGATGGTACTATTTGGTATCTTAGCAAACATGCTAATTTACTAAAATAATAATTTCCTCATTAACACTATTACACTAATATATTATTTTTAAGTTTTAAAATATTTGACTGTGAATTTATAAGTCAAGAGAGAACTGATGTTGTAATTATAATATATTAGTGTACTGTAGGGATACTAGGGTTTTAGTTCTCTACTCATGTTGCACTTGTGGAAGTATTTTGTGCAATTTTAAATCATTTTGATATGTTATAATTAAAACAACATTATTCAATTGTATTACTTTATTTAAAAAAAGTACTGTTTATGATTGGCTTTATACAGGGTGAGTTTTAAGAGTCTTCATACTTGATTTTCAAAATGATGCCCAAATATAACAATCTTGGACCACCAACAGACATTGTTAAGTAGTAAATAATTCATTTTGACCAGATACAGCACTACTACCCGGCCGCTATCTTGGATCAGCCATATTAGATAACTGTTTTTATCTATAGGTGATGATGTTGTTTCCCATGACTTCAAACTGCATTTTTACAGTGATATCAATGTCGTAATCTGTTAAAAACTCAATTAATTCGTTCTCATGTTATTAACAGTGCTTATAAAATGGTTTTAAGAGAATTTAACATTTTGTGATGTACAAATGTAAACATTAGCTCAAAAAATGCTAGATAATTACAAGTAACCACCGCCACTCATTTTCTATTCACGTTCATATGATTTTTACGGATTAAATTTTTCGGCCGCCATTTTGGATCCGCCATTTTTAAATGAGTTAAGTTATTTAAAATAGGAAGGTGGTGTTGTGACCCATCATTTTCAGCTAACTTTCCACGCTGATTCTAATGCTGCTATTCGTTTTGAATTAGAATTTTTCGTTTTTGAAATATTGCCGTTTTTTATTTAAAACTCCCAATTTTTTCGCTTGAGGTTGAATTTAAGAAGAAGATGTTTAATATTTTTCCTCTTTTTCAATGGTAATGGTTTTTATCACCATTGAAATAGGCTAAAAAAATATTTTTCAGGTCTTAAAACTAAGTTAAGGTACGGAAAACTTGAAAAAATAGGGTTTTTTGATAATTTGACCGTGATGCACCACTCTTAAAATTCTGAAAAAAATCATAAGTATTTTTTGGCATCCAAATAATAGTATAATTTTTTTTCGGCGTTGCTATTGCTCTAGTTTATTTTTAATCAAATTTTAAAGATTAAAAACGTAAGAAAATTGTAAAATTTGAAACCAAATGTTTTTTAAAAAAATACTCCTTTGTAGGCAATAAAAAACCCTACAAATTAAAAAAAGTTGGATTTTTCTACTATAAATAGCCTTAGAGATATAAAAAAGAAACTAAAAATCACATTTTATTTATTTTTGAGGTTATATGAAGGTCTAGGGGTCTAAAAAATTCTTCATAGATTTATCTTTTTATATCCTATCTAAGGATATTTTTCTTTTTTCAAAAGAGCCTGGGGCATTTTTCACTATCTTAACCGGCTAGACCCTTTACATTGAATAATTTCAATCCACGCAAAAGATGTGTTTTTTTTGTGCGATTATTTTGTTTCTAACAATGACAATGACGTATTTTATAATTTGTTAACAAGGGAACAGTGTAAACCTACACAGCGCACAAGGGTTGATAGATGGTCGTATTATCACAATTATGCAGTATATTAGATGCTTTCAAGAAGATCGTTACTTAGCAGTTTATCAAACACAAAAAAATTAACACATTTATTTTCAAGTTTTTTTGTGTATTGGTCGTTTTGACTAAATCAATTTACTACGGTTATTTATCATTTTAAGATGATCGCTATTCAGAATTATGAACATACATTAGATACATTATATACATTATTTTGAAATGGCGACCTACCCAGGTAGGTATTTTAAGCCAAGTATGAATGACAGATGAGTGAAGAATGATTGTGGCGCGATCTTGTAGTCTTGTTACTGACAAGAATGTGAAGAGCGGAACAAATTACATTTCCTTATTTTAAATGTTATCTGAATAGTAGTAAGAAAGGAAATTATTTTGCTGAAAATGCTTCAAAAACCTCGTAAATTAAAATACGTTTGAAATTTTGCTGTGACTTGGCTAACGCAAACACTTTTTTGCCATGTAATTCTCTTTAAAAAAAAACTTATCAAAACTTATCAAACTTATGTGAAATAATGTTTTTTTTTTAGAATTCAATGCTACTCAAAAATCGCTTTTATCCGTTAAGACTAGTTAATTTTCATCATGATCTCGAGGTCTGTTTAAGGCACTATTAGCGTTTTTCGTTTGCTGAAAAAAAAACACCAACTTGCTGTGGGAGACCACACTGGTCCCCTTTATTATGAATCCGTCTTTATTACACCCTCCCAAGTAGCATTTGTGTTGGCTAAAATAGTTTTAAAATAAGTTTCATCTACATTTTAAATGTTGAAAAAATGTTTTTAAAATGATTTCTTTTCAAACAAATTTCCTAACTGATCAATTTTAATACCATTCAAAATGAGTTTTAAAATTATGTTAAAATAATTTTAAAATGTTACAAATTGTTTTAAAATCAATCTTAAAGATCAATTTATATTATTTTTAATAACTTTAAAACTAGTTATAAATACTTTAAAAAAATGTTCAAATTATTAAAAACTTATTTTATATTATGTTTTACACCAAATTTTAAGTAATGTTATAATCATTTCGTAAATTGTTAAAAATTGTTTTAAAACTATTTATTTTCAAAGAATTTTCCTATCTGACCAATTTTATAATCATTTAAAATAATGTGTAAACTTATGTTAAAACTATTTTAAAGTATTAAAAATAATCCTGAAATAAATTTTATAAATCATTATATATATTTTAATGAGTTGTTTACTTTATAAATAGTTTTAACAAATTTTAAATTAATTAAAAAATTATTTATAAATTTGTTTATGCCTCAGTAGTAAAATTATAAAAAAAATTTTAATTGTTAATAAAAGTTACAAAAATATTTCTTTTCAAAACATTTGCTGATTGACCAATTTTATAACCGTTAAAACTGATATTTGAACTCGTGTTAAAACAATTGTATAATGTTAAAAAATATATTAAAAATTTTATCTACGGCCATTGCAATAAACACCAATTACAATATTACACCATAAAAAGGTAAATTACAAAACCTAAAACCATATGTAGTTTTATATTTTCCATCTCACTCGACACTTAATGGCCTTCAGAATACAATCGTTGCATAAACTACTATTTATAGTTTGTATAGAAATTGTATAGAACACATTTTTTACACTTACAACTGACAGATAATAAAGTGATAGTGACAATGTATTAAAACAGGTTAATTAAGTAATAAAACTTGATTAAAAGCAAAAATCTATATTCACAAAGTAATAATATATACAAAGGTTCAAGAGTTAGTTGTTGATCAGATTCTCAGTGTTGATGTTCTCTTCATGATTCTCGTCATGGACATCTTCCTGATGCTCCAAGCTGGAAACAGAGAATTGTTGGTTTTAACACAATTTTGAAGTTACCAAAAACTGCACAGAACGTTAATGGTAAAATTAACTGTTTTCTTGGTATTAGTATAAAGTTGGCAAAAATGTAATTATTACCTTCTAATACATTGATTATTCCGAGGATATTAGGATATTAAAATTTAATTGTATCTAGGTGAAATAGTTATGGCTTAAAGTTTTATTGCCTGCCTTTAAGTTTAGTTTAATTGTACAGAACATAAATCTGTAAAGGGATAAAAATGTGTTATTACCATGCTCAGCTCGGGTCTCCTAATACTCTATATTGGATAAAGAAACACAAGAAGATTTGCATTGTGTTTATTGCATTAATCACATCTTTGAGTTTATATATATACTTACAAGATTTCTTTATACTAAAGTAGATGTATTGTAATGAACGCAGAAGTACAAAAAACTTAAAAAAAATTCATTGAAATTTCTTACGTTTACAATGGTTTCATGCGTAGTTATTTATAATGAGAACCTTAATGATATATACCGTAATTGTAGTGAACCCTTCGAATAATTTAACATTATGCCTTAATGGACCCGTAGTTTCAAAATTTGCAGGGAAACCAAAATTTGCCATAGGCAGAGAAACAGATCGATATATTTACATCCGTTTGTTTAATATTACAAAATTAGTTTTTGTAATGAAACTAACTTTGCTTTTATAAAACAATACCGAATGTAAATATTCCAAAAAAACTCCAATCTTTAATAATTAACTTTTTAAATTTTAATATAAGTATATACGTTTAAACTTTTGTGAATTTCAACCCATAATTTGTTGCTATTTATTTATGAGCTGCGCTTATAAAACTTGTTTGGCTTTGTCAACGAACTTTCAACATATCAAATTAAAAAAATACAACTTTATTAATAATTACCTTACTCGCTATTTCATTTTGAGCTGAGTTTGAGCCAGCCAGCGACTTATGCTGTTATCCACCTTTCTTTTGACTGAGGAGGGGAACCTTTTCAATACGACATCTGAAACATCAAGTTGATTGAAAATACTGAGTGTCCTATGGCATACCATTTAAATTTTTTTCAAATATTAAACCCAGACCACCGCCAAGCATTGATAGATAGTCAAGACTACTTTTTAACAGGGAGGTAATTGTTGGCTGCCATCATGGATCCGCCATTTTGTATCCAAATTTTTCGATTTAAGGGTATTGTTATGACCCATCATATGGAAATAAATTTTAATGCTCAATGCCTCAATTTGTTCATTTATATCATTATAATACATGTTAATCAAAAAATAATGCCAAAATTTTCAAAAGTTGTTAACAGCGAACAGCGAAACCCTTTATGTTTAACTAGTAATTCTTTCACTGAGTTCTAACAGGTGAACATAAGTTTTGATATGGAGAGGGCATGACCTTACTATGCACAGACTTATGTAGCATTTTTTATTGATGATTTTTTTACTATGGTAGGCCTATTCATAATATCAAAATGTTTTTGAAACAAGTAGTTCCAAAATTAAAACAGTAGAAATGCCACAAATAACCCCCAAAGCACGGTCAAAACAAAACCTTTTTATAAACTTAATAGACGTGTTTAAAAATGTTCTTATGTAAACACCTTTAATAAAATATTCATATACGTTTTCCAGATATTTTGTAACGCGGTATTGATGGCAATGCATCTACTGTACGTTTTTATAAATTAATAAATGGTGTATTCAAAATATTTTAACCCGTAACCACATTGTAGAGTTGAGCGTAACGTTCCCATCGCCGAGTATGGAAACGGAAATGTCATAATTAATAGAAAAGGGCGGTTAAACTTTGAGTTAAACCGAACTGTTCTAAAACAGGTTCGGTTAAAACGATCTTTGATATTCAATCAGCACGGGAGGATAAGCCGATCGTCGTTTAAAGTAATCGTTTAAGAGGGGGTCTACTGTATTGGTTTAGAAAATTTACATTCTCTCTCCCTCTAAACATGACGGTTGATAGCCGGGTTTATGGGTTAAATTATATGATTTAGTTACTTGTTACCAAATGCAGACTAAACTAATTTTTAGACAATATTATAAAAAAATTAGTGGTATAGGCATACCGGTAGCTTAATTAACTAACCCGAAATATTGAGGGAGCGGTGCACCCCTTGTAACCCCCGTGAACCCACCCATAACTAACTGGTAAGTTAGGCCTATAGCTGTCTAATCGTTCTCTGTTAGATGTCGATCAATCTAACTCAATGCACTCTGGAACTCTGTTATGCTATTAATTTTTCCTGTTAAAAACAAATCACTCCATACCGTACTACTACAGTAAAAGCAGTATTTAATTTAGTTCCTCAACCACCCTATAAGAATAAGTAATTTTGGAAATATTTATCTAGACGAATTGCAATATGTTATGAAATTTGTACTGGTATAAGTTTAGTCACAACCAAATAACTAGGCCTGATTCTCAAGAGAAACATTGATCATTCAAATGGAAGATGTAAACTGAATTATTTCAGTCTTAAAATTACTCAAGCCTAGCCTATGACAAACTTAAAAAAGTCATGCATTTATAGTAAACAATAAAAAACAATATACTTTACTAATACTGTACTAAACATTTAAAAATATATTAATGTTAGATAAAAAATTATGATGAAGATAATAGATATTTGGTTTCATTTTTCATCTGCATATCCAATCAAATTAATTATCGATACAGTTTCTCTAAGAAGACAATCCCTTTTAATAGCTTAAGTTTTAAAATGAAGAATCTATAAAACTCACCTGTTCAGATTGCTGTTGCTTCTCAATCTGGAACTAAACTAAGCCTCTTTAAATTGGTCAGCAACAACTTCACAAAACTTAAATAGGTTAACAAACACTGGATAACTTATAATCTACCACTTTCATGGAACTGATTCGAACTGAGTACAATCGAAGCGACCGCAGTCCGAGCACGGCACGAATGAAATCTTGTGACAACGTAGCTCGAATGAAGGTAAACAAATATGGCTACCTACCCTTAATATCCCACCCCCGCCCTACCGGCACACACGACTCTGCCTCTCTCGGACCGGTTTTCTGTGGAGCGAGCGAAAATCCCTTCTCGGTTCTCGTTAGTGACAAAGGGACACCGCCGCGCCCAACTGTTATTTAGCACACTGAACCCACCCCCTCAATCCAAACCACATAATACCTAACTGGTAGTCCACAAGTAATTTTTAACGCACATTTCCCTGACTAAACTCGGCGTCATACAATAGCTAGCTGCAAATACTTAAGTTTATCAGTAATTTTCTTACTGCTTAATTAGTAAATGTCCAGTAATTTTTATTTCATACATAAATTAATCGATTCCTCTACTACAAAATAACTGTCTTGATAGTTCATTTGTTAAAGTATAAAAATGGGAAAATTACCTAAAATGTAATATGTAGATGGCACTTTGGTTTATCATCGTTTAAATAATATATTTTGAAATATGTTTAAATTAAGAAAACAATTTATAAAAAAAGATTTGATATCAATTTTAAATACTTTTAAAAAGTTGTGAAGCAGTTATGTTACTGATATAAAATAATTTTAAAACATATAAAGCATCAACCAAATTTGTTTAAAACTATTTATAAACAATTAAAATTTTTTTTTAAATCATTGAAAATATGATGTAAAAATGTTTAAAAATATGTTTGAAAAACTTTAAAACAAAATTCAGCAATTATGTAACTACTTTTAAAATCTGTTTAAAACACATCCCATAAAACATTTTCCATAAAAAAAGATTACAAATTTTTTTTAATAATTAAAAACAAACCCAAAAGTTATTTTCATACTATTTCAAATAATTAAGAATTCAAATATAATTTTTTTCAACTGTTTTTAAATTTTAAATAAAATATGTTTAAAAATATTTATAAAATGATTAAAAGGTTATTACAAACAAATTTAAAATACATTTTAACACAATTTAACCACAGTGAATTAAACGATTTAAAATAATTTAAGAATAATTTTACCGACATTTAAAAGTGATTTAAAAACACTTAAACCGCCGTGTGGATTTATTATGTTAAGATCTTTAAAAACAATTTTGTAATTAATTTACAAATAATTTTAACATTAAAATATTTAAAAATTCCAAAAAGATTTAAAACTAATTTTAAAATTATTATAAAATTCTTTTGGTTGATTTTAAATTTGAATACATTTTAAAATCTTTGGAAATAACTTTTCATCGATTAAAAATAATTTCCATGCTACTTGGGCTGACGGATAAGACTAAAGTCCGAGCCGAATGACGTGGTCGAGGCCGTCCGTAAGCTCAATGCTAAAGTTAACATTGAAGGGAAGACACAGAGAAGAAAAAAGCAGAGTACGCATTCATATGGTAGCAGTGTTTCGGGTAACTGCGCGACACATAGGAAGTCAAACATGTATTCGGCGGACTTCTGGGCGCCCCCCTACCCCCCGCGCCAACTGTGTGACACATATTTAGCGCAACATTAGATGCGTACACTGTCTTATTTCTTCTCTGTGGCCTAGTTTACACTAGCATCTAGAAGTGTCGACACTTTTATTGGCTTGTAAGTGGCGTGAAAAACGTCAAGTGTAAACCTCAAACGACGTGACACTTTTAGTGTAGAAGTACAACACATAACATTAATAGTGACATTTGTTTCTACATATATTTGTGTCGCCACTAGCTACTGAATTGACATCTCCTGTGTTATGCCTTTCCCGCCGGCACGTGTAAACGCCGGTCGACAGTTTTTGTTGCGCCGTTTTGCTCCAGTAAACTGTTTGTCAAAGCTTAAATAAAACCAAAACTATTACACTGAGGTTAGAGGGAGTGTGTAAAGAAGTGTTTATTCTCATGGTTCAAGTAGAATGAACACTTTCAATACAAACGGGCATTTTTAATGCATACTATATACTAAATAAATTGCAAATTAAACTAATCCAACCTTATTAGGTCTAATCAGTTTTTCATATTGAAGATGAAAGAAATATGTGCGTGAATAATTCAACTTTCGCGGGCAAGACTTCCGCTTCCGCCAGTTCTGCCATTACCAGTGACGAACCAGTGAAATTAGTTTTTTTGTGTAGAGCTCTAGTGCCATGACACTAAAACTGACGCGTTCTAGTGTCGACACCGCTACATGCTGGTGTAAACTTAGCTTAAGTGATTTATGATTTGTAGCACGGATTGGTTTTGTCAATAGCTTAGCTAAGACTTATTCTTAGCTTAAGTCTTATGGACGGGCTAGGTCATGTCATTTGTTGCGGTCTATATTTCAATAGGCAGTCTAAGGATCACTTCAAGCATAACCATCTCTATCTTCAAGCTTTCGTACGCTTAAAAGAGTGGGGTTATAAAAACCTTCTTCTTCCATGCCTTTAGCGCAGGGACTGTAAGGACTCTTCAGGGGTTTTCGAATCTTGCGCACGGGTAAGTTTGATGGAGGTGACCTCCCTTCTCAGTTCAAGCATTCAGGTGACCTTCCTCGTTCTAAGAAGGAACAGAATCCTTGGCCCGTCAGGAACTGACTCAGTTTAAGGCCTAAGTACATATTTCCGCGTCCTTGAGGGGCATCGTTGAGTTCGGTATTTTTTAAATGACGGGAGGTGTTGTTCCGTGAATTATCTATCCTTCATAACGTTAGCAGTACGCTCTCGCCGAGGTGCCTCGTCATGACGTCTCGATAAGAATCTTGGATCATGTACCCTTATACAACAGAAGAGTTAGAACAAGAAACACGAGAAAGTGGACTGAGAAAAGAGAATCGGAGAGTCAGGGCATGAAATGGGCGAGGGCAAATGAATCCAAGGGATCGCTGGAGAGTGTTTGTGGAGACCTTGAGCACCATGAAAGCAAGGCAAAAAGTAAGACGATAATAAGTAGAATAAGTAAGAAACAGTCAGAATTATAATGGGCAGAAATAAGTAAGTCAGCCTTCTGAGAGCTAGGTAGTTCACAGACTTAGTTCACAAAAACTTGACAAGATCACAGAGTACACTGCCTTTCTGGCCCGGCCATGCTCCATCTCGGAGAGAGTTTACTACCGGGATTACAAGCTAAGGTTGCAGAGTCTCGGGTTAAGCCGCTGCCCCTGCTAAGATTATTCCCATATTTGGGGCTGCTTGAAAAATTGCTTGTCTCTAAACGGATTTAAGCCGAGGAGGTCACCCCAGCCATCACTACTAGCAATAAATCAGAAAAGTGTGATCGGAAAAAATTGGCCAGGGTGACCCTGTAGATTTGAAAACAAACTTGTGTATAACAGCAATACCAAAAAAATTAACATTTATTGAAAATTGTCCGGTTTGTTCTAAATATTCAATTTTATTAGCTACAAACCAATTAAATGACCACGGAGTTTATATAAATGTAAATTTTAAATAGTTTGAACTAATTATAAATGCATTTTATCAGAAACAATCCAGGATTAAAGATCGTAGCTTACACTATATTTTATTTAGTTTCGAATAGATCACACTAAAACTCTCAACCAGTATATTACAATGGTAAAAATAAATCATTCCAACGTAAAATATGTGTATTTTCAATCAGCTCACATAAATTCTTACTTAGTCTTTTACCTTCAAACCTCTAATGGACGTATGGAAGCTACTTTCTTTTCAGGTTCGTCACTCAGGAAGGCAGCAGAGGTACCGATGAAGCCTCCGCACTTGGGGCAGGTGTGGTTGATACGTTTCATCAAGTAGTAGGGGATGCAGCTGCAGAGGCAGCAGAAGAAGGTGAAACACAAGCAGCAGAAGACATGGGCGATGAAAGGCACTTCGCAAGTGGTTCTGGTCCTGACCGTGCGTTTGCAGTAGGGACAGATGACTTTTATCTGATTGGTAGGGAGTCCGGGGGTCGGGGTTTGTATTGTCATTGGAGGGCTGTCGTCTTTTGGGGCAGTTCTTCTGCGCTTCGATTTCGGTTTTGTTTTCGGTTTCGTTTTAGCACCACTTGAGGTGGTAGCTTCGGCTTCTGCCATTGTGTATTCTTCAGGTGAAAAGAGGTTGGAAGTCTCTGTAGAGAATTATTTTTTTCGCTGACAATAGAAAGGTTTCAGACCATATCGCTTTTTAAATATTTATTGTTTAGATAGATGATTAAATATATAGACTTAAAGCAAAACTATGGAGTAGTTATTTAATTTCGAGAATATCGTAAACACTGTAAACAAAACATTTTAAAATGTAAGGTTATAAACTTGTTTACCACATATGATTTATTCAGGACAAATAAACAAATGTAGTTTCAATTGCAGGAATAACACATGACTTTGCCGATGAACTACGTCACAGAGCTGGATAAACAGCTAATTTGACTTTTTTTCCAATGCTAAATCTTGCGAAAATTTAAAACTTTAATGGCGACTAGGATTCTTCCCAAGTCTGACTTTCGTAATTTTTCCTCGTAAAACGTTTTTTGTCGCCGCGTTCTTCCTAACGAAATCATAATTATGAAAATCGATCAAGAACTGTAGTCGTTTTCAAAAAACCTAACGTATTTAATCTTTATATTAATAGGCAAGCATTTTTTACATAAGGTTTTTGTGCTCCTTTTTTCTCAGCCAGTGTGCATCGTAGCGAAAATCTAAGCACACCTCTAAGCCATATGTTTTATTGGGGCAAGGAGTAAAAATATAGTATTTGATTGAAATCCAGGGCTATTTAGAGAAGATTGAATGTGTTCCAAATAAAGTTTGCTCACTTAAATAAGACTAAGAGATAAAAATTTGCTGATAAAAAGGGAAGAAAAAAGAACATAAAGTTGAGTCTCTACCATCCAATTTATAGTCGTGCAACTGAAGTACAAATGGACATTACATTAAAATTGTGTGTTTTATTGGTAGAGAATGCGTAAAATATGTGTAATATTTTAGTGATAATGATAGGGAGAGAGGGAAGGAGGGGAAAATGTCCTAAGGGTAAGGAAGGAGAGAAAAAGTTTTGAAGGGGTGTCTTAGGTCTCAAATAATAACTAGGCATATAAATGTTAGGTGTTATTATTTCAGACCTAAAAGGTAAGAAAGGAGGGATGAGAGAGGTAAGAAGAGGATGAAGGAGAAAAGGGGTGAAAAGTAGAAAGAAGGTCGAAAGGAAGGAAGTACATAGAGAGTAAGGGAAGAATTAATGGAGGGAGTGAGGGAGAGAACTGTAGTAAGGGGTGTATGGGATAAACTGATTTGATGACTGAATTTTTACCGTCCTCTGAATCAATAACCAGCTCAGTGTTAAAGAAATAAACATGGAATCTTAATATTGTACAATATTAATTACTAAAAACCATGTCATAAATATGTGCCAGTGGCAAGGCAAATTAATTAGTCAAAGATTGAGTCTTTCTCTTTTGCTTTTGGTTCCCATTTGGTTCTATTATGTTTTTACGTGGAAAATGTGTACTATATGAAATGTATTGTGAAACGCATTGGTGTATGCAATATTCAAAATTAGCTGTCCCTATTTCTTGATTTAAATGTTGGTCGAATTTTCGACCACTGGCGATCTCTAGTTAGTATAGAATAAGAATTGATTTTTTTATATAGATTTAGGTATGGATGATTTTTTTACTAGGTGTAAATAAGTGAGTTTATGTACAGCATCGACCAAATTAGGAAACTGATAGTGGCTTTTAACCGTAGACTATGGTTAAAATAATGATTTACAAAATTATGAAAACAGAAAGACAACTTTTACTGCTACGACAGCTGTTACGGTCTACCGTGATCGATACAAAAGTTTAAATTAATAGCAAAATTGTGTTTATGTTTGGTATCCTCCTTCAAAAGTTATCATAAATTCAAATAATATCAAGGTTCAATAATTTTTAGCGAATTTCCCCTATAGGAAAGAAGCTATTACCGTAGGTCTCATGGTAAGACCTAAGCTCGGGACCACTATAACTTTTCGTTTTGGGGCCCCCAGAAGCAAAAAACACTATTCGTTCGAATTTGTATATATATATATATATATATATATGTGTGTGTGTGTGTGTGTGTGTGTGTGTGTGTGTGTGTGTGTGTGTGTGTGTGTGTGTGTGTGTGTGTGTGTGTGTGTGTGTGTGTGTGTGTGTGTGTGTGTGTGTGTGTGTGTGTGTGTGTGTGTGTGTGTGTGTGTGTGTGTGTGTGTGTGTGTGTGTGTGTGTGTGTGTGTGTGTGTGTGTGTGTGTGTGTGTCTGTAAGCACGATAGCGGCCGCAAAAATGATCCGATCTTTATGAAATTTGGTACGGACATGTAAAGTGGTAATCAATTGGATGAGTTCGTGAACCAGCCCGATCGGACCACCGGAAGGGGGGCTAAAGGGGGATAAACACCCCCAAAAATGGGTTTTTTGAGTTTTTTACATAGAAAAACAAAATTTATCGAATTTTTGTTGGCACCATTGAATTCAGCTCAAAAAAACAAACAATTTAGTATTGTGAAACACTGCTCTATGTCCATTGGTTACCGAGATATTGAAAGTGGTAAACACAGTACGTTGTCCCAACGTTAACCTAATGGGAAATAAGTAAAATTCTATATCTCGCTTATTTCTCAACATATCTCAATAAAACTTGGTAAATGGCTTCTTCTAGTTCAGATCTACTAAATATTGAATTAAAACCACCCAGTTTTAATATACCTGTAGCAGCACACCTGCATACTCATTCCCCATGTTATTCTTATGGAGCTTACAAAAACATGTCAAATCTCGCTATGTTGGATTGAAATATGTTGTTTTTCATTTGAAATTCGCTGAGTATGCATGTCTGCTGCAACGGGGGTATTAACTCCACTCGTGGACTACTGTGTGACATGGGAGGCCGAAGTTTATGTGTTTTTACAAAATTATTTGTATTCTTCGGGCACTTTCTGGCACCCAATACTAGGAAATGTGAATAAAAAACAATTGAGCTGTACCAAGGGTTGCATTACTGAATGATAACTTTTTATCTGGCTTTTAGGGTCATCTTCAGCCCATGTTAAAAGATTTCGCGTTATTAGGTTCCAATACATTTGGTACAACAACACGGACAGGCGAAACACAATCCGTATATTCCAATATGATATGAGTTAATAAATTTTGAAGTAGTTAATTTGTAAGCAGAAATATCAGACAGTAAAATCGCAACACCTCTATTCAAATCTTAGGACATCGATGTCTGGAAGAACTTTTTGAAGGAGCACCAAAGAAATCCTCATCAACCGACTCTGTATGAATACATGACAAGTGCTTGGAAATTTTTAAAACCAGTAAAGGAGAGGGTGTAAATCTGTATTGCACTGAGGTTGTACTCCATGTAATTTGTCGATTGAAAAATAGGTGCTGTCAGTGAATCCCCCAATCAGCTGATTTACTTGATATTTTATTTTCCAATGTAAGCCTAAACTCTTACGAATAAATACAAAATTTTATTGGCATATTGGGCTCTTACGTCTTTCAGCCTATACGGCATCATCACTGTTAATAACAGAGTTTCATATTTTGTTGTTTGTATAGTTAGTTGTTATTTTAGTTAAGTTCTTTGAGAGATGACGAGTTTTTAAAGTAAACGAAGTTAATTGGCTCACATAACGTTTATCCTGAAAAGTGAAACCTGCCTTACAGTGTTGTAAACCATTTTTCTTCTATCTTAACTGAAGAAAAAGTACCTAGGTATGCACCTAGACAGAAGATTAACTCGAAAACCTTAGATTTAGAACAATGGACTGAATCTTAATTTATCCTGGCACAAAATTATCCTGGCACACGAAATTATCCTGGCATTTCAATCAAATTAAAAATCAACTGTTGAAAAAAAAATTGGTGTACAAAGTTATAATGAAACCAAATTAGGCCTTAAGCATACAAATATGGGTAACTGCTAGTGAATCTAACATCCAAATAATTCAAAATATTTGGTCTAATTGATCTTTCAATGCTACAAGCGCCATGGTATGATAATAACCATACTCTGGTCAACTATACCACCATTTCTTTAGCTGTTGCATAAATTGAACGTACGTTATTTTATCTTTAAATACTCGAAAACCACACCCCAATCATCTTGCACCAAACCGGGAGAAAACAGGGAATAATTTGTGGTCTGAAATGCCACTGTGAACTAGACGCGACGACACGCTTCAACTGATTTAAATTGTCTTAAAGTGTTCTTACCTTTGTTAGATTTATCACTGGACGGATACTAACTCATGTAATTAATTTTATTCCTAACGTTTGCTTATTATTTGTAACCAAACAGATTGCGAATAATCTTAACAGTACTTGGAGGACCGAGCCTTGCTCGGTGTTATTTCATGTTTACCAGCTCATCCAGTTACTATAAAATATTTCGTTGTCATAAAATTGATACAGATAATCCTTTTTTTTTTTTGCTCCATGAACTCTTCATCCCAGTCACAGTTCTATTTTCCTTGATGGCTGTAGATTGCAAAAGCTGTTATGATAACGTCATTTGTTTACACCTTCCTTGTTTATTTCGTTAATATCATGACAACATATAAGACCAGTGTTAAAATTTTACAACTTTAAAATTCGTTTTGTTACATCATTAGATTTTTCTGGCCAATTAATCTGCATGAATGACGTTTTTGAGTCATAAATTACGTATTTCCAGACTTTGAAGGAAATCCTCGGAGCCGGTTTTGAGATGACTGTGCAGACAACCAAGCAAGATATTGCTCATATAAGAGTAACGAATAGAATAACATTTTTCTATTACTCAAGAAAGGTTCGTGAAGAGTTTTGTTGTTTTATAGAAGAATACTACATATCATGCAACAGTATAAACAGCATCAGGTAATTTTATAATATTGGGACATAAATCGTAACACTAGTATCTTAAAGTTCAGCATATTTTTAATTATGTTCTGCTATTCTTAGGCCTAAGTATTTTGGAATGAATAAGAGAATAAAATTACCAGGTCTGCAAACTACCGTTTAGGAAACAGGTAAACTGGACAGGATTACATGGGCCTGCATTGTACATTCTGCCCTGCAAGCTCATCAATTTGTGTTGAATTATTCAAAACCGAATGAGACATGCATATTCATGGATAATAATTGTGGTCTGTTGCACAGACCATAACTACTCCAAATTTCTTACAATATAACATTAGGGAAATATTAATTTGCAATGATTTCTTATTCTATTTAATATTTTTCTACATAAGACTCTAAAGCGTATATTATTAACTAGCAGTTCCCTTGGCTTCGCTCACGATAAACACTATATCGTGTTTTTTTAGGTATTAAAATTAAACTAAATGGAAGTTTTATATAGTACATAATTATGTCCCGTAAAATAAATAAACAAAAATCATAACACCGTGATGAAAGAAAGCAGATTATAATCAGCTGTGGCAGCGTATTTTATACATTTGTGATACTAACTCCCAGCTGCTTGATAGAATGAACATTGAAAATGTAAACAAAAGAGAAAATTTTGAAAAACTAGTAAACCTGTTGCTCGAAATCGAGCAATTGTTATGTATTGATTTCAACATAAAAACAATCATGGTATAGTATTCTAGAACTATTTTATTAATTTTATGTTTGAATTTCGTGTTGTACTGAAATTTTTTACAAAAGCTTTTTTAATTAAATTTCTTGTGAATACTCATTCATATTTAAAGAGATGTCCATGTTTCTTTAGTGTTTTCTACGAATATTATGAGCACCTCGAAGGAGTTGGCTTGACCTGCCGCCACATATACAGTAGTCCATATGTAATGGACTGACCCTGACCTATACCTATACCTAGTTACCTAAACAGGAATTACTGGAAACTGGGTTCTTTTTACTATAGAACATCACTAAACACAAAAAGAATTGTTAAAATTATATTATGTACATGTTTACATCATTCAAGGTTAGCATTTCATAGTTGAACTAAATTAATTTACATTTTCATGTAAATTTCTTTAGGATAATTGTAGATAATTGCTCATAAACGCTTCACATTATCATTCACCATAAACTCCAATTGAAGCGTATACTCAACCAAGTTCATCAAGATGAAATACACATAAATTAATTATTTTTGAAATACCCCCAGCACCATATGAAAGAAAATTAACCAAAACAAATTGATATATGAAAATCGACTGCAAATTTGTTTAGACAACTCTAATGTTCTTAAATGGGTAAAAAATGTATTATTCTGTTTTAAATGTATTTTTGTAAAACTTTCTGAAATTCAGTAGGGTATATGTTACTAAGAGCTGCTTTCCCCAAATCTAGTTTTATTTGAACTTCTGAAACTTAAGTTTAGTAACATTTGAATTTTCCTGATAATATGGTTTATAATTTAAAAATTAGAATATTCATATGGTTTAAATTAAATTCACGTTTACTTTAAACCTTAATTGGGGAAAGCGGCCCTAAGTAGCGTAGCGTCTTAGTCTAAAACCGAACTAAAATGGTTCAATAAATTCATACTCATAATGAATGTTAAGTCTGCTTATTTTTCTTTAATTTCTATCTATATTGATAGAATTTATACTTAAGAATTTTTTTACTTTTTTTTATTTGGAATATAAACATATGTAAATATTAAGATCTTCACACATTTGATTCAAAATAAATGTTTTTAAAACTGAATTCTGACCTTAAGTATATATTAGGATAATAGTTTATTTATTTACATCTTCCATCAACTGAAATTCCTCCAGATCTACATGCAATGGTTTCAATTCCATTAACAACATATGGCTTTGCTGAAAAACTTTGTTTGCTCCAATCAGCTGCTTTATTTGAAATGTCTATTCCCATGTTAAATCTTATGGGCTAATATGAAACTTTAAGGGCGTCTAGGGTTCTTTCCTTTAGCCAAACATTTTTAAATTTTATTTCCTGCAAAACTTCATGCCAAGCTCTTTCCAATGACACTAAAAACATGAAAATCGGTTCAGTAGTTTTGGAGGAGTCTTTGTAACAAAAAAACTGCTCGCGTATTAAATAAGTATAGATTCGACCTCGCCAAAACCCCTTGAAACTTCGAATTATGTAAAATCCTTTCTTAGCGGATGCCTACGCCCTAAAAGGAACGTCCACGCTAAGATCCTAGGTCATACAGTTTGGGCTGTGCAATGATAGGTGAGTCGTAGTTGACAAATATATAGTAGATTATCATGAGGTAGTAAAAGAAACAGGGTCTGGACGTTAAACATTTTTACTTGTTTTGTTGTGCTTATAACCCTCAACTACATACATAATCACAAAATTCGTGTAATGACAATGATTCACTTACAACCAAGCACAGATAGTAAGGCATTGGTTGATTAAAAAAAGGAATCATCATTAACTACAGCAACTAAAAACTTCATAGACGACTGATGACAGTAACTTTTTTTTATTACTATCTTCAAAAGTACACTAAATAAATCAGAATACTAAAGAACCAAATCATAGACATAGTTGCACGCTAATAGACTAATTTGTCGCTATTCTGGATTTCAATGAAACCCGCATAAACATGATTTCATTCTGCAATCATCAAACTGTTTTGACTCAAAAACTTCAACTCAGTTACGAAACTGGTCTTATTTTACTCGAGGAAGTGACTTTTAATAAGGGGATTTCTTCCTTCAACAAAACAGATTGTTTGCTTTCCATCAATAACGCCATCAGATTGGAGAAGGGGGGGCCATTGTCAGTTCCAGACATCAACTATTCAAACTTCTTCTTTTTTAGATTTATGAAGTATAAGACTTCATAGATTTTAAGTATAGAACTTCATCATAAAATAGTTCTCCATTGAAGAAATGTATGTACGTTTTAATGGTAATTTGTTTATATTTCGCAAGGTTTTTAACTTTGTTTTGATAACTTCTCTCTTAATAAATCGCCTTTTTATTGGTTAAAGGTAACCTTTTTATGGTTAAAGTATATTTATACTATTAAATATATTTGAGTCACGGAGAAATTCTAATTAGTATTAGACGCAAAGTGTATTTTGATTTAGCATTACGTCTGTAGTCTATATATGAAAATATACTATAGTATGATTTAAAGTATAGCCTAAATGTGAAATTCAGGTGTAGTACACTTTTAGTTTACACTTATATATTTATCCAGTTAATGTATATTTTCTTTTCTGTTTCTGAGAAAATATGAGCGATAATTCCTCCTTTGCAGGGAGGATATATTACTTTATGGAAAGGAAGCCTCCATTTTCAATATAAGTGTTCTGACAGTTCAGACTTATTCGCACATTTATTTAAGATTGTGATTCAAGATTTCCTTATCGGCACAGCAATTTTTCAATATTGAGCTTAGTTATGGAGTGAAGAATGGGTTTAATCCTATTCCTTCCCTTACATTGAAAAATGAAAAATTGTGTTTAAATATCTTTGAACACGGACAAAATCTCCCTCAATGTGAATAAATGAATAAATGAATAAATGAATTTTATTTTTCATAGTAAATAAACATATACATACAGTCATTGTATCTTTTGAGAAATGAAACTGGCCACTTTAACAAGTTGTGTGACCAGTTGCTAAACAGAAAAAGTTACAACTAAAAAACTATTACCGAAGTAAGTCTTAAATTAAGTTTAAAACCATAATATCTTTTATTTTTGGGATCCTGAGATGCAAAAAAGCACCATTTAGACACTACTACACCTCCCCCAATAGAAAAAGTTGAGTCTTAGGTTTTTCCGAATCATAAACCTCAAAAACAATAAAAACTAAAATTTAAAAAAATACTAGAGGGCCCATGCGCAAATTACGCTTTCTTAAATTATTTCCGTCGGTGAGATACTCGCCTAAGATTAGAAGAAATTGCATGGCTTTAAACTCGTCGTTGTTAATTAAGTTAAACTATCAAGTGAAATTTAAAGGTCTCGTCTAAATAAATAAAAGCTTATCTGAACAAAACACATACATTGTTCATCACCCCGGCACTACGTATTTTAATTTGTCTTCTGGAACAAAAGTAGTATACCGGAAGTAACCTTCTTCCGCTTATTCATGCCCTAACATCATCTTTAAGCCGCTGCATGTAGGTAGGTGGTTCAGTGACCCCTATGATGGTCTATCAGTCTTTGTCAGTCGGCAGTTCTCTGTTTTTGTCGCAGGATCCGTTTGTTTTCCCCTAATTTTATAGACTCGGTTCTCTTATTTGCCTTTTACTTCTTTCTGTACCATGAAGAACGATTTTCCTATATCAATTTGGCTCTAACATAGAAGAATCAAACAGAGGTATCTTCTAATGTTGCGGTCAGGGTGTGTCGAGTGTTGCTCAGCGGGTGTCGAGGACTTAGTTTACCATTAATACCGCGAGAAAGCTCACCGTCGCTGCCCTCTCCTAATTTAACTTAACTGTAGCTAGTAACTGGATGTAACTAGTAACTAATAATTTTAACTGGAATTAACTTTACCTAGTACTTGGGCGCAACAGAAGACGCATATAAAAGCGACCTCTGATTCTTCTCTGTGGCTCCAATCACAAAAAAGTTGTTTATTTAAGATTTAGTTTTCATAAAATGTATCAAAACTTGTTTACAGTTGCAGACTGTCTGTTCTGCAGGTGTCTCTAACATTGAAATAACTCAAAGGTACCAGTCAAAATTAATTTTCACGCAAGATTGCCAACACACCTTGGTATGTTTCCAACAGGACCTTACATGAAGACTTTAAAATACCTACAGTGAAAGATGAGATCACGAGATTTAGTGAAAATTATATTGAAAAAGTAGAAAACCACCCTAATCACCTAGCGTTGAACCTGCTCGACAATACCGACACTGTTTACAGACTGAAGAGATCTTCAATCTTGGACTTGCCTTTTCGTTTTGTAAACTGAGGATAAATTTCTATGTTAACTAAAATTCTACCCTACATAATATTTACTCATTGTTCACATTGGCATAGAACAGATTGTAAAGCTAAATATATATAAAAAAATAAAAAATACAATTGCAGACGATATTATAGTTTATAATCTGACTTAGGTTAAAATCAGTCTTAAGGTAATCAGCTGTTGAATTACAATCACATGTATAGACATGTTAATATAATCACTAGGTGAAGCCTATGGTTAACTTTTTTTTTAATTTACCTCATGAATACAACTTGTTTTGATTATAAATCTAAAAGAGACCCGATGCAGTCGGTAAGTAATAGTAATGTGAGTCGCAAATCGAGAAGTTCAAGATTTAAGAGTCTCTCTCAACAGATGTCTGCGGACTCCACACATCTTTGCAAATGGCTACAGTTTATCTCTTGAGGTCAGGAAGAGTAGAGCATCCTCTAAAATACAGTTTTTTCTGAAATTAGAGAGTAAATTCGTTACATTTGTTTGTCAGATGTTTCTGTTCAACTACCCGTAAATTTTAAGAAAACCATAAATATGACACCCATAAACCTTATACTTGAATGAAAGGTCTCATTGAAGGAATCCCAAGAAAAATATTAGTTTCTTATAATATTTTCTCTATGGGCACAAATATTATAAAAGGATTGAACAGCTGATATATTTAATTTATTTACAATTATTCGTTTACTTTTCCCCAGCCAAGTGGCATTCAATATCGGGGAACCAACGCTCAATCGTATATTGAAAACAAGAATTTCTCAAGATTTTGGCGAACTGATGGAAGAATTTCATTGAATCATTTCAGCATTTTAATTTTTTTTCTCTTCCTCGTTGTTAAAAATGTTGTATTTAATTATGTTCATGGGTGTCTCTAAATAGAACGAACCCAATGAAGTTAAGCAACTAAATAAATAAAATCGCGATATGAAGATGCGGTTAAAACTATAAAACGAATTCTGTACTGAAGATTTAACAATTCATTTTAAATTTAATTCAATATAGAATTGAGATGTTCTTTAATAGATTAAGTTGTTGAGGTTCAAAAATTTGGAACCTAGATTTAGATTTAAGAACTATGAATTTTTTTTAATACCTTTATTAATTCCAGCAGGTAACAAAACAAAAGCAATGTTTTGCAAGAAAGTTTTTACCTACCGGATCATGTATTGTAGTATAACGTTTGATGATTATTATTGCAATGGCAGGCCAATATTTTATCAATTACAAAGACAAACTGATTTTTGAGTCAGCAGACGCTCGAAATTTATAGCTAAATGGCTGAATAAATAAACTGCAGGTCATCAAAGTAGGTTTGACCCCTCACTTTGTCGTTAGTCGTTAGTTTGACAAATGAATGCAGACTATGTTTCCGTCGTTATGCATGGTGAACGATGCACTTTTTAAATGTTCAAGTTCAATGCACATTTAGATGACTGAATAGTTCTAGCTTACCGAAGATTTTAATATTAGACTAACTCTAGTGATACATGAACAAATACATGTAATTATATGTATGTAACCGTATTTATATAAAAAAATATATTTGTACTAAAAGATTTATTTTTCCAAATTATGTGTTTGATTTGAAACCGTTAAATAATTGAACTAAAAATAAATCTCTCTATCTCATAAAATTATCAGACAGAGCTTATAAATATAAAATAAGTCGAGCTACACTAAAAAATTGTCATTGAAAGTTAAATTACAAATATTTCTATTTCCTAAAGGAGTTGTTAAGATTGTCAAAGTAACAGACGAGTCTTTGCACTGAAAATGTCCGGGGAATTGTAAAGTAAGGAGAAAAAACAATTACAAGTCCACCTGCCGACGAGTTGTTCGAGTCTTTTACGTCTGTTCGTACTTTTAGTCTTTCAATTCCTAATTTGATTTCAGACAAAGATATGTTTGCCTCCTAAAACTTTTATTCAAACTAATTTGTAAGAATTTCTTGTTCAAATTGTATCTATGCACAACACTTTTACATGAATATGGAAAATATACTTCATGATACTATACGTTTCGTTGGTATTTAAAGTTCGATCAGAGAGGATAAAAATACGTATGTTTTATTTAGTAAAACTTTTACCAAAGAAACGCCACAATAAACTTTTATTGAGGTAAACGTTAACATACCTAAAAAAATCTCTACTTACCGGTAGTATTTGTTTCCATAAAAAAACTTCAGTGATAAGAATGAAGAAAATAATTGTTTTATAACAATTTATTTATTTGACAAACTACTTCACAATGTAAAAATTAAAAATACTTCGCAATCGTCAAATACGACATCATTGTTCACGTATTTTATGTGACTTTGACGTGGAAGTCATATAGTAAATAAGTTAAAATATTCTTTACTCAGAAGGTTTTCTCAATATTTGTTATCCACGTTTTTTAAGCTACGTGGTGTTTGCTGGGAGTTAGAGAGTTCTAGCCTGAGTGAAAAGAGCTGAGGCTTATCATATAAACCAGGGAAAATTGTGGTTAAAATGTAGGTCCTATAGTTGCCATTGGCTGTTGGGCTATTAATTAACAGTCCTGTCTAAGGAACATGTCAGCCTTAGTCAGTAACAAGACTACAAGATTGCGCCACAATCATCCTTCACTCACATGTCATTCATAATTGACTTAAAATATAACTGACGCCAATTCTTGGGGCCCAGTGCGGTGGGTGCGCGGTAGCAAAAATGGCTAGTGCGCATGCGCGACAACGCCTCGCTAGAGCGCAGCCCTGTCATTCTGCTCTCAGCCGTCAACAATAGCGTGTAACTACATGTCGTCCTAAAAACATTGATCGACGGAACATTGACTCTTACTGGCGATTAATGATCTGTTTTAATTCTATTCAATAATATAAAATATTTCATCAGTATTTATTGAAGCGTCTTGTTACTCTGAACAACGATTGACAGAGAAGCAGTACCTATGTGCGAGCTGCCGAATGTACGCAACCAGGCTAGTACAATGTCGGCCGCCGCTGCCGCTACTACTCCCCTCTCCTCCCAGCCTACGCACTCCCCGCCCCATGCACGGACTGGGCCCCAAGAATTGGCGCCAGTTACCTACCTTGTCGCCATTTCAAAGTAATGTATCTAATGTATCTAAGCCCTAAAGATTTAATTATGGAGTCATTGCCTATGATCCAAAATTCAAAGGTTTGTTATCGGGTTATAGGTTTCTCAAACTAATATTCTTTCTAATGTTTCAGGTTAAAATCTTAATTCCGTAAGAATAGAGTTACGAAGTTTAGAGAGCAGCAAAATGTTACGTAGACTTCCAATATACTTGAAAGTCTTCCACTTCCCGTAAGTTGTTACGAGAAATTGTTCATCCCTTTGAATCTGAGGCTGGTGGAATGTTCAAAGAACTCGCGTTTTAATCGAGTTTGCTTTAAGGTTATGAACTTCCTTTTATTTTGAAGAATATTGGCAGTAAATTAAAGTTAATTTACCTTTCGTTTAATCGAAAGTAAGTTAAAGAAGTTCAAATGAAGTTAATGACTAACATAATGAATGACTTTGACTCTTTGATCATACCTTTAGTAGTAAAATAAATTAGTTTCGCTCAAAAATCTAATTTGATTTTTTTGCTAATCCCCAAAGCAAGGGGGCAGATTAAGTAAAGCTATGGGAATAGGAATAACAGTGAAATCAAAATCCAACGCCTTCAAATTTCCACGTATTTTACCAAATATTATGCAGCTCATAAAGCCCAAGCGTTGACAGCTGATAAATAAAAATAATAATGCAACAACCGGAACAGCTGATGCTATGCAACAGTTAAGGTGTAGATGTTATGTCAAAAAATACAATACAATTAATTAACTCAGGTTTGATAAAATCGTATTTTTGTCTAAATACAATAACTATTTATGTATTGTGAATTTATTAAGTAACACCGGTGGGGAGAATGCTGTGTGAGAGGTCCAAAAGGCGGCATCAACAGATCTGATTGGCTCATCGAGAAAACAATCATTTATATTATATTTTTAGTCTAGGGGGGAAAATGTAACTTTAGTTTCTCCATGTGAAAAAACAGCTTTTAAACGTAGAATGAAACGAGTAAACAATACTTTTACAATATATATTTTAAAAGTACTATTTTGACAGTAGTTTTCTGCCTGTTTCATCTACGACTTTTTTGTTTTCATGTGATTTCCAATGTTATTAAGATATTTTAGCCATGAAACTATTTTTTAATCGCCTTATTATTTTAGAATGTTGATTTGAGATTTTTTTAATTGCTTGCTCAACCCAAAACCCAGCGAGTCAAGTGCCTCCACTTCTGCTTCTTGGCAAGCGATTATCTGAGAAAAATCTTTCACATGCGATTACATGGAAAATGCCTATATACAGCAACTCAGAAATCTGAGTTGCTTCATCAAATGTAACTTAAATATATAAAATTCCACGGATGTCATCCTTGAAAATATTCCCCAAATTTGATAAGTAGCCATTTATGTTTTGAACTAAAAGTTCGTTTACTATCTTATTAAAACCAACCACAAAAAGTATGTGCAAACATACCAACATTGTTTGCGAGTTTTGTTAAGTATGATTTTTATATATTTTTTGCTTTACATGTAACATTAAATTTAACATCCATGCCTGAATTCAGTTTGTTATTGAAGAAACCAAACTATCAATTTATTAATTAAAATTTATATTTTATTAAAAATAAATTATTAACAATTATCCAGCAAGATCGTGATTCACATTGTGATAAAAAAACAATAATTATATTAGTATGTAATCAAGCTTTATAAAATATAGCAAAATTAAATTTGGTTAAAAGCTTAGAGTTTCTCAAGGTTCACAAACTTATAGAAATTATTTTACTTTGGTTTAATGCATAAATGAACATAATTTATCAGGAGACTCTGTGAGTAAATAATTGGACGAATGAATACGTAGAACTAAAACTCTGGAACCAAGTTCATAACAAATTAAAGTTGTAATAAGATTGTTCTGGCAACACCTGTTGTCTTGTTATCTTGTTTGTAAGTAGGGAAAGCAATTCAATTACATTGTTCCTAGCTACCAGAACGTAACTGATGTAACACACTATACACAACGTAATACAATGGCGAGCATCAAAATGCTCAAAACGGCTGACTCCCTAGATAAAAAGGTCGGCTGTATCAGCTGTTAAAAAAGTTTCAAAGCTCACAAAAAATTTTATGACACCGAGTCAAACTCAAATAACTCAAAAACGAAAAAAAACAAAGCCATAATACAGTTGTGGCTTCAAATTCGTTAAATCTCGCACTTCAGACTTATGGTTGCGGATATGCAAAATTCCCTTTTTACCCTCTTGTGCAATAGTATATTTCGCAACAAGGGCCGAAAATGAGGTTTTGCAGGCTCGAGATAAACGATCGAGAGCTGCAAACCCCTTTCGGCCGAGGTGCGAACGCTATTTTTCACCACACTACACAATGAAATATACCCTAAATAATAAAAAAAACTGATTATTATTTTACTCACTTGAAACAAAACACAGCTATGAAAATCATATGATCGCTACTATCCTGTCTTTGGAACCTCCGTATAATTATGTAATGTTCTAACTTTGTTTCAAGCAAATAAACGATCAGCTGACTTTCGGCCCTAGGGCCCTAAACGTTTTCAGTCCTGTGGCAGCAAAAAGTGTGTTTCGGTCCGCGTTTGACGTTTGTAAAACAGGTGATTTCATCGTAGTGTGGTGAAACATATTCTACTTACCTGATCTTCGCAAGAACTGAAATTTACCAGCATTTTGAACCACCATAATAAACGAGTTTGTTAGAAGCACCTGTTATTGTTTCTGATTTGTGTGTAGTAGTAGTATTCATGCCTGTATATATAAAAAAGGGCTATTTATTTGCATTCTTCAGGACAAGATATTTTTGTAAAGGCTGCAGGTCCAAATATTTTTGCCTCTTAATTTCTTCTCTATATAAAAACATAAAGCTCTGAAGCCAGTGAAATTCTACTTTTCTAACAATATCTCTGCTGCAACTAATCTATTTTTAAGCATATGTAAAAACAATTAATATTCTATGTGGCTGAAAGTCAACCAGATGATTATTTTCAGGGGCAACGTTATTTGGCTGAGCCTTTTCTTTTAAAGAACGTCAAACGAAAATGTGCTCAAGTGCTACTCAAGAGTATTATTTAACTAAAACCACACTACAACAAACCAGTCGGTTTGATGACTTATAAAAGATTAAGCATGAAACAAATTAATAAACTAAACTGTTTCTAGCTTTAGATATTAGTTGGATGACAAATTCAATATTTACCGACATCAATCTCCACCAAGCTGCATTGCCAAGATTTTTGTTCCCCGCAACATTAACCACGTTGTCCATTACTAACCATGGCAAGGGCTGGAATGGAGATGTCTTTTATATCTTTCCAGGTTTAAAAGAGTATTACTATATACTAATGGAATTATAAATCAAGTATAATGGAAACGCTTGCCTTAGTGTTCCATAGTAGTTTTTTGTTTAAAAATTTAACTACATCGTATTAACAGAGATAGCTAGAAACAACAGTCTTTACCGGGGTAACTAAACAAAAAATAAAATACAGAAAACCTTTGCTTGATGTTAATGAATAAAAAAGTAAAATTCAACTCAATTTATTCTCCTTTAATAGGCATTTAGAGGGTATCAAGTTAATAGTTTAGATATATGTTCATTCTGCCTTCCATAACCAAGAATATGGAGCAACAAGAAATGCCTCAAGCCAATCGCTTAATATTTTATACAAAATTAATTTTTTTCATGTCTTTATAACCACCTTTATGCCTTGATATGCAATTCTCACAAACTTATCATCGAAGTCCAAAACAACTCAAGACAATTTTACAAAAAGACTATATCAATAGTTTATAAACGCTAATATAAGTTAAGACGAAATAACGTTAGAAGAATTTAATCTGGCATGAGGTGGGCTTCAAAAAGATTCCATATTTTTATCATGCAAATATTCAAAACCATACAGCTTAGAGTACACCAGCTCTGCTCCGCACTACAGACAAACAAGTTTAGTAATAGTTTTCGGGAATTTACGATTGAATTGTGATTTTGGGCGAAGATGCATTTTATGGATGGTTTCCTTCGTAAAGATGTTCACCGCAAGGCCCATGAACATCAATTTTAGGCCCATGATTGAGCCTTCAATCTGCCCTACACTTTCGGTCATGATAAGACTTAGTGGTGAACTGTATTGCACCTTGCATTGCATTGTACCAAGGTAGGGAAATATCGAACTGTTCACATTTTTGTCGCTTAGTGCATGTTTAAGTTACCAACCTGTTTTTATTTACTTGTTACTCTGCCTTGACGTTGTTATATGCTTAGGTAGATGATTTCTCATAATTAGTATTTTTTATGAGTAACTATTATCTCCTTCTCTTAAAAAAAATAAGTCGAAACAGCTCCAAACTAAAGAGTATTATTTAAAACTTGCCTCACCAATAAATATAAATCAATACACCCCTATGTTCTTGGGATAGTTATTATTCATTATTAAAAAGCACTTTTATATATACATATGAACATATGTAACAACTTTCCAAATCTGCAGTCAGTTATATTTAAGAAATTTTTAACTGTACAATCAAAAGCAATAGTAGCTGCCTTAGCTTCCCTGAGTTTACCCTTTGATCCTGCTTTTATAAATAAATCTTGTATTTATATGTAGGTCAAATATACAATCTGGGTCCAATGAAGTATTTGCTTCGCTAAAAGCTTGTCAGCAATATTTACAAGAAAACGGATTCCTTACACAAAACTCGTCCAGCAATTTCTTGACTAAATATTTTCTTCCTTTTATGGAGTAAACGTTTTAGGTAAATAACTCAACAGTGTTTACACAGACTAAATATGAATTAAAAAGTTACAATTACGTAAATTTAATTTAATTTTATTACTTAAATCAAATTTTAGAACTCTTATTTTGTCATTTAACGAATTACTTTTACGCTTGTCAATCTCATTTAGTTACTATTAATTAAAATGAAATTAGTTAACTTCTTGATTCGATTGAATGGATTAGATTAAATAGATTGATTGAATGGATTAGAATGATTAGATTAAATGGAATTACAACACTAAGGAAACATATAAGATTTTTAACGCAAATAATATACATTCTAAAAAATCGAGTTTTACCATCGAGCGACGACGCAACTTATCACGATAAAGTGGAACGAATTGTCTGGAAATAAAGCTAAATGTGGGGACGTTCCTAATGTATGAAAGAATCTATTTCTTCAAGGACATTTTCCTCGAAGTAGAAAGATTTGTTGAAACTAAAATTTTAAGAGAAAACTTTACTTAGAAAAATTGCGATGCTAATAATTTTTTTTTAAATATAACTAAACAGATTATTAAAACAGATCAGTCAATTCAAATTCAAGCTTTTTAATGAATATATTTTGGGATCTTTTCCGTTATACGTATACCACTGTTTCGGGTTTGTTTTTCAAGCTTGATTTTGGTAAGTTAGGCTAGGATAGGTTAGGTTAGGTAACCTAACCTAAACTAACCTAACCTAACCTAACCTAACATAACCTAACCTAACCTTACCTTACCTAACATAGCCTAACCAGCTGCAACTGGGACCATTAGACGGCCAGACGCTGGCTTATCACGTCTAAAGAAAAATAACGGTAGATAAGATAACGAACCGCAGGTAAAATATTCTTACGAGGAATTTCCACTTAAAAACTATTAATAACTATTATTTGACCTAGTTTATGGTGCTCGGTCAAAAATCAAGCTAGAAGGGTAAATTTGGAATGGTGGTATACGTATAATGGAAAAGATCCATCTTTTGTTATAAATTGTGCAAATACAAAAAAACTACGAAGATCTCACGTGAAAAAACGCTTAAACACAAGCTGAAACTAAATTATAAAGCCATGCTGAAAGGAGGTATGTTGAACCCAGCGACCACATAGTACAAATAGGCGGAGCGTGCCTACCTTACCAGCTCTGCATTACAGCAAAGAAGCAGAGGCCGCCATCTTGTCTACGTATAGAAACATAAAACGGCGTTTAGAACCGCGTAACATGCCGGTGCTCACGTTTCAAATAACTCGTAGTTTATACCATTTAGTATTGAGGCAAAAGGTCGAAATTTCACGTGTGAGGAGTACTTTAGTTTTGAACGGTAATGGTATCAACTGTGCTTCAAATTTTTTTTCTATTTTAGAAAATAAAAATTCAAAAGTTTTCATTTAACTTTAAAATTGGACATAAAAATAGTGGTCGTCTGCTATGTTTTTTTTGGTCAGGTAAAATAAAAATTGTGTTTATTGTTGCAAAAGAGTTGAACTTTTACAATTATACTTTTTTGAAAAAAAGCTGTCGATGTTTGGAGATAACTTAGATTTTGTGAGAGAGTTTATCCATGCGGCGCCAGCCATGTAAAGTCATTCCTAAATTGCTGTTTACAAAAATACAGTCGACTAAAAAAATACAAATGTGCTTTCAAATTGAAGGTCCGATCTCAAAATTACTATGGTGCCATTTGTAAATGTCTTAGAAGCAGTTTAAACATCACAGGAACGTTATAGATGCATTCCGTGTTGCCACCTTCTCTAAAAAAATGTCAAGATAAGCTTCTAGGTTAACAGTTTTTACGATGTGTAGACTGATGTAAACCATTTATATTTATTTGGTACTATAGCAATTCTAAGATTTAGACCTTTAATTTGATACTATATTTGTAAATTTTTAAGTAATCTGTTTTTTTCATGAGTAGGGTATGTGTGTTTTTTCTGTGTTCCGCTTGGGTATTTGTAAAAGGAACAAATCAAACAAATACTGTATCAAAATTAATTTGAAGTAGTTCCTTAATTTACTTTAACTACAGATACTTTCGATTGCCATTGTGTAAAGAATAATAAGTTAGGTCAGCCAGGGTTTGAAATAGGACGTAATTACAGTATACAGTACTCCAACAGAGTGTATCACAAACAATTAATAACGCTTTTTGGCGGTTATCTTTCGGTTTGTTATGTTCTAGTACCATTAAGTAAATTACTTTTTTCTAGCATTTGCAAATTTAAAAATTACACTAATAGCTTAAATAAACGATTTAAAATAGTTCTATGTAGTTTTGATATCGTCAAACTACATCCACTTCAAATCCTGGCTAACACAAAAAACGGACAACTGGGGCGTAAGGATGAGAGGCCTCCTTCTGTATTAAAGACAATGGTTCTAATGTTTAATGGTCTAAAATCTTTAATGTTTTCCTCTTTAACGAAATGTTTACTGTAAACATTATTCGATCATTTCAAATTTATTTAGCCCTATAATCCCTTGACAATTCATACTTTTTGTATTACTTTTAAGACTACTAGTAAACCTGTTGCTCGAAATCGAGCAATTGTTATGTATTGATTTCAAAATAAAAATAATTATGGTTCAGTATTCTAGAACTATTTTATTAATTATATGGTCCTGTTGTACTGAAATGTTTTACAAAAGCTTTTTAAAACTAAATTTTTTGTGAATACTCAGTCATCTTTAAGGAGATGTCCATGTTTCGCAGCCCTAAGTAGCGTATGACTCGTCTTAATCTCAAACCGGACTAAAATGGTTCAATAAATGTACTTATAGTCAATGTTAAGTCTGTTTCTTTTTTCTTTTATTTATATTTATAGAATTTATACATAAAAATGTATTTCTCCTTTAGTATTTTTCTTTGTAATATAATCATATGTAAATATTAAGATCTTCACTCATGTGATTCAAAATAAATGTTTTTAAAACTGAATTCTGACCTTAAGTATGTATAAGGATAATAGTTTATTTATTTACATTTTCCATCAACTGAAATGCCTCCAGCTCTACATGCAATGGTTACAATTCCATTAACATCATATGGCTTTGCTGAAAAACTTTGTTTGCTCCAATCAGCTGCTTTATTTGAAATTTCTATTCCCATGTTAAATCTTGTGGACCAATACGAAACTTTAAGGGCGTCTAGGGCTCTTCCCTTTAGTCAAACCTTTTTAAATTTTATTTCCTGCAAAACTTCATGCCAAGCTCTTTCCAATGACACCAAAAACATGAAAATCGGTTCGGTAGTTTAGGAGGAGTCTTTGTAACAAAAAAACTGCTCGTGTATTAAATAAGTATAGATTAGGATAATAGTTTATTTATTTACATTTTCCATCAACTGAAATGCCTCCAGCTCTACATGCAATGGTTTCAGTTCCATTAACATCATATGGCTTTGCTGAAAAACTTTGTTTGCTCCAATCAGCTGCTTTATTTGAAATTTCTATTCCCATGTTAAATCTTATGGACTAATACGAAACTTTAAGGGCGTCTAGGGCTCTTCCCTTTAGTCAAACCTTTTTTAATTTTATTTCCTGCAAAACTTCACGCCAAGCTCTTTCCAATGACACCAAAAACATGAAAATCGGTTCGGTAGTTTAGGAGGAGTCTTTGTAACAAAAAAACTGCTCGTGTATTAAATAAGTATAGATTTGCGCGGCAAGCATTTCAAACTCCAAAAACGTTGAGCAAAGAACTACAACCGATTTCTGAGTATTTTCTAATAAATTAATTAAAATTTAGAAGAAATAACGTTCTTTGTCCTACTGAAGGTAAAACGGCTGTTTTAAATTAATGCGCTGAATTTACCCTTTTCCTAGGGAAGTAGAGACTCATCTGGTGTAGATGTAATCAGCTGTTCGCATCTGACGTTTTGTTAACACAAACTGTTTTAAATATAGCTAGAAATGGGAGCAATTTTGATACAATTTTAAGGGAAAACAAGTTTAAAACTCTTCATTTTGTGATGTATTTAATATTGCTTAACATATAAAAAGTATAGTTATCAAACTTGATTTTTGGCGTACATTCTTACCTGGTGCCATGTGGGGCCAAAAAAACCAGCATAGGCTTGATTGCTGTCAAAGGTTTTTTCTGCGTAGCTATTGGATTTACTAACAGATGCGCCGAAACTAAATATTGTTCTTATCCACCTTTTTATATATTTTTGACACTTTTGGCTTTCTTTTTTTCAAAGGCGAAATAGAGAGAAATAAGGTTTATGAAACCAGAGATGTATAGCTGGAATATCAAGAACTCAAGCAATGTAATACAATTTTTGAAGTTAAAATTATTGACAATATAGATGCAATCTTTCTATATGTGAAAACACTTGATCATTCACTAGGTGGTTAATTAATAGACAGTGAAAGAAAAGAATTAATGAAAGAATAACGATGGATGGTGTAATAATGAAGAGGATATTGCAGCCGAAGTAGACTCAAGGGCAGTACCAGGTATAATACAATAACAAAGTTAAATTTTTATGTAAAAAATGCAAGCCTATTCTAAAATTTGGCCAAGATAAAAATATTACTTTCTTATAGACTTTACTGAGTTTTGTTATAATTTATACCCGTGTAAGAATTAACAACTTTAAGAATAATTAACAACTTTTTTATCAAATAATAAGTCTTACAATTCATATGGACCCACTTTCAAGCGTTTTTGTGAACAAATAATTAATTCACAGATTATGATAATAGAGTAATTGTTTGTCGTGCACTTTTGTCTTAAAGGGACCCAAGTGATGAAACATTAGCAAGCAAAGCAAATGTAATTGCAATTTATGATTGTCCATAGTTAATATTTAATGAATAATACCTTGAAGGCAGTTATTGATTAAAGGCAATACTGTTTACGTGGAGTGTTGCACATCACCCTTGTACCTGTTACATTATCACAGTATACCACCTGTACTAGCTTTACAATGTAGATTAAAGTGTGGTGAGTGTACATCTTGGTTACATTAGAATGTCAATACTTAATAAAAGAAGTGAATAAATTACTCGGTTTACTGTCTTCTGAATAAATACATTTATTTCTCACTTTTAAATTACATATATACTGTAATTGTATTATTTCAGAAACGAAACAGGCCACTTTTATTATCTGTGTGATCACTTAACAAACAATATAAACTACATAATAAAAAAACTAAAGGATCTGGTATTACTAAACCACAGTTTATTTAATCTGCCTGCTGTAACATCTGAGGGTTCAATTTTAGTCGAAATCAGACAAAAATAAACAAATAGCAGAAGATAAAGAAAAAGGAGACATAAATTTTAAATACGAGACAATATCATTTCTGTTTCAAAAGTTTGTTTACATATACGTATTATAGTCTGTTAAAATAAAACATATTAAAGTTTATGATGTTACTTAATGTAAATAATGAAAGAAACTAACAATAAAAGCACGATTTTTATAATTTAAAACGCTTTAGGATCATGTATGTATAACATATATTTTTTATCCGAGTGAAAGTGTAAAAAAAGTTGTGTATTAAAGTAAATAAAACCTGAGTGCTAACGGAACTGGAGTACTAGCTATAAAGCAAGAGCTATTGTTCAGTAACAATCATAGTGTAATTTTGCGACACGGTACTATTTTTTTAGTTTAGTAAAAATGTCCTATTTTGTTCTGTGAAGTAACGTTAGTAAACAATTGTGTTATTCAATGAAAAACGTATTTATTTTCATATTATATTAGTCTTTAACAGGTTATGGGCGCAGTCCAACACCCGAAATAAGTCAAATCGGAAAGTGACAAGAAGATGGCATCAAACGGTGACATGGCTTTCATAGAAATGCGTATTGATGGAGCCTAGAGACGGTTCGAACTTAGGAATTCAAAATTAATTTTTCGTTCAGAACTTTTTTTTCGAAAGAGATTTTGGATGGTAGTGTAAAATGCGGGAAAATCGCCGACTGGGAGAATAAAATCGCAAAAGCCCTTAAAGATACATCATAAGGTCCATTGACGAAGTTCCATTGAGTTAATTTTACTTCTGCTAAGGAAATAATATACGATAGCTGTGTAATATTTATGAGATTCTGAACAATAGAAATATAATCTGTTCCAAGAATTTTTCAGTCCAAAGAACATTGTCAAATTAATTTTTCGTTCAGAACTTTTTTGTCGAAAGAGATTTTGGATGGCAGTGTAAAATGCGGGAAAATCCCTGACTGGGAGAATAAAATAGCAAAAGCCCTTAAAGATACATCATAAGGTCCATTGACGAAGTTCCATTGAGTTAATTTTACTTCTGCTAAGGAAATAATATACGATAGCTGTGTAATATTTATGAGATTCTGAACAATATAAATATAATCTGTTCCAAGAATTGTTCAGTCCAAAGAATATTGTCAATACAGAACAAACTAAACATATAATTAAAATTGAAAACCTATTTAAAAAGACTAAAACAATAAGGTGATATTTTTTAACCATCGTAAACATCCCAAACAATCTCAAAAATGTTGAGACCGCCTGGCAATCGATGTCTTCGACTGAAAAAACGTTGGCACATCTAACAGCCTGACTTCTAGTGAAGAAGCCGGGAGTGAAAATGCTGCAGAAGAATACATAAATTTAGCTTTTAATGCTATTTTTACGCCTTTAAAAATCCAGGACAGGGCAAAGTACCGTAAAAACTCAAAAGAACGCCCGGATCTAGTCACAATGCATCTAGTCTTAAGCATTTTAGACGTAATTTCTTTTGAAATTGCAGTCCTGGTGTCCTGGATGCCTGGATAAAACATAAAAGCCTGTACCAATGTCACACTTTCTAGAGTGTATCATGGAGGCGGATCGACTGGTGGGGGGGACTGCCGCTCCCCCCTCCACTTGCACCGCGCTAGTCATCTGAGTAGCGTGCGTGAGTGTATGCGGTGGTGTGTGCGCGCGTCGCGTCGTACTTTCCACATTTTTTGCATTGTCACCAGATTAGGTATGTTTTTTTATTGACTGTTGTATTTATCATGTGTTATAATGTGTCGTAGTATTTTTTAATATTGTAGAGTATGAGTAGAATGTGTGTGAGAGCCCCGTATCCTTTGATGTGTGGATAAATGTTGATATTGTGTAAAAAATCCAATAGATGAAGAATAAATACAGTAGTTATAAGTGGGATTGTATATAGGCCCTCTTGATAATGGAAGGAGTTTCCTTACTTCCCAAAACGTAGGATAGTTTCTAAGATTAGTAGCGAGTGGAAAAGTTCAAATAAATAAACAGATTATGTCCCATTTTATTTACATTTGCTACAAACTCTGTAGCTTTCTGGATTATAGTTATTTAATAGGTTTTCAGGAAGTGATTGCGGAAGTGAACATTAATTTATTTTAATGGTCGTAACTAGATATTAAAAGGTTTTTTCTAACGTTACCTAATGATAGCGTTACATTAAATCTTAATTAATACCATAACCCTAATTAGTACCAAACTTTAACTGTCTTTGATTTATCAAAGTGAAATGAATTAGACATGATATGCATAATTGAGGATAAAGCAAATAAGTAAACGATTGAATGAGTGCGATGCAGCTAATGGTAAACTCTACTAATACTATGTTACAGTTTTAAAATTTGTTTGTCATATTATGTAAGTAAGCTGTAAAAATGTATTCATTTGTTAAGCTAACTTAACTATACCAGCTTCGTTATTTTAACAAGCCTAAATTATTTCTGAATAAAAAATATTAACGATCTTACATGTACATGCACCCAAAGCAAATAGAATCTTATTATGAAATTTCCATAATTTTGAACGTGGGCGAAGCTATGGTTAACATCTAGTAATACATAACAAATTTCAACTTCACAGAAAACCAGATAATTGTAAAAATTTCTTACATCATTAGGTTACGATTTAATAGCTTTACTGTCTGTGAACCTTTCATTATAATTCAAAGAATACAAGCAGTGTTTAATACATTAAAGACAAATTATCGCTAAAAGAGGAAGTAAATGTTCCTTTTTGGGTAGTTTCTGTTGTGTAGTTATAACACCACAAATAACAAATTTTAACATAACGTTTATTGTAATATAAAATTAAAATATAATTATGACAAGCCAATTATCTCTAGTTTTGATCCGTTTTTTTTTTCAAATAAGTAACTAAAAAAAGGAAAGGTTAATGACCAGGAAACAGACAATATAGATCAACTTTTATTTTCTATGTATCTCATACATTTTTAGAAGCCCTCAGATCCTACAGGCAGCTAATAACAAATATTTTCAACCAGTAATGAATAGTGTCCCATAGAATTGGTTGGATGAAAAACTTATTACTAAGAAGTATATAATTTCAAAAATTACTATAAATTTAAGACATGCATTGAAGATAAGTATATGGTGGCATAGTCATAAAAATATGGTTATTCAGTATTTTTAATTTGTTTGGTAATAATAATTTTTTTAATACTACTATGTACATGAAGTATTGTAATCTAATTTAAAGTAATTCAATTTTATGTTTATTCATTTGGTAGCAATTTTATTATAGATTACATTAGAAGTAATAAATTTAGAGTTGGTTTTATGATTGAAATTCAATTGGTCTCCGTTCAATCGTGTGCATGCAGTTGAGTAGGATCTTGACACTGTAAAATAACAAAGAATACATCAATGTTGCTTTTGAGTATGAAATATATAATCCCATAAAGTCAACCACCCTCCCTTGCAGCACACTATATAATTACGTCGTTTCGTTTTTTTTCTATTCGTTCTTCATCTTTCTGATTCAGGGTTTAGTTTACAATTTACAACATATATTTATAATATAACGGTCATGCAACTATACCATGAATAATGATTTACCTGCCTCAATTTGACCAAAATCTTCTATAAATGTGGCCCAAATTTATTTTTCTAAGATGTATCGGTTCTTTTTTTGTCAGTACTGGAGCGTTGAAAGCGCCCTCTAGAAATAAATCAAAGCCTTGGGGGTCGAAGCCGTCAAAGAAATGCCCATTTCAATTATCAGTCGCCCATTATAAACTCAATTGGGGTGCGCTACATTCTAAGCTTTAAAATGCCACCTCAATCGTAAAAATCGGTTTAGTAGGACAGCTGAAAAAGGGATCTAACAGAAAAACTCTTTATTGTATTAAGTAGAAGTAGGATTCACCTAAGTTGGCCGAAACAAAAGTAAACAAATTATTAGCTTTTTACGAATTTAAGCATAAAATCCAGCTGTGCTGATGTCAACGAACATCTGTTTTAGTGTAGCACTTGTAGCAAAGAAAAGGTTTTGATGCAATATTGCAACTGAAAGTTCACTTGCGCAGCTTAAAATATTACTTAGGGGCTTTTCCAAATTAATTATCAATTAACAGGGAGAGGATGTGTCAGCTGCAAGTCAGCAGCTGAAAAGAGAGATTGTTTCATATTGCGGTCAAAACTTATAAAAGGTGTTTCATTATTGGCCCAGGAAAAAATAAACAAGCAGTTAAACAAACTAAAATACATGTAAATCAAGAAATAAAATAAAATTAAACTTTTACAGCTATGTAAAAAGTTGAATGAAAATAAAAAAATTCTAAAAATAGGCAATAATGTAAACATTCTATACAACCTATAACAACATTGTAAACAAACGTAACGTGGCGATTTGACGGTTCTGAGAAAATGTAAACAGACACCATGTGTGTAACCAACAATGTTTTCAATGTGACTTGTATACAAATTTTTGATGAGATGACTAGTACATGCTTTGGCCAACTTAGGTGAATCCTACTCTATATAGATGTCTTTCAGGGAAAACCTTTACCAGATTGAAATTCGCGCAAATTCCTGCCATTTCCAGAGACCAGCTGGCTCGGTATGATACTCTGAACCGGGGACAGAAGTTGAGTCAGCTTTAACAATTAAAGTCTCAATTTCTGAGGTTATAAAAGATGAATTACAATATCTCAAAAGTGAGAGGTCATAATTTAAATGGGTTACAATACCATCATTAAATTTAAAATAACTTCTCTCATTTCAATGTGGCGGTTCCAAGATGGAGGTCGAAAGTCTTTTTTGTAAAAATCAAGTGGATGTAAAATGACCAAAGGTCAGTGTTGTTATGCGACTGTTATGTTGTCGTGCCGTGCGGTAGACGTTTACCATGTCCGTTTTCATCTAACGATAGCTGTGCACTTTGACGTATCTAAACGGCAGCCTTATTAAAATATCTTTTAAAATATCTTCTTTTTTCAAATCGTCACCCCTTCCAGCCACGGGTGAACCCGAGCCTATTACAAGTGGGCAGAACGGTTCATATTTTCATGAATTTTCATGAAACTGAGAAAATTAATTCTATTTTTAGAAGAGAGTAACTGAGAAAATTATAGGTATTCTTAAAATATGTATCGCCAGCCGGCCACTGGCTCTTAGACTAAAATATCGACCTCCTAACCAAATATTTTAAGGTTACGTGATGAATGAGTAAGTAACTGAACACCTCCAGCCCCCACCCTTAACCCAACTTAAAAAAATATCCTGTTAAAAATTTACGTTCTGTGAAAGTAACTCACTGACAGTACCTACCTTCTGACTGGGAGGCGTTTCTTATGTATTCTTATCCTTCGAGCAGCTCTCCTTCGAGCGTTCGACTAAAACATAAGAGTATTTTGTTAATTTTTTTGTAAATTCAATCGAAAATATAGAAGTAGTGCGTTAACGAACCTTCCACAGAAAGGAAGAGGGCGAGTCTCCAAGATCTGCAAGACCTGCGAGGGCAAGTCTCTGTTTTATCTTTAATAAAACAGAGGAATATTAAAAAAAATTAACCTGAGTAAATTTTTATACACATTATTTAGGTAATGGCAGCATTAAATTGTACATTTAAGGTCACTTAGACAAATTACATAGAAATAATATGAAAACAACAAATCCTTCGTTTTAGCAGACCTATATAAACTCAGCGAATTCCAAATGCATACAAACATATTTCAATCCGATATAGCGAGATATGACATGTTTTTGTAAACTCCATAAGAATAACATGGGGATTGAGTATGCAGGTTTGTGCAACATTTATCATAAAACTGGGTGGTTTTAATTAAATATGTAGTAAATCTAAACTAGAATAAGCCATATACTAAGTTTTATCAAGATATGTTCAAAAAAAGAAGATATAAGCAGTATTAAAGTGAGAGCATCACGCATACGAGAGGTACAAGGAGGTATAACTGTCGCCAATTCTTGAGGCCCAGTCCGCGCATGGGGCAGGGAGTGGGTAGGCTGGTAGGAGCGACAGCGGCGGCCGACGGTGTACTAGCCTGGCTGCGTACATTCGGCAGCTCGTACGTAGTCACTGCTTCTCTGTCAGTCGTTGCTCAGAGTATCAAGACGCTTTAATAAATACTAATGAAATATTATTCTTAAATCTTATGTTTTATTTTACTTTAATCGTAAATAAGAGTCAATGTTCCGTCGGTTAATGTTTTAGGACGACGTGCAGTGACACACGATTGTTGACGGCTGAGGGCAGAATGACAGTGCTGCGCTCTGGCGACGCGTACCCACGCATACGCACTAGCCGTTTTTGCTTCCGCGCATCCACTACAGTGGGCCTCAAGAATTGGCGTCAGTTATACGACAGTGACATCACCAGTCGCGTAATACTAGTAAAACGGAAAACATTTTTCTCGCATTAAGCTCCCAAGATTGCAACGCAAAATCAGTTAACATGTTATTAGGGGTGCATTTTGATAATAAACGTAGTTGGGAAACTCATTTTTGTAAATCATGATAAGAGCTGTCAAGGGTTACCTTTTTGTTACGTAAATTAAGCCTATGTGTAAGCAGGGAAATGTTAATAACATCGTACTTTGCCTTCTTTCATTCACTATTGTCATATGGGGTAACCTTATGGGGCAATTGGAGTGGAGCTAATCATGTTTTTGTATCGCAAAACAAGCTATGAGATTAATTAAGAAAGTAAACAGTTGGGAATCTTGTCGACCATTTTTTGAAGAATTTCAAATAATGACGGTACCATCTATTTACATATATATATATATATATATATATATATATATATATATATATATATTTATGTATAGTATATTAATTAAAGTTAAAGAAAATTTGGATCAATATTAAATGCGGCAGGATATTCACAATCATGACAGAGCAAAATCCAAACTGAACTTGTTGCTAGTACGACTAGAAAATTTTAAGAAAACAACTGTTATATTGGAATTTACCTTTTTAATAAATTGCCTACCAGTGCATGTTCTTTACCAATAAATAAGTATAAAATAGTTTAAAAGACTGGTTGAAGAAAACACCATTCTACTCAGTAAATGAGTTGTTACCATATGATACCACAAATCCAGTCTTTTAATTGTAACTAGCTGATCAACACGGTTTTACCCGTGAAAAACAGAAAAACGTCCTTGGATTCATGATTTAATGTTAAGGTTGCCATGAACACTAAATGATACTTTAACATTGATACTTTACCCTATACTTTAACATTGAAACTTTGATGTATCATAGGGAATTAAAAAAAATCCCTTCTTAGTGAACAAAAAAAGAACAATATGCCCTATTGAGTACTCGTTCATGGGACCATCCTCATAATTAGACCAGTTCGCATATTGTTAACCGAGGCGAAATCGTGTTTCGGATCCCACGTTAAAATGTTGGTCCCTTAGTTGCCACTGGCTGTTGGGCTATTAATTAAGGTTGTGTGAGTGCCGTTAGGGACAAACTATTCCGCCAGGCAGCATGACAGTCTAATGATTTTTTTACTTAATTTTTCTGAACTTTTTGTCAGTGCTTGTAATTGGGATGTGTCATAAGAATGTTCTGGTAGCATAAGAATTTTCTGGTAGCATTCTTTTGTTGAATACGGGTTGCCTAACCAAATTATGCAAGTGTTAAGTTCAAATTGTTTGTACAACATTCCTGAAGAAAGTTTAAATTATAAAAATTTTATTTTTTGGGATATAATAAAGAATTATTTGGCCTACAAAATGACATAATTTTAAAAGATTTGACACATATGAAAACGGAAGGAAAAATTATTTTCCAACAACATTGAAAATTTTTTATTTATTTTTTAATTTCCTTGATGTTAGATTTAATACATTCATTAATCACAAATAATTCCCAAATATAGGCTCTGTAGGTTAAACCGTGTCTTCGTGAATGATACAAGAAAGATGGGAATTTTTGCCCCATTATTACACTTTTGACATCTGTAGCTCACAAATTTTACATCCAAAAAAATTGGTTTTAATTCCTCGGAACTTGTAAGGTTCTTTTACCTTTATTAGACTTTTTTAAGGGGCGTCTACCCAGGTTTCAAAAATGAACGATTTTCTCACAGAGACTGAAAATTTATTAAACAAAAGAAAAGTTCACACTGGCTTTACTCACTAAGGTTCACACTCTTACTAGTGTCTATCACCACCCACTATTGCGGCTAGGACTTCATTAACACGAGTTATTCACTGGTGTCCGAAGACTCTTAGTTCGGTGTGGGGGTCGGGCGATCTCCTGGGCCGAAGCTGATCACAGGAGGTCACGGTGATGGCGCGGACAGGCGTCGACGGCGCGGCTCCCCGGCTGCTGACCGGATCTAACGGATGAGCTAGCTCGGACGGATACGGAGGTGGACCAACTTGGTTCACCGACTGGTTTCAACTGATTCTGCTGAAACATCGGAACCCACTATTAAACCCAAGCACAAGAGAGTGGGGATGAAATAGTGGGGTTACTGCCAAGGGATTGCGCCACTTGGTAGTTACGGACGGGAAAACGGAATTCAGGAATCTGGGTACATCGGACCACTGGGATAACCTGAACGGACAGACTGCAGAGGGCTCAGCTCGCCTCTGCGACGGTACGGGGGGGACGGACCAGTCACCGAGGGCGCAACGTGCCTCTGCGGTAGCTGAGGACGGACTGACCGCCGAGGGCGCAATATGCCACTGCGGTGGTCAGGGAAGGGGTACGGGACCCGGTCACCGAGGGCGCAGCTTGCCTCTGCGGTGGCAGGGGACGGACTGACCGCCGAGGGCGCAACATGCCTCTGCGGTGGTCAGGGAGGGGATACGGGACCCGGTCACCGAGGGCGCAGCTTGCCTCTGTGGTGACTGGGGGCAGACTGACAGCCGAGGGCGCAACGTGCCACTGCGGTGGTCAGGGAGGGGGAACGGGACTCGGTCACCGAGGGCGCAACTTGCCTCTGCGGTGGCCGGAGCCAGACTGACCGCCGAGGGCGCAACTTGCCACTGCGGTGGTCAGGGAAGGGGAACGGGACCCGGTCACCGAGGGCGCAGCTTGCCTCTGCGGTGACTGGGGGCAGATTGACCGCCGAGGGCGCAACGTGCCACTGCGGTGGTCCGGGAGGGGGAAAGGGACTCGGTCACCGAGGGTGCAACTTGCCTCTGCGGTGGCCGGAGCCAGACTGACCGCCGAGGGCGCAACTTGCCACTGCGGTGGTCAGGGAAGGGGAACGGGACCCGGTCACCGAGGGCGCAGCTTGCCTCTGCGGTGGTCAGGGAAGGGATACGGGATCCGGTCACCGAGGGCGCAGCTTGCCTCTGCGGTGGCCGGGGACGGACTGACCGCCGAGGGCGCAACATGCCTCTGCGGTGGTCAGGGAGGGGGAACGGGACCCGGGCACCGAGGGCGCAGCTTGCCTCTGCGGTGGCCGGGGGCAGACTGACCGCCGAGGGCGCAACGTGCCACTGCGGTGGTCAGGGAGGGGGAACGGGACCCGGTCACTGAGGGCGCAGCTTTCCTCTGCGGTGGCCGGGGTCAGACTGACCGCCGAGGGCGCAACATGCCTCTGCGGTGGTCAGGGAGGGGATACGGGACCCGGTCACCGAGGGCTCAGCTTGCCTCTGCGGTGGCCGGGGACAGACTGACCGCCGAGGGCGCAACATGCCTCTGCGGTGGTCAGGGAGGGGATACGGGACCCGGTCACCGAGGGCTCAGCTTGCCTCTGCGGTGGCCGGGGACAGACTGACCGCCGAGGGCGCAACATGCCTCTGCGGTGGTCAGGGAGGGGATACGGGACCTGGTCACCGAGGGCTCAGCTTGCCTCTGCGGTGGCCGGAGCCAGACTGACCGCCGAGGGCGCAACTTGCCACTGCGGTGGTCAGGGAAGGGGAACGGGACCCGGTCACCGAGGGCGCAGCTTGCCTCTGCGGTGGTCAGGGAAGGGATACGGGATCCGGTCACCGAGGGCGCAGCTTGCCTCTGCGGTGGCCGGGGACGGACTGACTGCCGAGGGCGCAACATGCCTCTGCGGTGGTCAGGGAGGGGGAACGGGACCCGGGCACCGAGGGCGCAGCTTGCCTCTGCGGTGGCCGGGGGCAGACTGACCGCCGAGGGCGCAACGTGCCACTGCGGTGGTCAGGGAGGGGGAACGGGACCCGGTCACCGAGGGCGCAGCTTGCCTCTGCGGTGGCCGGGGTCAGACTGACCGCCGAGGGCGCAACATGCCTCTGCGGTGGTCAGGGAGGGGATACGGGACCCGGTCACCGAGGGCTCAGCTTGCCTCTGCGGTGGCCGGGGACAGACTGACCGCCGAGGGCGCAACATGCCTCTGCGGTGGTCAGGGAGGGGATACGGGACCTGGTCACCGAGGGCTCAGCTTGCCTCTGCGGTGGCCGGAGCCAGACTGACCGCCGAGGGCGCAACTTGCCACTGCGGTGGTCAGGGAAGGGGAACGGGACCCGGTCACCGAGGGCGCAGCTTGCCTCTGCGGTGGTCAGGGAAGGGATACGGGATCCGGTCACCGAGGGCGCAGCTTGCCTCTGCGGTGGCCGGGGGCAGACTGACCGCCGAGGGCGCAACGTGCCACTGCGGTGGTCAGGGAGGGGGAACGGGACCCGGTCACCGAGGGCGCAGCTTGCCGCTGCGGTGGCCGGGGACAGACTGACCTCCGAGGGCGCAGCGTGCCTCTGCGGGGGTCAGGGAGGGGGAGGGGAGGTTGCCGACGGCTCAACGCGCCGTGGCGGCGGGATGGGCCGCCGTGGCCCGACTGACGGCGTCGCCGCTTTTCGATTCCCACTGCAGGCGGCGGGGGTGGGGAGCTTCGGTGGGCGGAGCGTAGTCGTGGCGCTACTAGCGGTCACCGTCGGAACCCTGCTGTTCACGTCGTTGCAACATACTTGTCTAGGTTTTATTTATTAATTAGGCATTATTTTGCCGTTTCCTACGGCTGTATAGTATTTAAATAAATACCATAATATTTATAAAAGTGAGTTTAACTGTGTATTACAGTAATATTTGTTTTAAATAATTTGTCTATAGCCCAGTATATATTTTAATATTGTCACTTGTGCTCCAGAATTCATGGATAAGTTATTTAGTAAGACATAGTCGGTTATTTAGTATTGGCCAATATTTTGTAACATTACAAACTTTCTTATCATGAGTAACATAAAAATAGGAGAAAACGTATCATAAACATTTTCGACAGCACCACCTTAACAGTCCTGTCTAAGGAATATGTCGGCCTTAGTCAGTAACAAGACTACAAGATCGCGCCACAATCATCCTTCACTCATCTGTCATTCATACTTGGCTTAAAATACCTACCTGGGTAGGTCACCATTTCAACTTATGTATCTAATGTATGTATCTAATGAGGAACGTTCATGCAAAGTTTCAAGGTTCTAGGTCAAGTAGTTTGGGCTGTGCGATGATGGATGAGTGGTATTTGACAAATATTATATAGTAGATTGAAATGGTTTTATCTTATTTTTTCCCCCTTTATATATTTTATTAATCTGTTAATTGTTCCCCGCTAAGATAATCCTATCCTACTATAATATTATATATATATATATATATATATATATATATATATATATATAATAAATAAATATGAAAGTATGGATGTTTGTGTGAATATCTGTCTTTCAACTACGTGAAAAATACTGGGCCAACTGAGCTGAGATTTTGCAGGAATATAGCCACTACATCATAAAAGGACATAGGCATATTCACTTCCTTAAAATCCCCTCGGGCTACGCCCCGAACGTCCTTAGCTTAAATGATTACATTTTATAAGGATGTAAACATTCAAATACTGAATTGTAAACAGCTGCGAATACTAAAATTTGACAGTTCAAAGAGCAAAAGTAAGATTAGCTGTGATTTTTATCGTGAGCGAAGCCACGGGCAACTGCTAGACTGAAATCAATAGACTGAAAGAAAATACTGAGACGATTTGAATTTCCAAAAACAGTTACAGGAGACAACATGCCATTAATTTGTCAAGTATTCATAGATTTTCGGAAAAATGGGATTTTAAAATTTTTAACGTCAACTCCTCTTTACCTAAAGTCAAACAGTTTATAAGAAAAAGGAGTAGTAAAATTAAAGATAAGTTGAAAAATTGCAGCGAAACAAAACCAGATTTTGCCTTTTATTTACCAAACTACCGTAAATCTCCCGTAACAAATCATTAATTTTGCCCATCACAGTAAAAAATTTGCCACCAATTGAGAGGCAGAATGCCATTAAAAGAAAAACTGAAGAGACCGAGTGTAATTTCAAATTAACAACCTGATCAGAAGATGATCAGAAGATTAAAAACATAGACGGACAACGTGCACGTTTTAACAAAACATCAAGGAAGTAGAAAGAAACCTTTTTAATGCCACTACAGTTTAGGTACTCATTAAGTTCAGTAACGACTCGGCATGAGGATTTAATAGTGAATAAATTACCAAAACTAAGGTCGTACTTAAGCTAGCACATGGTAGATTTAAAAACATATAAGAAAACTAGCATTTGCCCGTGGCTTCGCTCACGATAAAAATGACAGCTGATCTTACTTCTGCTCTTTGAACTGTCAATTTGTAGTACTCACAGCTGTTTACATTTCGGTATTTGAAAGTTTACATCCTTATAAAATGTAAACATTTAAGTTAAGGACGTTCACGGGGCGTAGCCCGAGGGGATTTTAAGGACGTGAATAGGTCTATATGTTTCCCAGGTTCAAATATCACCTCTGTGTGAAATTTCAACCCAATCGGTTCAGTATTGTTCAAGTTCACTTGTCCCATACATACATACATACATACATACATACATACAAAAACCACCTCTTCTTTATAATAGTATAGATAGATAGATAGATATAGATAATCAAATCAAGGTGTGATCTTTATAAGCCTGCCGATCCTTGGAAAACCAACCCAAATATAACTACTCCTTCCCAGACCAAACCAACATGACGGATATGTCCTCCTTCTACGTTAAACCTAGAGATCAGAAACAAGGAAATTTAATAGTATCATCTGATACAACCATATTTGTTTTCATGTTTGATTTGATTCACTATTGGAGATAAAAAATACAACAACATATACTTACTAAACTATAAATAAATAATTTAACCGTTAAATCTATTTGGTATATTATTAAACTACTTACCATTTCCTTCAGAAGATGCTTCATAACAGCTACAGTAGTAATTAAATACAAGTCCCAGACATACTTTCGGTTCACAATTGATTCCGCAAACCTCTTGAATGGACGTTAGTACCTAAAATAGTATGTTAACAATGAATAAGTTAAATTGTTCCCTAAAAGTCTCATTAGGATTTGTCCAGCAATCATATTAACTCTTAATCGAACAGCTTGTGACCCCGGCCGAATACAATTTCTGACAGATGATGTCTATCGTTGTTTAAAACTAAAAGAACAATGTAAAAGTTTATATGAATAAATATTTTATTGTAGACACGATGCTGATAAGTAATTTTTATTTTTAAACTTATTTTTTACTTAGTTCCATTGGCCATTGACTATATAGTTGGCGGAAGATGATGTTATACCCCGAAAAAATTGCTAAAAGGCAGATTTCTGCGTTTTTCGATCGTACTTTACATGCTGGGCAACATACTAAAAGTTAACCAAAGTTTGACAACCGGAAGTACCTCATTTTCAAGATTTCGTTCAAGATGGTGACAATAGCATTAAAGATATAGGTAATAAATGATGTAGGAGATGAATAAGTGAATCTGGTTTCATACGAAGGGAGGTAAGACCTTCACTTCGGGTTGGTAAAAAAATCTGCCGCCATCTTGGATCTGCCATATTGGATGAAATAATTATTTTCAAATGTAAACATAGTGTTGCGACACATCATTTTAAACTAGATTTTTACGCTGTTTACAATGGCAAAATCCGTTTTTTTAAATATTTATTCGACTTAAAAGATATAACCAAATAATGATTATTCGCTGTATAATCCTTATGGACGTTTCGAGCTGGGAATATATTTTTAAGGATTTTTTATGATTATTTTCCTTATAACTCCGGATGTAATGAAAGCACGTTGTTAGTTCTAGTCCTAAAATACTCAGTAATACCTCGGCTTCCGTATAAGCAACCGATCAACTAAGTCAGATTCATTAGAGATGAGTTGTGATACCTCTATTAACCATAGAATGTGATTTTTCTAAAATAAATATTCAGTAAAAATTTTATATCACAGATTATAATTAGGATATGAACTTCTTTCTGGTCTAAACTGGTCAGTAAAATAATGGCTTTCATTTTAGCTATTGATCATGAAAATAGGGCAATTTTAAGCCGAGGTATTTTATTTTATTCAACGTGAAATTTAACATTTTTTTTCATTCAATCTTTAGTTGAAGACTTATATCTCAAGCATTAAATGAGACAAAACACTCATTTGGGTCTTAAATTAAATGGTAAACTATTGGCTATTCTTTGAGTATTGATAATGAAAATCAGACAATTCTAAGCAGAGCATTAATCATTTGTTCAAAATAAAATGTTATTATTTTAGAGTTTTGTCCTGAAGTAAGGACTCATATTTCAAGTTCTTAAAGATACAATCCTTGTTGAAAACTTAAGAAAATACGCCTCCTTCTATAGGCTGTTTTTTTCAAAAATTTTGACATTTTTCAAAAGTGAAATTTGTTTATTCCAAATTTAGTTCTGAACATGTATCCAAAGTTTCATTTGATTTGGAAAATTGTTTGAGGTATTTTTGCAATAAAATTGAAAACATTGCGCTCAGCGATTTTAAGTGATTTTAGTGTGTGTGTGTGTGTGTGTGTGTGGAGTGTAGTGAAAACTTTAAATGGCGTTTCCTCAAAACTATGTTTTTCATCGACTGCATTTACGTAAGTTTGAATAACTTTGTAACTACAGTACTCATTATTTTCTATATAAATTTTATCCAGATGTTCTTGATAGTATTTAGAAGATTTGTGGGTATAGAAAACGTGGTGCAATTATTTTTCTTATAAATTTCATCGTTTTATTTTGTAAATCTGTTTTTAACTTTTCATCATATTGCAAAAAAAAGGCCACTAAAAATGCATTTTTTGTGTTACAATATTTTCAATACACAGAAATGTTTATTGGTATGTGAGAAGTAAAATATATTTACTTTTTACATTACTTTAATAAACAAAAATTTTATTCTAAATTGAAAATATAAAAAAAATTCTGGAAATTTTCTAAATTACCTCAAAGTCACCCAAAATATATTTAGATAACATATTTTTGATTTAAACTATGCGCAAATTGCCCCAAATGCCCCATGCGCAAATTGCGCATTTTTATATTATTTCTGTTATGTGGGAAACTCGCCTACAGTTGAAATAAATTTTATGGCTTCAAACTCACCTTTATTAACCAAATTAACCTTTTCAAATGAAATTTAAAGTCCTCACCTCAGTAAAAACAGGCCTGACTGAACAAAACACACACAATTTTATCTATCGACCTTGCACTGTTTTTTAATTTGGTTGTCTTCTCGCACAACAGGAGGATACCGGAAGTTTTTCTAGAAAGCCCATGTGCAAATTGCTCATTTTCATATTTTCTCTAGTGTTCAATCAGTCTTTTTCTCTCAGGAGTTCTATGTTCTTGCCGAAGGTTATTCATATTTTTCTTAATCACATCGAGTCGTTTTTCTCTATGCCCTCTTCTAGTTTATGATTCAGGGTTCAGATTGCAATATATTATAATCTAACGTTCATTTTCATCTAACGTTAATTTTTTTATGGATCTTCACCATAAAAAAATTATTTACTTGCCTCAATTTGGCTAAAATTGTCAATGAAAGTGGCCCAGATTAATTTTTCGACCCTGCATTGGATTCTGTTTACATTAGCATTCAATCTTTTTTTGTTTACAATGTGACCGGTTAGAAAATTCGTCTCAAGGTAATCAGCTGTCACACGCCTGCCGCAGAACCAGCCAATATATTCTACTGTCTTCACACGCCTGCCGCAGTACCAGCCAATATATTCTACTGTCTTCACACGCCTGCCGCAGTACCAGCCAATACATCCTACTGTCTTCACACGCCTGCCGCATAACCAGCCAATACATTCTACTGTCTTCACACGCCTGTCGCAGAACCAGTCAATATATTCTACTGTCTTCACACGCCTGCCGCAGTACCAGCCAATAAATTCTACTGTCTTCACACGCCTGCCGCATAACCAGCCAATACATTCTACTGTCTTCACACGCCTGCCGCATAACCAGCCAATATATTCTACTGTCTTCACACGCCTGCCGCAGAACCAACCAATATATTCTACTGTCTTCACACGCCTGCCACAGAACCAGCCAATATATTCTACTGTCTTCACACGCCTGCCGCAGAACCAGCCAATATATTCTACTGTCTTCACACGCCTGCCGCAGTATCAGCCAATACATTCTACTGTCTTCACACGCCTGCCGCAGAACCAGCCAATATATTCTACTGTCTTCACACGCCTGCCGCAGAACCAGCCAATATATTCTACTGTCTTCACACGCCTGCCGCAGTACCAGCCAATACATTTTACTGTCTTCACACGCCTGCCACAGAACCAGCCAATATATTCTACTGTCTTCACACGCCTACCGCAGAACCAGCCAATATATTCTACTGTCTTCACACGCCTGCCGCAGAACCAGCCAATACATTCTACTGTCTTCACACGCCTGCCACAGAACCAGCCAATATATTCTGTCTTCACACGCCTGCCGCAAAACCAGCCAATACATCCTACTGTCTTCACACGCCTGCCGCAAAACCAGCCAATACATCCTACTGTCTCAACACGCCTGCCGCAGAACCAGCCAATATATCCTACTGTCTTCACACGCCTGCCGCAGAACCAGCCAATATATCCTTCTATTCATTTTTTCTCAAACAACAATGAGTAAATTAAACAATATTACAATAGCTTGATACCGATAACAAACATAAAAAAGAGACAAAAATTAAATTAAATAAAATATAAAATAAATAAAAAAAACTGGCAGGGAGAGATAATTTGACAATGAGACAATAACATCTACAACACGTAAAATATGACTTGGCACCAAAATAATTGTTAAAAATCTATTCTTTTAGATTTTGCACATAACTCTAACTAACACATCACAGTTGACTACAATTCAAATAGTTTAATAAAACATTAAAAATAGTTATATTTAATCAACATGATCGAGTGCTTTAATAGCTACTACATTTTAAATTTGGATTATTACTCATCATCAAACTTCATTTAACCACAACCCTGAACTCCAAGAAAATTTTATATCAATCAGTTCAATAAGGCACCTTTTTCATACCTTTCATAAATTAGTATAAATTAAATTATTATGACCGGCAACGTAACATTAAAATAAAACAATTAGTTTTTTTATCGACTGCAAGTTTATTAATACCACGCCCATATTTTTAAATGGGCTGTCTTTGAATAGATAATGAAGAAGTAAATCATATTGTGCAAAATTACAATTAATTACATCGATTGTACGTTATTTTTGTAAAAACTATTGTAGTTTCATTTACTTAATTAAAACCTTTCTTATCGAACTAAAATGGCTCACTAAATCTACTAACTCATAAATGAATGCTTAAAGTCTGTTTTCAGTATACAGTTTCCATTCCAATAATAATAACACATGGATTTGCTGAAAAACTTTGTTTACTTTATTCAGCTGCTTTATTGAAATTTACAATCTTATGTTAAATGTTATGGACAAATACAAAACTTTAAGGGCGTCAAGAGCCGTTACCTTTAGTCTAATCCTTATAAATTTTATTTCTTGCAATACTACATGCCAAGCACTTTCCAACGACACCTAAATTATTAAAATCGGCCTAGTAGTTTAGGAGGAGTAATGATCACAAAAAACCCTAGCGTATTAAATAAGAATAAATTAATTATAATTAAATATAATGTATGTTATATTTAATTAAATTTAATATAAATTATGTTAAATTATTATATTACAATTATATACTAAATATAATTATTCAGGGTGTTTTTTTTAACGCAAACTAAAATTTTATTTTATAAGTGAAGGATTATGTCTCCCCAAGATCCCCGGATTTGACTCCACTATATTATTTTCTTTGGGGATAAGTAAAAATTAAGGCCTACGAAAACAATTGACAGAATATTCCGCACCTTAAAACAAACATATCAAATTTAATGCAAGAAATTCAAAGAGGTACCTAGCAATACGAGTGCGGGAATTTGATGGTGAGAGCGCAACTGTATACAAATGCCAGTGGCGGATTGTTTGAGCACATAATGTGAACTAAATGTAATCAAACTTAAATAATGGGTTATATAAAATATAAAGAGCCATAAAACAGTACTCATTTTATATTTATATGTGCATTATTCAGTCTTAAAAATGGGTTGCGTTAAAAAACCCTGTATTATATTATATTATACTAAATTTATTAAAAGTCAGTATAATTTATTGAGTATTTAGTATAATTTATTACTGACCATGATTGTTATCACGAGTGTGAATACAATCGAGGGAATCCCCTTCATCTTCTTTTGGCAAACGTTGAGCAGTAGCTGGAGGCGAGGCTCAATGTCAGTGAAACACCACAAAACAACGGTCTCTAGCGCCGATAATATGTTTGCACAATTGTTCATGAATTACATAATTGACGTTGGCCTACCAAGCCCTACATTACGTTATGGATAGTTTTGAAATTCGTTTAGTCAATGTCAAAGACATATAAACCAAGCGAAATAAAACTTCGTTTATCAATAATCATGAAAATGTACTTTTTAAGCAACTAAAAAAAAAATATATATCAAGAAAATTTGAGATTAGCCTACCTTAAATGTAAATGTAAATTGAATTAAAAAACTATACAAGCAATCATTTCGTTATACACTATCTGTTTAATGTCACAGGTGAATTAAATCATAAATAGGGCAAAAGGGGGGACTTTATTAAATGTCTCCTGAAATTCAATCTTGAATTCAACTTTGTCAACTTGTTTTCTGAATTGACAAATTGAATCCTTTGCAATCGTGTAATTAATAATTTTTAAGGTACAGTAAAGTAGGATGACTTCCAATACTTTTCACGGCTTGGGCAAGGTCTACGATGAAAGCTATAAAATTCTAAACTATGACCATAACTCGGATTTTGCTCGTAAAAGAAATTCTAAATCTTTAAGGGAAGAACACAACATTGCAAACTAGGTCAAAAAAGGTTTTAGGGTCAATGAATATTTGTTTACTTCGTAACAAGGGCCTAAAATGAGGTTTTGCATGCTCGAGATCACGTTTCAAATTAGAGACGAAGTCGAGAACGCTTTTTTTCACCACACTACGCAATAGAAGGACTTAAAATATGATTACTTATTTTTAAAAATCTGATTATTTATTCATTGTACACAAAACTTTGAGGTTATGAGCGACGATACGACTTATTTGTCATGGTTTCAACAAACACAGGTATGAAAATCATATGATCGCAACTATCCTATCTTTAGAACCTATTGAATGCCATATAATTATATGATATTATCAAGTCGTTTCAAGAAAATAAACGATCAGCTGACTTTTGGCCAAAGGGCCAAAAGTTTTCGGCTCACTGGAAGAAAAGAGCTGTTTTCAGCCACAAAATGACGTTTGTAAAAAAGGTGATTACGTAGTAGTGTGGTGAAAACATATTTATTTCCAGTGAAAGTAAACCGAAATGTGTTTACAGTAAATAAAATCCGAGAGATGGTGGTTAGTTGCAGTTCAGTACTTATGAAGTGAAAGATATTGCTGCGCACTTACACCCTTCGTGCGATATATGCTTCCCATTCTGACATTCTGTTTCTATTTGCCACAGTAGTGTTGCAGGGTAGGGTAACCAGTAATACCCCAGTAAAATAACATATTGTGTTGTTAAGGTCGGGTACAGTTGTGTTTTTTTTATGTTTCGTGTGTTGAGCCTATAAAATCCAAGTTTTCGACCTAGGGCCTCCCCGGTTTGGGCGCGCCTCTTTCTGGTACCTTTTGAAAATATTAACATATATATTTTTAAATACGCATCCCACAAAATGTAAAGAAGACTAAATTCCTTACAATTTGAGTGTTCTTGCAGCTACGTAGCTTTAATGAATCCGCAGACATGATCGTCCAAAGGTAAACTAAGTTCTTCCATGTGATTAACATAGGTCAATTAGATTGACAGGGGAGATTTTGCGAAATTCAGAGTCCACTGGGGCAGAGCCATCGTAAATATTTAGGACGAAATGGATAGCTTAGCTCTACTTTCCCTTCAAATAACATATATATACCAAAATTAATGCAGAACGGCCAAACTGTCTTTGAACCAATTAATATAAAACGTAATGTAGTTTTCTACACCTTTGCTTGTAGTTATAGGGTAACATTTTGTTTCTTTGACGTTAACAGGCTCGTAAACTTGTCAACCATTTGCTTAGTGTAGCAGGGTTTTTCATCAACACCCTGCATATAGGGCCGATATATCTGCCTCCTGAACTAATTTAACATCAATTAAATTCTACATTAACATTAACATAAATTGTATTCTTTTCACCTTCCTAAATCAATAATTTTCATCGTAAGAAAAAACGTACTGTCCTTACTCGATGCGCAGATAATGTAGGTTTCTATTCACGCTTGAAACAGTAAAACCACAACATTCTAAAAAGGTTTAAAATAAATAAATAAATAAAAGGTTTAAAATATATTAATACAGTTGGAATGGGGCTTAATGATATAAACAGGAGTGCGATTGGTCAAGAACGTAAAAGACTAATTTCAACCCTTAGCAGCGGGGCTTTTAATTACCCCTCCTCCCTTTCAACCCGCGTTTTAACGCCACTAACATTTTATTTACGTAAAAGGCTAAGTTTAATTAGCAATTACAAGTTTAATTAATGGATCCTAGCCCATCATAAAAGCGTCACCTATTTATAGGTGTCAATCGTCGGTTGCAGAAGAATTCCCCTCTAATTTTATTTAAAATTCCCAATACACATTCTCGTAATAAAAGTTAAAACTTAAAATTAATCAAATTATAGGGTTATTTTATAGGGTTGTCTAGTGAAAGCTCAGCTACTTTGGCGTTTTGGAAAATGTTTGCCCATGTTTTAAAATTTATTTATTTATTTTAGTGATTAGCTCGTTCCATACTAGTTATATGTTACATGGGATCATAGGCTACAATAATTAACGCTTTTGATCTAGCAAATAAGTACCTGCGTCATCTTCTCTTATCTTCAAAATATACAATAAACAGTATTCTCGTGTAACTTTAAATTAATTAATAAAAACAACTTTAACTATTTCTAATGGTATCCATTTATTATTTGATATATTTTAAATCTAAAATATCCCCCGTTTTGCACAGCTTAGAAAGTAGGGTAATATTGCTGTTCAAAGATTTATCACTTCAGTAATATCATACAAAGCTATTCTATTTGGTTTACAATTTCTATTCGGCTAGGGTCGATGGGGAATCTATGCTAATTTTGTGATAACCATTCCAACCTATATTTAGGTGAAGAAATAATATTTCGTACATTTTAAGTATGGTGTTGGGTAATATTAATAAACCTTTTAAATGGTCTTGAAAGTAAAAACTTGTTTATTTTCAATTTCATGACTATTTATTTAAAACCATAAATTAGTTAATGTCAGAAAGAGGAAAATTTTCTCTTATTTGATATTAATCGATTCAGCTAACTATCAATTAATACTGAAGCAAATTATGTTTTGAGATTTGTCCACAGTTTTGAGTAATATAGTATATAAATATTTTAACGTGATGAGAATGTATTTAAGTTAATAATTAAAACTTAAAATAAAATAATTTAGAGGAAACAGATGATTTATAGTTCAGAGCCCCCTCTGTCCAATATCAGAAATTATTTCCTTGTTGGAACTCTTGGCATCAAGGCAGTAGTGACAGTAGTGTCGCTGTATATCCTTGAGACCATCGGCAGTAGTGACAGTAGTGTCGCTGTATATCCTTGAGACCATCATGTACGCTGTCACATCATATCAAACAAGACTGCAGACCAGCACCACTACAACACTAGAAATGGGCACAATTTTCTTCTGGAACATCATCACCTTAGCCTGTATGAAAAAAACCTTCATACAAAGGTGCAACTTTGTTTAATATGTTTCCGAACCACCTGAAGAGCCTACCAGCAAGAAGATTGAAGCAACGACTAACTGGCTTCTGCAACACTCATTCTATTCCATGAGGTAATTTCTGGATTGGAAGAATAGCACCTGAACAACAGCAACTCCATAAACCATTATCTGCCAGCATGCTCTGTATTCTAACCTGCATTGTAAAAATATGACTCTATTGCTTTTCTCTAAGTAAATGTTAATAAAAAATATGATTGATTGATTGAAGCTCGTCGGTTCCCTCAAGTTGCCTTCTCTTCAACGTGGCTAACTGTGCGATCCCTTTTAGCCAAATGATGCTATTTTCTTTATGCTCTATCACTCATTGTTAATTAAACTGAACAGAATGTTCGATGGATTTCCAAAAGTTTTATTTATTTCGCGCAAATAAAGCGAATGAGACACATTCCGCATCCAGCACGACCGCCGACCGCGGTGGCGAAGCCGATGAAAGTGCAACTTGAGACTTCCATGTTTTTTTAGTTGCAAAGCTTAGTTCAGACATAATTAGTTATTTCAAATACTCTAATTTATTACCGGATTAACCTCTCACTATGGAAAATATACATACTTTTTTATTTCCATTAAGATTTAATTAAAACTAAACGTCTTTGTTATATTCACTATAGCTTAGAACATTATTTTAGGACATGAGAACACTTAGAACATTAACACGCTAAGGGCGCAGGTGTGATGTGGTGGGGCTGTTTGATATAGCAATATTTCATAGTGACATTATTAGATGTGGTAAGAAATAAACGGTATGTGTTAGTTAATATAATAGATACGATTGACTGTCCACTATCTTGTACAAGGAAATTGAATCAAGCCAGTTGGACATTAAGCCTAATGGTCTGCGTGTCCTTCTTGTGGGACGCCCTTCGCCACAAAACAATGTCTCATTAATGCAACATCTAGACTACTTTATCGCCTTTACCTTCATTATTTGAACTACTTTAGTTTACGATTAGCCAAATCGCTACTTATTATAGCACTCTAATAATGTCAATTAGGATGCTAAAATAAGTTATTTTACTTACGAGTTACGAGAGCTAACACCCGTATTTTGTGACCCTTACGGGACACAACTAATAAGTTGTGTCCCGTAAGGATGCGGGTGTTTTTGTTGCACACTTCTCGCGCGGTATTGACGCATCTTCACTTCTGATTGGCCCAGAAGACTCAAGAAAAACAATGTCATGTTCCTTCCTTGTTACCTAAACAAGGCTGTGCGACTAAACCGTACGTAAATGAAGATCTTAATCAGTACAATTAGTCCTGGACGGCAGCAGTCAAGTTAAGTGGACAACTTTGACTTGACTATGATATCGTTTAAACTAGTAACCTGCAACTAAAAAGCATGACTGTCCTTAGTAATTTGATTAAAGTAAATTTTCGAAAGACTGTAAGTACAAATTTTAAACAAAGTTTTTATATTCAAATTTATGGTAAATAATCACATTAAAAATGTATTAATAACTTCGTTAGTTCATCGGCACCTTCATATTCTGTAAAATAAAAAAATAAACTAACTATTTCATATTTTCTTTTATTTAGGTCTTTATTTTGTCTTAAAAATATTAATGTACGAATACAATTTTTACCTCTGCAAACTATTTACTGATGAACAAAATATGCAGATGATTTATATAAATGGAATTATTACGAATGCAGAGATTCAAAGCACTGGCTTATGATAAAAGCATACAGTGTGTAAAAAAAGTCCGTCCCCCTCCTTAATTGTTTTGTTTGTTAAGACAAACAATTAACCTTTGGGGAGTGAAACTACCTCAACCCAAGTTATTTTTTGACGTTACCAAAAATTTTGAGTGTCCCCCAAAAATGGGGTATTTTGGGGGCAACTCAAAATTTTCAAATGCAAACCCCTTTTGAGTGACCCCTCATTTTAAAGAGCTTTCAATAAGTAGATGAATGGTGAAAATTGGAGGTCTCTATCGTGTTTCTATCCAAATTGACAGCTTGTCAAAGTTTTGAAAATAACACATCCTTGAAACCTGACGTCAAGGACATTTGGAGTTTTAATTCACCTTTGGTGACGTAAAAATGAAACGAGCATGGGAAAAATGTTGTTAAATGAAAAATTAGTCTCTTTTGGTGATATTTAAAATTTTGAGTGCCCCCCAAAAATGGGGGATTTTGGGGGCAACTCAAAATTTTCAAATGCAAACCCCTTTCGAGTGACCCCTCATTTTAAAGAGCTTTAAAAAATAGGCGATTGGTGGAGGTTGGAGGTCGCCAACGTGTTTCTATCAAAATTGGCAGCTTGTCAAAGTTTTGACTACGATTCCTAGAAACTTTGATAAGCTGCTAATTTTGATGGAAACACGTTAGCGACCTCCAACCTCCACCAATCGCCTATTTTTTTTAAAGCTATTTAAAATGAGGGGTCACTCGAAAGGGGTTTGCATTTGAAAATTTTGAGTTGCCCTCAAAATCCCCCATTTTTGGGGGACACTCAAAATTTTTGGTAACGTCAAAAACTAATTTGGGTTGAGTTAGTATAATTCCCTAAAGGTTAATTGTTTGTCTTAACAAACAAAAAAATTAAGGTGGGGAGGACGGCCTTTTTTTACACACTGTATAGGAAGTTAATAATTAAAAATATTCGTTTGAAAAGTGAGGCCGTCAATATCCAACGGCATGTTTAAAAGTCTCCATGCAATTTCTTGAATCACTATTTAATTTCGTTTCAGTTTAAGTTATCTAAAAATACCCTTTACACCTATGTTACTTCACCTGTTCTGACACTGAAAGCAAAATAAGCTATGCAAAATGTTTGGTAGTACTTTTCCTCCTTTCATCCTAAATGTAATTTATATGGAATGGATAATTAACTACACTTTCTCTAATGTACATCCTAAATTACAAAATTATTATCATAAAATTGATCATCACTTGCAAGGTTTTGCAGTGAATTTTTAATTAGTAATTCATACTTTTAGGGCTGTTATACGATATTTAATGCCGTGATTTCACAGGTTTATTCAGGTAATGTAGTTAGAAATAATGACTAGAAAAAATCTGTTTGAACTTTATCAAACAAAGAAAAATATTTTATATTATCGAGTATTATAGCCCATCAACAACCTGACGGGGGGGGATGTTTCTGCACCAAAGCCTGGCTGCAACCCCTGGAGCTATGTTTCTAATCAAAGCGTCATTGAAAAATATCTTTTACGACTAGTTGAAATTTATCTAGTAGTTTACTACCATGCCATTTATTCTCCACCGTTACCTAGGTTGTTTATCTCAAAATACTATCCTCCAAACACATCCTTTATGTTACCCTATATTTAAATTTATATATTCCATTTTTTCAGTACTATCTTGTCACGAATAAATCAGAAGGAACTTGTTGGAATATTAAAATTTATGTTTTTACTATTTTGGCTACCCATTACTATTCGTAATGAAAATAAAATTTGTTTTAAATTGGTATATTTCAACCTCTTATCAGAGGCCATATTCAGCCATAAAAACCTCAGTAAATAAACAAAATTCGAATAATTGACAGTCATGTGAAATAAACAGATGATTTTTGAAATAATATATGTAAATTGATAACAAACAAATTCAATTTAAAACAAATTTTGTTTTTATTACAAATAGTGGTGATTGGCCAAAATAGTGAATACTTCAAAAAAAAAAACTTCAAAAAACTTCATCACAAATAAAACATACCTCCAAGAATTATATATTTCTGAACAAAGTTCACATTATTTAGTAAATGCTTAAAAGTTTTGTGATATAAGGATTAGTTCCAGTATATCCCAGTCAAACATAAATTACCTTTAAAGGTTGTTTTTAATATACATGCACAAAGGTAATGCTAATAGATATAGTTATCAAAATAAAATTATTTGACGATATTAATCATTTTTTAATCATGGCTTGAAAATCACATTATTTAGTTGTAAAAGCCAATAAATTAAATTAGTTTTTAAGGGTTATTCTGACGAGTTACGTCAGTACGTTGTTAGGTTTGTTGTTAGACCTTCTTGAGCATGTCTAATACTATCTCATTCAACAATTATTTGATAATAAGGTTCGAATGTTAGTATTCTGTAGTAGTATATTCGATAGTATGTTCGATAGTAGTGGTCTAATGTTTAAGATTTTAGTTTTCTCTTTATAACATTCTCAGCGTATGATATTTTTAAAAAATTGCTAAATTTTACTGACCAGGCGAGTTAATTTATTAATCGTTGTATAAAGAACACCAAAAAAAAACGCCGCGGTGAGGACAAGGCTCGCTTTATTGTGAACTTTTAATCATCAAATGGACGGTAATTTATCACTGTAGAGGGCACTGGCAGGTATGTGGTATACATCGAGGGTTTCATATTGCCATGTAATTGCTTTCTAACGATTAGAAAACAATGTCCACAAAACTAACCACACTCACCTGGAAATTTTCATTGAAATATAAATTAATAAAGTGTACTGGTCAAAAATATAACGTTTTAAGAGGCTTTACGTTCACTAAAGGTGTTTTAACATTGTTCTTGGTTACTACTGCTTAGAATAAAACACCTTTAACGAGAAGTTTATAATTGTTTTCTCACAGTTAAATGATTGTACATTGCTAATAGGTCGTGTCTTTTCAATTCTTTATGTGTCTCCTTCAATTAATGTGTATTTTGTATTAATGTGTCAAATGTAGTAACATTGAAATTGATTAAAAATACCCGTTTCAAATTATGTTCATAAGAAGTTTTAAAAAGCTGTTTCGGATAGAATGAATTAATTATATTTATCAATTGTTTTTAGCTTCTTGAATCTGAAAAAAACGATATTGAAAACTCTACTTTGATCAACAATTTTGAAAGTAGGAAAATAACTCCTACTAAAAAAATGCAGTAGACAAAATTCTACTAAAAGTATAGAACACCGTATAAATTCATGATTAAGTTCAAGTTTGATAAAAACGGGGATATGCAGGAGGCGAGTGATGGGAATTGGGAGGGAGTTGCTCATAACTGAATCAGAGGTAGAAATGTTTTCTACCACCAGACGGTACTTCGCGTTCTGGAGACTCGTTATGAACCCTTTATGGGTCACAATAATGGCCTCTTAGGGTTCTTGGCTACAAGGCATTCCTTTTAAAGATAAAGGAATCAGTTTATATTTTCCTTCAGTTATGATTTTATGTTGGTCATTGAATGTATGGTACATGAAAGAGCCTTTTGACAGAAGTTTCAAAAATAACTTTGATTCTGTTTATAAGTTTCTTTCTTACATTAGATTGCTAATAAAAATATTATATCGCAATTTACTAATTTTTAATCGACAATTTTTTGCAGGGTGGAGTAATTATTTGTAAAATTGTATAAAATTGGTAGGGCCTACATACAAAAATTAAAGTGTGGTACACTTAGTTATACTAACTCAATTAAAGTCTGAACAGCTTTAGACAGAACCTACTTTTGGTAACTTCCAAAAAGTTTTGCATCCATCTTTTCTCTTTTATCCTGAATCCCTTTCTACCTTACAAATTGCGAGGCCTTTTTAAACGTTATTTAAGAATTCGGGCCAGCAGCATAAACGAAGTCTGAACTTCCACGATCCGTATGCTAGACAGGAAGATTATTTCAATAGATATGTATATGTATTTATGGATAACGGTAGTACACAATAGCCTATTATTGCAGGTATACAAACCAATATCTGTTATATAAGTGAACGTTTAAATAAGTACCCACGAGTTTTAGCATTCTCCCTCTAGTGTTAAGGATTATATAAATGTTGGTTTAAATAAAATAATGACAAGATTTGAGTTTTAAGATACAAAGACGCATAAGCATATAGATATAGATAAGCATAACGTGAAAATCTTTGTACGTATTGTAAATAAATAAATTGTAACGAGACAACTTTTAACAATTGTTTGGTTCAGAGAATATGAAAATTATCTCAATGATGTTATACTTTGCAAACAAAACATCAGATAACAGTGTCTTCTTCTCTACACAATATTACTCGATACATCATTGCCGCTGGCAATGATGGATGGGATTTTGACGTCAATCCCTCCAACTGACTACATGAAAATAAATTATTTGGTCATCACCTTGAAGTATTGGAGACGATTTAAAAAATTGTCCATGGATGTTTTAAGTTAATTACAATTAACTGGATTAAAAACGTATTCAAAATTAGCGAGGATTACACTTTTTTCTTTTCTTTTTTTGGAAGGAGGTGTAATGCGTTTACGCTCTCTTAGAAGGCTTGTTGTCACGTCCTACCCTCTAAGTGTGAACTGGGAACTGAGTCACGTAGTCGTCAACCTCGCCGTGCTGCCGTTCCTCCCATGGTCGGACGCAAGGTATGAGCTCGAAGGTCCACAGCCCCCTCGGCTCGGCTTCTCAGTCGCGCTGTCAGCAGACGGAGCTGCGGTCGCGCTGTCAGCAGCCGGAGCTGCGGTCGCGCTGTCAGCAGCCGGACCTGCGGTCGCGCTGTCAGCAGACGGAGCTGCGGTCGCGCTGTCAGGAGCCAGAGCTGCGGTCGTGCTGTCAGCAGACGGAGCTGCGGTCGCGCTGTCAGGAGCCAGAGCTGCGGTCGCGCTGTCAGGAGCCAGAGCTGCGGTCGCGCTGTCAGCAGACGGAGCTGCGGTCGCGCTGTCAGCAGCCGGAGCTGCGGTCGCGCTGTCAGCAGACGGAGCTGCGGTCGCGCTGTCAGCAGACGGAGCTGCGGTCGCGCTGTCAGCAGACGGAGCTGCGGTCGCGCTGTCAGCAGCCGGAGCTGCGGTCGCGCTGTCAGCAGACGGAGCTGCGGTCGCGCTGTCAGGAGCCAGAGCTGCGGTCGCGCTGTCAGCAGACGGAGCTGCGGTCGCGCTGTCAGGAGCCAGAGCTGCGGTCGCGCTGTCAGGAGCCAGAGCTGCGGTCGCGCTGTCAGCAGACGGAGCTGCGGTCGCGCTGTCAGCAGCCGGAGCTGCGGTCGCGCTGTCAGCAGACGGAGCTGCGGTCGCGCTGTCAGCAGACGGGGCTGCGGTCGCGCTGTCAGCAGACGGAGCTGCGGTCGCGCTGTCAGCAGCCGGAGCTGCGGTCGCGCTGTCAGCAGACGGAGCTGCGGTCGCGCTGTCAGCAGCCGGAGCTGCGGTCGCGCTGTCAGCAGCCGGAGCTGCGGTCGCGCTGTCAGCAGACGGAGCTGCGGTCGCGTTGCCAGCAGACGGAGCTGCGGTCGCGCTGTCAGCAGACGGAGCTGCGGTCGCACTGTCAGCAGCCGGAGCTGCGGTCGCGCTGTCAGCAGCCGGACCTGCGGTCGCGCTGTCAGCAGACGGAGCTGCGGTCGCGCTGTCAGCAGCCGGAGCTGCGGTCGCGCTGTCAGCAGCCGGAGCTGCGGTCGCGCTGTCAGCAGACGGAGCTGCGGTCGCGCTGTCAGCAGAAGGAGCTGCGGTCGCGCTGTCAGCAGACGGAAATGCGGTCGCGCTGTCAGAAGACGGAGCTGCGGTCGCGCTGTCAGCAGACGGAGCTGCGGTCGCGCTGTCAGCAGACGGAGCTGCGGTCGCGCTTTCAGCAGACGGAGCTGCGGTCGCGCAGTCAGCAGCCGGAGCTGCGGTCGCGCTGTCGGCAGACGGAGCTGCGGTCGCGCTGTCAGAAGACGGAGCTGCGGTCGCGCTGTCAGCAGAAGGAGCTGCGGTCCGCTGTCAGCAGACGGAAATGCGGTCGCGCTGTCAGAAGACGGAGCTGCGGTCGCGCTGTCAGCAGACGGAGCTGCGGTCGCGCTGTCAGCAGACGGAGCTGCGGTCGCGCTGTCAGCAGACGGAGCTGCGGTCGCGCAGTCAGCAGCCGGAGCTGCGGTCGCGCTGTCAGAAGACGGAGCTGCGGTCGCGCTGTCAGAAGACGGAGCTGCGGTCGCGCAGTCAGCAGCCGGAGCTGCGGTCGCGCTGTCAGAAGACGGAGCTGCGGTCGCGCTGTCAGCAGACGGAGCTGCGGTCGCGCTGTCAGCAGACGGAGCTGCGGTCGCGCTGTCAGCAGACGGAGCTGCGGTCGCGCAGTCAGCAGCCGGAGCTGCGGTCGCGCTGTCAGCAGACGGAGCTGCGGTCGCGCTCTTCTTTGGCAGCTGTTTCCCGGCCCACCTCAGGCCTCCTCTGGTAGATCGCCTGTCTCTCCCTTACGAGGAAGATAAAGGGGATGACTTCGGCGATCACCATCACAGCAGGCATGGAGTATGTGCAGCAGGCAGAAGCAACCCGCAAGGCTCCTTGCGCTGGACTCGGGGAAGCTGGTCTCGGAAGACTCGCTTCTCACGTGCGTGAGCCAAAACCTCCGCACCGTTTAGCAAGACTGACTGGACGGCAGTCATGAGCAGGCGGCGCTTGCAAGAGCGAGGACCGCCGACATTGGGCATAGGCATACCCAGGCTAGCGACACCCTCAGTGGCTTTGTCATCGGTGCGTTGGATCTGCCGAAAGACAGTCTGCTGTCGACCATGACTCCCAGTCAGGTCCTTTGCAGCAGGCTTAGTCCCGAGTGTGACATCACCTATCTGCACCGAGAGACGGTGTTTATCCTCTTTTTTTGGTGAGGATTACACTAAAGGAAGTTTATGTTATGATGGTGTAATTTTCAAAGATCAAAGGTTGAATTTCTATAATTTCTATGTAATAGCCCATGAGGGTCACTTTTGATTAAATTTACTAATTGAAGTATGTTTCGAGAGCTAAAATGGCATAAAATAACTTTATACAACAAAAAATAGTTTAACTTGCAATTTTAATCACTGCCAATCGGACGTTAAACAGACAATCATTGTATAGCATTTATTCACATATAAAAAAAATGAATTTACTGTACCTGTAAAGGTTGAAAAGTTTCAAAGACCTTAAATATGTGTCAAACACAATTGACTTACTGTTTTATATATCTGTTTTAATTAAATGTTAGGTTTGTTTTTTTTCGCTCTGCCGTTGTTGTTTTTTCCAGCGTTTATTCAGGTTCATAAATTTATTGATATCGGTAAAAAAATAATTTCAAAGCAATAAGTATACTGGGAATTATGTATTTCTGTTAAGCTACTTCAATGTTGAATATTTAAAAGTACTTTGCATAGATATCACTTCACTCCGGGAAAACCAATTGTTTTGTTGTACGTTCAAAGAATTTCTTATAGCCCATAGCACTTATTATTACGTTGCTTTCCATCTATTGTTCACTTTTTAATTTCACCACGATAGGAATTAAAATTTTCATTAAAAAATATTACATATATTTCATTACTGAATTTGATTGTATAGACAATTCAACATTCAACCAATGTTCAACCATTAGTAATAAAAATTATGATGACAGATATTACTTAAATTGAAATTTTCAGTTTATAAATTTCAAGGAACCATTCACAATTTATAATCGAGGAATATACATTATTTTTATTATGTTTTTTGTATTTGTCCTTATCCTTGTTGTAACTATTTATGTAAGTTTTCAACGGTTCTTCCTGATCAAAAATGCCATTTACTAATTTAGGATTTAAGGTATTCATCTTTTAAAATATGAGACCTAGTCCTTTTATGTTTCTTAATGATTTATATTTACAGTCTATTTATTTATTCATCTATTTATTAATTCATCTATTTATTTATTTATTATCTATCTATTATTATTATTATCCATCTATCTATTTATTTCTCTATCTATTTATTTATTTATTTTATCGATTTATTTATCTATTTATTATTTAGCTGTATGTTTTCGTATTTCGTTATTAATGTTATTTTGTTTTAATTTACAGATTTGAAGATTTACTTTGCAAGGTTTATTTTGAAATAGCAGTTCGGGTCCTCATATATGAATAAAACAGTCCAGTAGACTGTATTGATGGTTAGGTACCAATAAACGAAATTTTCAAAAAAAAACTTCCTCAATCCTTACTGAAGTGTTTATAAAAAAAAACAACAAATACAGAGGAACCAAAAAAATACTTTCTGACAATCAACACCAAGTTATTCTGTTCTGTTTGTAATTTAAATGATATTTATGAAATGAATGGACGATTTTGGGACTTATTACATTTTATCTTATTTCTCAGGATCAGAAAACCAAGTAAAGGAAAAAACGAATGTAAGAAGGAACCGACTTATTAGGTAGGTCCGATGTCGACTGATTTCTTGTATCCCAATCGAGTTGGGCAATTCCCTTTTTTTTGACCTGCAGTAGTACCTTAGCTGAGTAAAACGCTTATGTAAACTTTAATACAATAATAAAACTAAAAGATATCCAGGTAATTATATTTTTAAGTTTAATTGGTAAATAATTTTTTTTTTAATTTTCAAGAGTTATAAAAATTTGTAGTCAAAATGAGAATGTGTTTATAAAAATCAAGTTTTAGCATGGTGCGCATGTTGGATTACAACTTGCTCCTAAATTATCATAGAGTGTTAATACTGTAATAATAATAATTTTAAGTTTTACTAACGGTAAATTAGAGTGAATAATATTAACTAAAATAAAGCAAGCTTAGATATAGGCACTTTTATTGAATTTCCTTTTCTTTTATTTTCTTTAAAAATGTCACATTTTCCTTGAAATTTTATTCGTTGATTGGGAAATGAAATTTGGGGAATACACTCATAATTTAACTATGCAATTTAATGGAAATAGCCCTAATAATAGACAGGTGGGCTTAGAAAATTAATGTACAGTACACCTCGGATTATCCGGACCCCACATTATCCGGATCCCGGATTATCCGGACCGGTCCATCCGAGAAATTAAAAGATTAAAATTACGGCAAAAACATGATTTTAGCGAGTTTACGGGAGAAATGCACTTCCTAAAAGTAAAATGCAAATGCAATGCATTTCTGTAGGCATTTTGAATCCCAATAATTGAAGGAACCGCATTGCCTAAAACAGTACATCACAGCATCCTCGTGAAAGTAGTTTTCTGGATTTCTACTTGGGGCGCAATCAACAAAGGCGTAGCCTACGGCATTTTTGCGAGTGTTTATTGCTGTCATTTGATGTGTTATATTATTTCTTAAGAAGAGTTACTGTCATAGGTTTTGAGTTAATTTAAGTTTCGTCATGATTATTTTAGTTTTGAGTTATGATTATTTAAACCTTAATAAATTAAATATTTTAATCTGGCGTTTTATTCCAAACCTAAACCGTATAAGTACGGTAAAAGTTAACATTATATTCGTATGATTAATAATGTTTAGTTCTTAAATTTGTTGCAAAATTAAACCCTCGTAAAATTTCAAAGATTAATATGTTGTACAGTCTTGATATATCGTTTGCAGCATCAAATTAGTAGGGACTAAGGTACGCGATCGCTATTTAGGCGATATTGTAACGACCTCGGATTATCCGGATTTTTTGTTATCCGGATTGGTGTTCCGCCACATTAATCCGGATAATCCGGGGTGTACTGTATTTGTCTATAATGTTTTTGTGTGTGTCTTTCTACGTCAGTGGCATTTTTAAAGTTTTAATCGGGAACTGTCCAAACCCGGGTCTTGTTACTATCTAACGGCGACCTTTTGTTAGATGGCATCATTAATTCGGAGCGTAATGAGAAATGGTAACTGGACCCAGGATCGAACCGGTGACCCTCAGGTTAAGAGGTAAGCTCATTATCCACTCGGCTATCCAGTCAATTTATTTTTAGTCGATCTAATGGAGATGTTCTGTACAAGCTCTGCCGTAAAGCCCCTAAATACAGCGGAATATGAGGTATATCGATGGTTAGCACTCTCCAAGTTTTGAAATGGTAGCTCACAACGGTTAACACTAAACCTTGGTCATACGCCTAATGTAATCGAACTATTATAGAGAAAAGAGAATGCTGCATGAATATAGGACAGGTCGTTGACCTTCCGTTAACTACAAAAGATTTTAAGGGTAAGATGAAAAACACGTCAACGAGAATCTGACTGAAATGATAAAAGGCTGAAAATCTTATAAAAGTTTGTATGGGATGAACGTTGTTTTCGCTCTTGACTTCATTATGGCGACGTTTTTGAGACCTCTCACTCAAGTGATACACTTCTCCGAAGACTGTTACTGCGCCTTTGGCTTTGTAAAGGTATCAACCACCTCAATCACACCTCAACCTTCAAAGTTTTTCCTTAAGAGTATCAGTTATTTTACACACAAAACATGTATTTAAGAAATCGTGTAAATATTATTATGAGGTTGGGTTTTTTTACTTAAATATAATATATTACTGTATATTGAAATGGATTAGAAGTTTCCTTATACATTGCTACTTTATTTTGTTTCTCCCAGTCCAATCCCTAAGTTAACTTTTCATCGCTTGGTGGACTTTGAAATCCTTCAAAATACTTTTAATGCTACATAATTCGTATGTTCGGTAAATAACACCTGTATTTCTTTAGGTTTTAGGATTTTTAATATAAATCACTTTTAATTGGATAATTTTATTTTGTATAGTATGTATATTTTCTTATCGTTTCAAAATTCTTTCCAAAAGCTAATTTTATTGGAACGTCAACTTCTAATTGTAAAATTTAATTTACAACACATCATAGCTTCTAAAAATATTTGTTTTCAAAATGTAAGTTCGACTGGTTCGGAGCTTTAGCATAAACAAAACTTCAGAATCAGTGCGGGAATGACAGGAAAAAATTTTCTTTAGTTCTGAGTAGATGAGAAATATTTTGCCAGGGGAATTCATCCACCCACCATGATGAATACCTCACTTCACATAATTTTTAATTATTCTAGTCGCAGTCCAGCGTACTATTCGTCTATGTTAGTTTGCGGTGGAATATGCAATATAAAATGGTGGCAGTCGTTGATTTAAGAATAAATCAAGCTACTGCCTAAGTATCTGAAAAGAGTTTTTATTATTTCCGAAAACGATTCATTTATGGCGTTAAGATATACATTTTCTAAATCTAAAAGTCACATATTTGCATCATCACAGTATGCCAACATATTTTTCTTATGCTTGTTGGTACAGGTCTATTTAAAATTCGATGTTTTAATTCAAATAAATAATTGTTTTTATCTTTGGTTATCTCAAGGTTCGTATTGTTAAAAGGTAATTTTTAAGAAGCTCGTAGTTGTCAGGTTGAAATATCTTACCTTTTTCAACAAATAGGTTGCAGGCATTCGACACTAACAAGAAAGTCTCTGTTTGAACGATTGGTGCAATTTAAACCGGTCTTTAAACAGACAACTTCAACCGTGGGTTTTTTGAGGTGGAAATGAACTATTTCTTTGAGTGAGCTTTATCAACGCCTGATAAAGTCTTTTTATTTTCTTTAAAAAGAGGAAAATTTTAAATACAAATTTATTTTTAAAGATAAATAAGAAATAAGATTTTTATTTACTCAAACTATAATTTTATGGAAAATTATTTATTAACACCTATTTATCTGAATATTGAAATTTTCCGTAATTTGTTATTTAATGAGGAAGCCATCCGGTCGTTTTTTACGTTCACTTCGTATATCACTTCGTTGACGTTACGTCCTGGTCATATTAAATTTATTTTTGAGATGTCCAGACGGTTATTCTGAAAGTAAATTAGCCATACAATAATTATGAATGCAATGTATTCAATGGCTCCATTTCAAAAGTGATATTTTCAGCTTATGTTAGGCTATATTTTAGGCATTGCTCATTTCAGGTCAGCAACGGGTTTCAAATACTCTTCGTAAATTGTTCTTTGTTGGATAATAATACGGAGGTAACATATTTTTGAAGTTATAATTTAACGAAACTACTAAGTATGCTACGTAATAGTGTAAAATGTATTTTGAATAACTTAAGCTTTTACAAAAAAATTTTGTAAAGAAATGTCATTAAAGTTCATAATATTAAAGTAATTTTACTTAAAATTACAATTAGTTGTTGATATTCAAAGTGATAATGCTAAGTAATATTTATCAAAAAGGTATTTAACAATCAAGACACTAACAAGAGGTAAAATAAAACGTTCTTTTTATTCTTTATGTGTAAAAAATTCATCCTTCATGAATGTTTTCCACCCTCAGACCAAAAATACTTAATCTCACCTGTCACAGATGACGTTTTTACTTCTTTACATCCAATTTTTTTAATTTTAGTGTTAGCCTTAATGTTGAGGGATTGATTTTAATAAGTATTTTGAAAGCCCAGCTTTTAGTAGTATTCGTAAGGATTGCAAGCATAAACTTCTATACTATTTTGTTATTTATATCTTTTAACTTTTTTAAGAAAGAATGACTAACAAAATCGTTTTAACGTACCTTAAAAAATTATAAATATCATCCATGGTTTTTAATCCAATGAAAACCATTTTTACACCTATTCTAAATCCTGTTCAAAACCTTTTAGTCCTTTTTTTATTTATATCTTTAGTACATGGTGAGTGGCTAGGAACAATAGAAGTCGGATAAAGGTAAACGCTGTTTTAATCCGCTTACTGACTGTTATTTTTCATTGAATTTAGCCTGCAAGTAATGGTAATAGGCGTTATACAAGCTTGGAAACAGGAATGGCTGTGTCGGTTTCCATTCACCACCCAATAAAAGTTACTTCAATAATTATGTAATGGAGTTTTTGGTATCTGGATGTCCTAAAACGAATACTTATTACGGTCCCGGGCTTAGTTCTTACCATGAGACGAACGGTAATAGCATTTTCCCTGTAGGGGAAGTTGCTAATAGTTTTATTTATTGCTTCGAAAAAATATATTCAAGAAAAAGTTAATCATGGAATTGGGAATGCCTCCAAATTTAGAGCTTTTGAGGTGGCAATTACATTTTTTTATCTGAAAAATACACTACCTCAAAAGTAAGTTTAACTCAAAGCGAATATTTCAGAATCTTCACATCCCGCATAAATATTTCTTTACTTACATTTTCCTTATTAATTGTCAGGTTTTATATTAAACTTCCAAAGATCACTCATGGCATGTGCATACAAATACAACGATTTATATATTATTCACTAAATGTTACCTAGATATTTACTTATAAGTATTATACAACTGCGCAAGGTGTTACAAACAATAAACAACAAATCAAAAAGTCTTTTAAAGTCAACTCGCGGGGTTTAACAGCGACCGATGTTAATTAGCGATCTTACGCGCCAGTGAGTTGTTAGAGATTCGAAATATCACTTATTTGTAACTTCATTACAATCTATTTGAGCGATAATATTACATTCTTAATAGCGAAAACCCTCTTTTTTACTCCTTTTTCCCCACTGGTTAAAACAGTTATTACCTACTTCAAATTGGGTTTTGTTGAGTATAATTTTAATCACAAATTATTGGTCGATTTAAATGTCTTCATGGTATAAGATAATTTAACAACGTTTAACGATTTTAATAAATAAAGTACTTTAACAGCATATCATGAGTGCTGACAGAAATTTTATGCAGTAGAACCCCTCCTATCTGGCCTCCGCGGAACTGACCCCTGGCCGGATAATCCAACCATCATGAAAACGATAATTTATGCCTAAATAATAATGAGTAGTTAATGAATTAAGTTCGAAGTAGGACTTTATGTGTTCATATCTGAGTTACGAGTTTTATATCTGATCTTCTAGGTTATGTTTACCGTCGGTTGCTTACCTTTAATGCTTAGGTTTGATAACTGTACTTCTCAATAGGATTTAACATGGGCGAAGATAATTTTGTTTTCGGTACTCAGTTCAGGTTTCTGGTATCCGATATCAACTGTCAACCTATCATGTTTAACTCAACCGATGTACAACTCGTACTTCAACAAACGTCTATAATGAAGAAACTTCGATAACAAACAACAACCGAAACCATTGTCAATTATATTCGATTCTCTCACGAACAATAAAACATACCAAACGTAAATATAATACAACTAAAATTAAATGAAACGTAAATTGAAAACTAAATTAAAACGTTACTATAAATTAACTAACTAAACACAATTTACCTTATTTCTAATCATCCGCCATCTTGTACTAAAATTCTATCGATATATTTTCGTAAAGTAACAAAACGAAATGAACTACAATGGAATTGGATGTCAAGTTCTGTCCAACAGTACATCGAACTTCGACTATCGGTAGATCGTACGATAGGCCTATTGTTTTCTTAGAAAATCAGATGTGGAATCAATTAACGAATATCGATTGTACTTAATCAACCATCGTAAAATTGATTTCGGATTGTCGTTTGGGGTCAGGTTTATTATCTGATCTTCCATCGAGTATTAGACCGTAAAGAAGTGAAGTTTGTGAAATTGACCTTCGCACGTGTTAAATTACATTGAGAAGTTCAGTTACTAAACTTATGCATTCAAGGTAAACAATAGACTGTTAACATAACCTGTAAGTACAGAAGATCAGATATGAAACTCATGGGTTATTTAAAAATATACCAAAGCCCTCTTAGATTATTTAAAAATATACCAAATAGTAAATTCAACAGAATACATCACTTGAGCAATAACAGATCTCGATTTACCCATGGTCTTAAATTGATTTAATCAAAAACATTTCCTTGTTCAGTAGTATTCACTACCTCTTAGCTTTCATCGATGTTTGTAGGCTATGCCCCTCATACGAAGGGGCTTCACAAAACAAAACAATAACTAATAACCGCAGTGGATACATATTAAAAATTAATGTCTAAAGTTCACTATTGCCGAATCAGGGTGAATCCGACTTTCCAAAAAGTTCTGCAAGCGATTTGCGATATTGTGAGGCCTATGAGAGAGATGAGTCACGCCGAACGTACCAGTATATCATTCTGTTTGTTGGTAGGAAACTGGAGCCATAAAGAAATAGAGAGATAATTTAACGTAAACAAACAGAGAGATATCTAAGAGAGAATCTGAAGGAGTATGCACCTGTAAGCGTGGGAAATAAATGTTGATATAGGCTTCTGAGAAGCGGCCGTATAAACCGAGGACCGGTAAAACTGAGGCCGGATATGAGAGGCTTTACTGTATTCAATAGAGCTGAACACGTTTTTAACTTCCACAAATTTATAAAGTGTTCAATATTGTGTTTGTGATAATTGAATTACAATTCTAGGAAATAACTCAGCATAAGCCTTTTGAAGCCGCAACGTGTCTGAATTCCAGGAAAAACAATTAGTGAAATCAGTTATCCACTATCCTTTCCACTGAATCCTCAACAGTGTCTGAGCCTTTTAAGTAGAGATAATTTTAATTTAACTTGAAAGAACTGCGTTACGGTTTGCCCATGATTAAAGGATATTTATCTCATAAATACTTACATCACCTCTTTCCTAGATTCCAAATATTAATGTTACGTATTGTATGTTTCCTTGATTAATGTATAGTGTACTTTTGTGCTGGACGTTTTGTTTACTTTGATCGATATTCATTATTTTCAAGTTATTTTTCAGTATGTTCGTCAGAAAATGTCGCCGAACTAAACAATCTTTCAAACTAAAAAAAATACAATGAGGGTTTGAATTTCTATTAAGTTTATAGTACTTCAATATTTCTAATAGTTAAACCAACTATCATCATGTGTTATTTGACTATGATCAAATGGTATTTGATCTGGAGTTCAAAAAGATTTACCTAAAAGGTTTTAGGTTTCAATTCTTTTAATTGACTGGATGGGATAGCCGAGTAGATAAAGCGCTCACCTCATAACCTGAGGGTCGCCGCGCCGCGCCGGTTCGATTCCTGATAGGATCGAAACTGGGTCCAGTTGCCATTTGTCATTGGGCTATGAATAATTAATTATGAAAAAATGAAATGAAATGAAAAAATCTTTATTTTATCAGACAATGATGCTATCTCACAAAATGTCGCCGTTAGACAGTAACCAGACACGGGTTTGGACCGTTCCCGATCAAAACGTTAAAAAATGCCACTGGCATTGAAATATACAAAATAAATTAATCAATTGTAACAGTTAAGATTGCAGCCAGTTGTGAATTAATAATTCATCCCTCCTCTGACTTTTTTAAAGAACACATTCAATAACTGATTTTCATTAAATAATATACTGTCGTAATAATGTTTATTTGCATCCAACTTAAACTACTGGACTTGAAGTACTACTTAAATTAAATTTAGCATTGACCTAGCTCAGGGACACGTAGTGAACTGGATATAAAACTCCCACAATAAAATACATAAAAAAATAAACCAAAACTTGTCAAGCTCACTTATGTCATTCTGATACACGTCAAATCTATCTTACAAACTTTCATTTTACAATTTCTTTCCTCCCAAAGTTTTGGATCAAAGTTTCGTAATGTGTTGAGTATGTTTTCAAAACAAAACTCAGCTTTAATAGTTGTCGATGTTATTTTTATGAGAATCTTCGTGACAAGGATATATCAGCGACGGTTATGCATGCTCGATGCTCGTTTATAACTTTGGACTGGTTCCACTTTACACAACTCGTCAGCTTTTGTATGGTTTTGCGTCAAAACCTCTCACCCCTCAATTCCTGGTAATATAATTCAAGTATACATCAATCTATATTATTAGCAACGCTTATTAACGACTTTTTAGATATTTTACAACGATTAAGTAATTGTTACATGTACGTATTGATTACAAATACCTTATGTTTCACAAGTGTTTTGACTTTAGTTATTGTTACTTTGTAGATATCTAAGCTAGATGTTGGATGTGTTTTATGTATTTATGTTCTAATAATTAGTACATTTTTGTTGGCATGTTCAATGATGTGAAATTTCATAATAATTCTTTCCTGTATAAATAGAATGAACTTTTATTATAGTATATTTAAACATTTTAATCATATTTTTTACTTCATAAACAGCTGGCAGGAATACAAAAATGCATTTAATACATAATATTTAATTTCAAATTATTTATCGCAGTTCTTAGTTTATAATTAAAACACCCTTGGCCTATAGTGACTTTAAAAACGTCTTTATTTTCGTAATCCTTTGCCTACTTATTATTTATTAAAAAGATATTTTTCACTGAAAAAAAACTGTTATAAATAATAATATAATTGAAAAAAATAGTAATGATTAGGAAAGTATATCTAAATATGTTGTGTTTGAGTTGAGCCAACAAAAGAGAGATGTGGCACGTACCCATAAATCTTTACAAAATAAGACGACCTAAACTCTGACAGATCTCCCAATATTTTGGACAAGTTGTGGTGTTCATACTCGAAACACTGTCAGGATTTTATTGTTAAAAGTGTCTCTCCGTGCGTCTCGAGTACTGATATATAAGTAATACTCTTGCATTGACAGTTACATGTAAGTTATTGTTATAACCAGTGATGTTAAAAGTAAGACGAACAAAAAGAGAAGAAGAATGATACTATATTATATTCTAGATTTATTGAAATATTCTTCCAGCCTCAAAGTTCAGTAATCCGTAAATTAGTGTTATTTAAAAAAAATTAATCATAAAAATCTAGTTCAGATATCCGTAAATTAGTGTTATTGAAAAACATTATTCATAAAACATTCTCAAGTAGTGTGAGGAGTTGATAATATTTTCTTGCTTTAGCAAAGTTTTTATTGTAACTTTTAATAATTATATTTATTTTTTAGTTTCCATTATAACTCTGATTTCCCCCCATCGAAAAACTACTTATAGTAGATTGCCAAGTAGATCAAATCGTCATAAACTGTTGGCCGAACGCGATTTAGTGAAAAGAAATTTGCAAGTAATGTGGCAATCTCAGGCCGGCTTAATCGACCAGACCATTTACTGTAAAGCTTTCTTCCATGTTCTTGTGATTATTGATAAGGCTTAAAAAATAATGAGGATTGTAAATCAATGAAATTAAATTGGATTTAAAAAAATAGTTTGCTTCCTTTTACGCTACTTTTTCTTCATTCCTCGTCAGAAATAAGTGGACGGAATATTTTGGGATTAAAAAGTTTTCAAATAACACAATGAGAACTATTTGAAAACAGCTTATTACCATTAGAAATTACACTGAAGTACTCTAGGCAATCATCAAGTAAATCAAGCATGTCACAAATCAACTTAGAAACCTTCAAGTATCGTCCACTAAATTCGTTTAGTATCTTAAAAATAATGAAACTGAAAATAACCACTATTTTTATACAGTGACGGTTTGAATCCTGATCAGGGTAAACTGCGTCTGTTTTATTGTCACTTTTCATTAGGTTATTAATGACGAAACCTTTTATTAATCCAACAAAAGGCTGCCGTCAATAGTAAGAAGACCGAGTTTGGATTTCCCGATCAAAATCTAAAATATGTCGCAAGCGTGCAAAACATAAATAAAAAATTAAATAACAATAATATTTTTATATTTAGTTATTATGGTCCTGAATGCCATTAAAGTACAGGATAGGTTTTTAAGATCCGCAGATTGTTACATAGACATGATACCATGCACAATACAACACCTGATAAACATCGGCATTCCACTCCTTAACACAAGCTGTCTCCTTACTTTCGAATATTTTTTGCTTCCAATACTAACCACCTCGAGAGTAAAAAATATGCATGTGTATTGTCAATGGGAAACATTTATTGGTTAGAAAAATACAATCAAGAATGTACAGCACCCCGTGTGTTTAAAAGTAGTTTTAAGCATTGTTCTGTTGTAGTAGGGCTAGGTTTGAGAAAAGGTGATGTGAGAAGGCTGTGTCAATATGTCAAAATCTAAGGACTCGAGCAAACAAAATCTTCAGCGCTCACAATACTTTCGAGACCAGTCGTTGATCATAGAATTAAGTTTATTCAAGACACCCAAATAGAGTGTTTGGTGGATGTACCTGACAATATTTTGGAGTTTTAAGATTTAAAATTATGTCTAAAAAGTAAAACTAATAATTAAATAAAATTAAGTGAGATTAAATTCCTTTTTTACTAATTCGCTGCAAATTCTTCTAAAATTGCTCCATGAAAAATTGCTCTCTTAATATACACTGGACTATAGTCAAGGAACACGTCAGGAATTATTCAAATATTATTCATGTTATTTAGTTTTCATTGAATGTAATGTGGGGAATTTATAATGATAATCGTAAAAATTTGAATTTAAAAAGGGATATGGTTTTTCGTTCATATTTTGCAATAAAGTTACAATTAAGAATGGTAATAAGCATACTACTTGTCCATATACCAAGTATTGTTATTTCAATGAAAATAATTTTTAAGTTGACCTAAAATCAATTTCTTCCCCTTTACGAATATTTCATATAGATCATGAGATATTATAGTCAATGATAATCTAATGATAATATAAAATGTTTTATTAGGTAAAACATTAAAAGTAATAACGAAACTTTTCCGTTTATTTCAACATTATTTCTAACAAAACAAAAACGTCTTTTAAAATTATAACGTTGAAAGAAACAGGTGCCTCCCACCTGGTGTTTTATAATTTACACAAGGTAAGAGATCACATTTCTTGCAGATTACTTTGTTGATGAGTTGATTTATAAATTATAAAAACGTTAAATTCTTTTTTCTTCAGATCTTTAAGGTTCGATACTTTTTAGTATAATGGAAACGGGTGAACAAAATGATTTATTCAAAGTATTTAAAGCCGAAGTAAAAAAATCTGAAAGAGTAACATAAACTTTTTTGTACATCATTTACGTCAAAACAGATGCCAAACGTAACCTACAAAAGCTAATTAAAAGCGTGACATTATTATAAAAGTTATTTTACAATACAATCCCACTAAATTAATGACTGCCCACTGCAAATACATACTTAAAACCATTCACTGTAATTAATTAAGTGTTAAAACATGATTTCCTGAATAATAGTCTTATTTTTTTGTATGAATTTGTTTAATGTGGTAACTATTCTCAAAGCGTGTTTTTTGGGTTAATCTCAAGACGTACAAGCACATGATTTTTGTGTAAAAACATCCCTATTTAATTTAAAATATACTTCAATAAACTTTTAAGCATACTGTATAACATATTGTATGGACATATTGTACCACGTTCTGATGTATTCTGATTAACTCTTATTATTTAAATTCCGAGTAACTGTAAGATTTTTTCTCTCCTCTTCTTATATATTCCCTTAGCAATTATTTGTTTTATTTTTAATAGGTAGTATGTTTTTTTCTTTTAAGTTTTGTATATATTTGTAAGCGCCAACTAGTGGATAAAGAACTACAGAACTTTGTTAGTCTTTCCCTCAACCAGACCTTTCGTATTGGGGAAAATAATTTTCTTTTTGTATTGTCTGTTCGTTTGTATACTGATTATATACTGGAAAAAACAATCTTCAACTTTTAATCTTCAATCTTCAATCTTGACTTATCGAGTATTCTTTGTATACTCTTTCTTATTCGTTCTTTAAGTGTTATTGTATGCAGATAAGTTATATTCAGTTTTAGAAAGCATGATAAAATTATAACAAGCTATTCTTTTCACGCCGTCATCTAGTTCCCACTTAAAAAGATTATTCCTACTTAGCAATTAATTAAAATTTATGGATTAAACGTAGCAAAATAACCCGTTATTACGCTGATTTCGATCCTAAATCCTAGAATACAGTGAACAATTCCGGAACATAAATTACAATTTTTAAATATATAAATAATGAGGACCTTGGTGGTTTTATATTACTCAGAAAACGTACGTGTATTAAACACAGAGAGAAACTTCAATTGAATATTCAAGCTACACACAAAACAATTTAGTGGGAAATTAATGTATCATTCATTATTAATCAATTAATTACTTGAAGTTTCGTTTTGAACAGTAAAGATAAATTACAACAGTAATAGAAAGTTCTTAGATGGTAATATTTTCATTACAATTACTTTCGTATTCGTTTCCCACTTTCATTTCACTTTCCGAAAGTACTTTTAAATCCAATTAGGTAAATGAATCCCACAGATTTCGCTCTGCCGTTTCAAGATTATTTCAACAGTTTCGAAACCAGATTGGAACAAACAGCGCTTACTGCAGCGCGCTGGACCAGCCTACAACTGTCAAATATCATGCTGCACTGATAAATCTTGTGTTATTGTGTACTTTAAATAACTTTATATAATTTTTTTTCAACAAATTAAACCTATAACTTTATTTATTTAGGAGTAAATACTTTACCAATGTAAAGTACAAATAGGACCACCAGAGTAAGATCCTATGTCGGATTTATGTAGTATTTGTAAGTATAAATACTTTACCAATGTAAAGTTGCCTTTTGAAGGCTTAGCTGTTTGGTTACATGTTCTTCTCAGGTTACATTAGACTTACAAAGGTACTTTTTCGTTATTACAAAACATTGAGCAAACCCTTTATTTGCACCTGTCTGTTTTCCATTTCCCAAGGCTTTTTGCCTTGTTTCTGATTCAGTAGAGGTCATTTTACAAAAAATTCTTATTGGGTAAATTATTCTTTGTTTACACTAATAATGATATTTTGTCTCAACCAATTCGAATATTTTTAATGTTTTGTCTTTTTTGTTTCACTCACATTTCTCACGGTGAAAAACCAGGCGCAAATTATCTTGGATTCACCCCAAACTCCCCCCGGGAATCATACACCACTACATAAAAGGGGACAATCCTGTACATAGTCAGAGGTTACATGTAAAGTATACCACGGATTACCGGTTGAAATTTTAGATGAAATATTTTATTCAATTACCAATATATGCTAATTAAATTTTTTTTTCTCGGTTAAATGGCGGTTATTACATCAACTTGGCTATTCAACCAGTTATCGTCTATTATTAAGCGCTTTTAAGTGACAGTATTTTTTTGGTTCTAAAAGTCTAAAGTAGAAGATAACTTAAGAATTTTTGTTACAGTATCCTTAATTCAGTGAAAGGAAAATCTGTTTGTTAAGGATTGTAATAATAGAAATAAACAGCCGAAATAAAACAAAAGGAAAAGAACACATTTTTTCCTATATTTGTTCAAAGTACCTTTAATGCGGCTCGGCGTTGGTGAAAGTCATTCCTATTCAGGCGGTAACGTGATTACAGAAGCAGATGCGGATCGGGCTTAACCTGATACAACCAAGCTAGTCCCAGATGGACTTTTATAATTGTTTCACTTGGAAATACCTTTTCTTAAATTTTATTCAGTCTATGAATCAAAGTACATATTTTAATTGAATCAAAAATCATGTAATCAATAATAATGGTTTTGTAGAATGTGGTTCACTCCTATTCACTTGTGGTAAGGTATTTTCATTGTAAATACTTTCAACCAATCATTTAACATATATGAAATAATTTTTTTTGTTATCTCTTTTGTTGTTTTCAGTTTCAAAATGCTTTAGTGTGATAAAATGGAAGCGTTAAAATGTACTTGTGCCAATCAGTGAAAATTGTAATAGTTATTAATTGTAATAGTTAGTTGAAAAGTGTTGAAATAAGAGTGTCATTAAATCCCCTTGACTCTACGTGCCAAAGATTATTGACCTGGTGTGTGGATTGTGAAATCCCAATGCCAGGTCTCTCTCTTTTTATAACACCCACAATTTAGAAACATAATTTTGAAAAATGGTGATTAGTGTCACAAGGTATTCTTATGGGTTTACTTTGTCTCACGGCGAAAGAAGTACTTTGTTTTAATAATAGGAAGAACCTTTTTATAATAAAAGCACTTTATTTCACTCAAGCATTGCAAGGATTAAAAAGCCTCTAAAATTAGCAGGCGGGGGAAAAATATTTAACTAAATAATAAGAAAAGTCATTTTGAATTTTAAGCCTAGTTAAATACTCAGACTGAAGATAAAATCCTTCACTTGCTTATAATAGTTATTTTTATGAAATATGTTTTTATTGAACAAAAAAGATTTTCAAAACCAAGCAGGTCTACTTCTATGGGAGTAATACATTCTTGCATTAACCGAAGTAAACTAGAGAAATAGAACAGGACGAACGACAGAGCACCGATAAAATAAGGAAATATGTTTCACGAGTAACACTTATCATGATACGTTGGAGAAATGCAGGTGTGCCAAAAGGAACATCATCTTGATATATTTCAAAATTTTGCTGTTCATGAAGATACACGCTTTTCCATTTTCGATCGTGAGAAAATATAAATCGTGGTAAAAAGAAAATCAAACAATTTTAAGTTCAATTAAATGAATTTCTATGCTACTGCTATTGCGATGGTTTGAGATTGGCTAGAAACAATTTTTGGTCTTTAATGGGATATAATAATCATAATGAAACACTTTTACTTCGCGTCTTAAAAGTATAAAGTTTATATCCTTACATTGTTGCCATTTTACAGTTAGGTTGAATAGAATACTTTTACTAGATATACTGTTTTTACTGCCCACGTTTAAAACTTTCTCGAATAAGCAAACAGAAAATCTATCTTGTAATAGAACCTAAATTTTCTGTTTTGTTATTTTTTGTTCATGTCTATGCGCTAACGCTTTTTGCATGTGAACATTTTTTATTATTTAATTTGTTTATACATTTTAGGGCCATAGTGATAAGCTTAAATATTTAGAGTTCTACCCCTGTAATTAGGCTTTGCCTGTTGGGGTGGAAATTGCAGGATTGCTATTTTATTTAAGCATGAATTTATGTAAATAGCTATTAATTTTATTTTTAAGAATTATCGTGCATGTATCTGCATTTCGCATGTAATGATTTATTCCTGCAATAAACTATTATTTATTTATTAATTTATTTATTCATCTAAATCAAAAGGATGTTAAATATATATGCACTCAACTAAAGGAAAGTTCACATCAAAGGCAAGCTATGGTATCATAGAGTCACTAGTGTAATTCAAATTGGTTCAATAAGCAAACTACATGATTTTAAAATGATGTGAACTTGAAGTTTCTGACATGAAATTTGCTACAGCTGAACTAGGCTGACGTCGCCATGCCTTTGACTACTTACCAACGATTTCCTGTTCCAGTGATCATGCCCTTTGGGCTTCAGGGTTCAGTAGAACCCTTTTTGGTCACTGGGGAGCAATCCAATTGAACATATTAGATGGTAAAAAACCTTCATTAAATTTAAGTTTCATGGTGAAAGGTCTTTCGGTTTCCCAGTCCTTAAGCTTCATTATTAAACAGCCCGCCGTTTACATTATTTCTAAGCCCACCCAACATCCTTTCTTATAAATAAAGAAGAGAGTTTTTAAAGTTTTTTAAGTTTTATAAGTTTATAAATAAATTTACAAACGTTATATATCGGTCAGTATTAATTTGCATTTGCAAAACTAGCGTATTTAATTTAATTTGAGTGTGTTACGGACACATTAAAAACATTTTATTTACAAATAATTGCAAATAAGATTGTTATAACCCACTGTCTTTATTGGTCATTTCTCCCGGTACAACTTGAGGAGCTTCTAAAGTGAATGTGAAACCCAAGCGTGAAAAGAGAAGTCAATTCTGGGGGCAATCTAAGTAAGTCTATCTCCAACAGCCGATTTTTTCTTGAGGACCTAAAAGTCGCCACCATTCTAAGCTTAGACACTCTTAGAGGAATCCATGTAAATGTTATTAAGTGTGTTATTGAAACCCATTAAATTTTCCTATTCCCGTGTGAGATGCACCTCGTGACATTTCTAAACTAAGCACACGTCAGTGCACGTTTTGTTTAAAAACTTAAGATGTGAATGTTAAATTATCTGAAGTTTTACAATATTGTTTAAGAGTCAAAAGTTTTAAGCAAAAATTATAAAAAGGTCACGACTATAACAGAAATTACATAATTTATACATAAATTGACAGATATTAATGTTCAACCTTTTATTCAGTTTCAAACATTGACTATTTTCAGTAAACTTAAGTTTTTACTCCAATATTACTTAAATTATAACAATTTACAATTATTTCTAAAATACTTTCGATTTGTCGTTATATTGATTATATATTATCTAAATATGGATTGTGCTTTACATAAATAGGTTATTCAACTATGTGCTTAAATTCATACAATTTTCTATACCTAGATAAATTTTCCTTCAGTTTTATTTTATGCACCCACTCTTTATAATATTTTCTTTCTAAAACATAATCCGAACCAAATATTATATAATATGAATTTTTTAATTTTTTTGTTACTTTATGGCCAAGATGTTGGCCAACATACCAACTCCCATCTTGATGCACTCTAAAACAAAAGATAGTTTTATTATATCAAATCCTTAATTTACAAAGCTAACATTTACTTCCCCGAAAAGTGTTTGAAGTGTTTTAAAATATAATTATAATTGAAGTGGTATCTCCAATTAGTACATTCTAAAAAGGATTTTTTAATCATCCATAAATGATTTCACGCTGGCGATCTAGACTCCTTCAAAGAATGAATCGGGTTGATTAAGACCTTTCAAAGAAATTAGAATTCTGCTAAAAATAACTGGTGCAATAAAAAGAACAGCTTGGACTACGTCAGTCGTTTAAACAAAGGCCGGGAGCAGAGTCTGGAGCTGTACTTCAAATCATGAACAAATGATAGTTATTACTGTCCTATTGTTGATTTCATTACTTCAAAAAGTATTTCTTCTTTTCAGAATTTTTAAGCTGTTGCTTATTCACATACAAAATAATGGAAGTGTACTTATAGTCAAAAATTCGTTATGATTACCTCTGAAAACCAATTGTTTCATTTTTTTTTACTTAAACTTTAGTTGTTTCTACAGATAGAGTTTACCCGTCCTCAACTCATTATAAATTATAAATTAAAGGTAAACTTTCAGCTTGGTTCAATTGGTTTTAGTGTATCAAGTTAGTAATATTATTATTCAGCTAAATAAGTATAATCATCGGTGGGCAATGTGCTTTTCTTCCTTAGATACAATATTTTTTCGAATTTGCTAGTTAATAAATAGAGCAAGTACTACGCATAGAGTACTTTTTTTATACGTAGAGTTCTTATTTTTATTACATCCTTTAAACATAAAAAATCAAATTAAAATACAGTATCAAAGGCCTAGTAACATTACAAAAACACATATGTTTTCTTATCAGACAAACTTACCCAAAGTTTTAAGGACTTATAGTCAAAATACACACAGAAAACCTTAAAACTGCACAAGACTGGCCGCCTTTATTTCTTACAATCCGCTTACATATTGTATAATATTTATTAAAATAATGGTTTCGTAAAAATAATAAAACTCGATTAATAAAATTACATAATGAAATATAAAAAGGTAAGCTACCTTCTATATAAATCAATATATTCTGCCACTTGGGGCAAAGAATATTTTTTAATGTTTCATAATTTTTCATCCAAATAATAGGTCACAATAAACAGCAACACCAGGGAAAATGTTATTGAAGATTCACGAACAAATAAATTTAGGCTAATAACACAAAAATGTTAACTATAATTTTACATATTACCTACTATAAATAAATTTGTATTCTAAATAAAAGTGTAAAAGAGTAGGCTATATCCAAACAATTACTCAACAAAGCCTGTAGATACCACAATTGATTTCTGTTTCGTTAACTTATTATGTTGTACAAGTTTTGGGTTTTTTCCCCTCATCACGAGCAGCACTCTTCAATACGAGCATACATTATTGTACTTGACTTGAAATAGTATATTACGTTACTAGGCCGGGAAGTACTGTTTTGCCGGAGGAGCATGATAGTTCATGCGAGTACGGCAAAACTTCCCGGCCGTGTAACTTATGATATTTTACATCTTACTACGCAGAAAAAGACATACCTTCAATCATAACGTAGTCCTTGCATAAACATACGTTTCTCAAACCTTCAAACATAACCTATAACAAACAGAAAACCATTTGCTACGGATGCAGTGCTACCACTACATTCCTCTAAAAAGAAACCAATAAACCACCAATGAACAAGCATTAAACGTCGGTTTGTGCAAATCAGCTGATTGTTTACTTCCGTTCCTTCCGGCCTAGGTTGGATAAGAGTATATCCGGCCTAGGCCGGCAATGGGTAGCTTTCGAGCCAACAAAAAGGAACTGAAAACAGATGTTTCTGTGTTACTGTAGTATGATGAAAACGTTAAAAAAGAGAGTCACATTCACTACAAAGTACAATATACGCTACACTGTAATGTAAATAAAACATACTGTGATATGACTATGTGTTTTAATATTAATGTATAACTGGCGCCAATTCTTGGGGCCCACGCCGTCCATAAGACTAATGTTAATTTTAGCATTGGTCTTATGGACATCGTGGGCCTTAAGAATTAGTGCCAGTTATAAAAAGAGGTTTTCAGGAATATTTTTTACAAACGATTGAATAGGCCTACGATTCTTTTTTCAATACCTGGATTTGTTTAAGTGGCTCGATTGAATCATGAAATCTGTTATGAGAGTTCAATAAAGCTCTTCCCAAGTAAAATAACTCCAATCAACAACTTCAGATCAAAACAAAAGCAGCGTCCGTCGCCTCCCAGATGACGCTTTGTTCTAAGCTTTAAATTTGTGAATCAATTCAACCTCGTTATAGAACCGGTTAGTAGCCTATTGTTACGGCAGTTGTGAATCTCTACAGCTTGAAAAAATCTGCGAAGTCATAAATCATTCCTTAATGATTTAGAAAAAAAATATTTATGGATCTGATTTGCAAAAAAGAACATGAAAGAGATTTTTTATAGGTCACTTATTTACATCCGCTAGAAGCTGTATCAAGACAACGTTGTTGAATACTAGTATTGAAAGTATTGTTGACTCCTTCAGAACAGTCGTAGAAGAAATTTGAACTCCCTGCACTGATTGAAAATAATTATGTTGGACTTGAAAAGGCCATTAATACACATAATTATAATTAACTTCAGAAACATTTGTACATAAAATACATTTAACACTATTGACCTATTAAATTTCATCTTAAATCTTCATTTTTACAGCCAAAACTAGTTTAAATAAATATAAACTTATTTTAAATGTATATTTAATCGCAAATTTAATTAAGTATTAATTTAATTTGAAATATTGTACTATAGTTAATCGCAGCAGCCAGATTGGTGTGATATTTAAGATAGCTTTTTCGTTTAATCAATATAATTCAACCTAAATAAAATTTACTATGAAGACAAAAAGCTTATCATTTGCATATATTTAAAAAAAAAGATTTATAGTCGGAAACATTTGAGAGGAGCAAAAACTTATAATGATATGTAAACATTATTCTACGCCAAACTAAAATTATAGTTTTTAATGGGCTGTTCACCGATGAAAAAGAAACATGACTGAAACTTAATACTTTTTCTAAGCTGAAATAATTAAAAATTTAGTGTTACAAATAAATATATTTGACTTAAATATATTTAAGTATACTCTTGTTCATTTAGATACTAATTCGGTCAACAAATTATTTCTGATATGCTAACTATATTAAGAATATCTCAATATTATTCTAAAAAGATGGAATTATTAAATAATTTTAAAACACCTTCAAAAAGATTGTTTGGCTTTATAAAAACTGTTTCCAGTGAATTAATTACAAAGATAACTTTACAAAAGTGTCGTTTGTCAGTTTGGTGAGCGCCTAAGGTACCATAATAGCCTAGTTCTAGCTAGATGAACTAAGTTTTTTGTATTAGTTTTCGCCTGAAGTTTACTTTAATAACCTTCGTAGTTGTACCACGAGTTCTTCGAGTAAGTTGGTCCTTGCATTCGTTTAAATGTATAAATACAAGAGCAGACATTCCTTTGTAACTGTGAATACCTAAGCTTTGAAATAACTTTTTTTGGCGAAGAGTACACCCGTAGGCGTACACAAGTTGATATTCGTAATACTTCCTGAGTAACGTATTCTTTTTATGTTAACGTTAGCAAATGATAAGGTTGATATTTGCAAACTCATCGTAAAACTATTATCTATAGTTTAAAAATAAATAATATAAGAAGTCAAACTATCAAAAATAATAAAGGAATACTTAATAAATGACTTCATACAATAAAATAGAGTCGTTGGTTTTTATATTTTCATAAAACTCTCATGAAAACCAAGCCTTTCTTGTGAATTCCTAAGGGATTTAGAGGTGTAAATAATCAGTTTACACACTACTTCAATGTTAAAAAATAACAATTTTTTATTGCTATTTAAGTTACTAATTGAACAGTAAATCATTCGCTGTATATTATTAAAGGGATTAGAATATAAATGTAGTATCAATGTAATTTCGTAAGGGAAATATTTATTTATCTCTGAAGAATGAGTAACAATAATGTTTGAAGTATGCAGAAGAACTCCTTTTTATGATTACAAAATAAAAAATATTGTTTTAAATAAACTGAAAGTTGAACTAGATGAAGGTGACGTTTGAAATAGTGATGTAAATATAAAAATCATTTCTTTTGTTTAGTAGAGAGTTCAGAAGAATTGGATAGGATGAAAGTTATGTAGTTCATTAGACAGGAAATCCAACAAAAAAGTTAGAACTTTAACTCAATACAAAGTAATTTGAACTACTGTTACAATCTTGAAACTAAGTTTGTGTTTTTATTTCTTTTTCTATCTTTATTTTTACGTTCTTGCAAAACAACCGAACTACGATGGAACGAATTATACCAAAAATTATGCAATCTAACAAATTATACGTTGAGAGTCCGATGATTTAAAGTTTATTTCATTTTAACATCGTTTGAATAATCAATTTTTTAACCTTACTGTAGAATCTGCTACTCTACTTAACTGAAATAAAGTATCGAGAAACCTATCTGATAATTCTTTTTATGAACCTTTAGATAACATGCGAAATGTAGGTAAATATAAAAAAAATTATTAACGATATAGGAATATTTTCTTTTTTCTTGTACATCCTAGTAATCTTAGCGTTTTCCTGGTAATCTATCCAAAAACAACATATTTGTTTACATACCGTATAAATTTAAGTCAGTAGTACAGCGACTATAGTTTCTACTGAATTGAACAATGTTTCATATTTTAATGTTAGAATTGAATGTCTTGTATGTTTGAATTTTTATGATGAATCGTATTCTAACACCCAAATTGTTGTCAGCAAATCTTAAATCTTAAATTACATGTTTTTGGAAACAGTCCTATCTTAGCATTGATGCACAAAAGTTGCTGCTGCCTTAGCCGTAATAATTCTTTTACAAAAATTATACGTTTTATGTCGACGCAAAATTGGATCGAATACACCAAAAAGTGCATTACATACTTTTCCACTACAGCTGATTGCAGTACTGGAGTTTAGTAAAAAAATATCGTTCAAAGCACAAGTGTAAGTGTTTTTAGGCGAAACATATGTTCTTGGTAGTACATAGCTCCACTTTCCACTCTAATAATAAAATATATTACTCTTAACACCTGAGTAATTTGCATAATTCAAATCCAGTAGGGTTGAGAACCTGGAGTGATTTGTAAATGCACTCAAGGTGCGTCAGTGTTACATCGATTGAAGCTTGTTTGGACTAACGTCTATAATCTTAACCTGCCCTCAGTGTTTTATTTATTTATAGTCCGAGCCATGTAACTTGGTCCAGGCCATCTGTAAGGCTAATACTTAAATGAAAACTAGTGTTGTGGGAGGTCTGGGCCAAGTAATTTGTCTCAGAATGTAACTATATTTTTCCCCCTTAAATCACTGAAATATGCAGCCAAAAATAAAATCGCAAAACTATAACTCGGGCAATAAAAATGTATAAGTTCGAAAAAAGTATTAATTATACTCATATTTATGAGTAATTAAGACAATTGTGTTAATCCTCTCATTAAATATAGTATTATCACACTCATATTTAACTCATTTTCGCCTTACACTATCCCTTACTAGTAGTCAGCTCCTTGCAGTAATCTAATGTCATGTAATTTTATACGATTAATGTTCCTTTTACTACCTGCAAGGCAAAAGTAATTAAATGTACGTTTTCAGTTTACTAAATGCAACACCATTAGTTTTCTAAGATAAAATGGTAGTCTTTGTAGAATTTTATGTATACATTTTAGGAAGGCTCTTATGTCCCTTTTAATACACGCAGGGGCGGACGCAACCCACAATATGGCGGTGTAGCCGAATCACGTTCAGCACCGTTATTAGGTATTTAATTGCAAAATTAGTTATACTAGGAATATTTAAAACTAAATTATTTTTGAAGACTTGGAAAACTAATATTTATAAGTATGCATTTTTGACCCTTATTTAGAAATATTTTTTTAAGAAATACTTTTAAGATATTTAACTAAAAGAGTTAATTATATTAACACAGACGAGGTACTCAAGCAATCACCAAAATGCAAAAACGAAAATAAATTGACCTACCCGTAAATAAGGAAAATTAAGCCAATTTGTGAAATATTATCACTAAATGCATCAACAATTGTAACTATGTAAATAACATAGACGCTTTAATAGAAGGTGCGGTGCCTTAAATGGAAAGTGTTTGTTTTTTATTTACTCATATAGGTAAATATAAAAAAACTGCTGATAAATATTTACAAGGTTTTATATAGGTTAGTTTGTTAGGTTATTGGTAGGTTTTTCGTATCCATTTTTTATTCACTTATTTGTGCAAAACTTACTCTCTCCAGTGTAAAAGAAAGAATAATTGAAAGAAAATTAAAAATATTCCTGCTAATTTCTGCACTGCCTGATGCTTGTATCAATAAAGAAACTATTGATTTCATTTTATTTACTATTGGTGGCTGTGTAACTTTATTACATTAAAGAGACCGTGGTTACTGCTACAGGTCAAATAAAGGAAATTGCGAACTTGATTACGAAATAAGAGAACAGTCAACATTGGCACTGCCTCCTCTCATGGCCAGTTGCTTTGTAATTTCCTTCCTCCTGTATACCGCTTCGGGCACTTTAAGAGGTTTTAAATTTCATTTAAGAAAAATAATAATTTTCAGCCTCTTACTCCAACATCAATATTTCAAACCTGAGAAATATATAAAGCAAAGTAAAGCGAATGATATAGTAAGCAAACCTATAAATAAGAAATACCATAAAATTAATGAATTCGTTACAATACCTGTAAAACTATACCTGTCATTACTATAATTGTAAGACGTGGTCAATTTACAGCTTAAACCAGATTTAATTGCAAACTAGGTAGGAAAAACCCGACCCGAAAAATGTAAAACTAGTCATGCAAAAACTTTTCTAATGATAATACCAATTAATTGTAACCAAGAGTGCAAAACTGATGAGCAAAACTTAACAGATGTAAGGAAATGCGTTGTAGCAGCGAGGCCTAAGCGGCCCATATCTAGAAAATCGCCCCATAAACTGTAACTAAGGAGTCTGAAAACGCTTAAGTACTATTTCCAGCAGTGGAAAACATCTTTACCTCTGGTTTTGTTACTAGCAATTTCCTTCTTTTATGTATGGTTCCAACTGTTTCTTACATAACTGTCTTATATAATCTTGTTTTTCGTATTTAGAATAACGATTATACTACCCTACTTTCCTTCTTATGAGAAGAAAACACCTTTAGCACTTTATTAAGTAGAATATTACTTGTTTTGAATCTATCATGTATTTACCGTCCTGTATATGGTATTAATGCAAATTATTGTTACTTGTGCTGTAAGACATTTCTTATACCCCATTTATAAAAGCAGCGAGGGAACTAAAAAGTTATGTTCAAATGTTTTACTGTTTTTTCCAATTAGCAAAAGGTCGAAACTATGTTATATAGGATTTCTAGTCTAAAATCCTCTGCGAATACAGATATGACTCATATAGAACAAATAATACAAAAACTGGTTTTTTATGCTCAATGTTGTTAAGTCATCCATTAAGTAAAAATATTACTAAAAAACGTAATCTTTTTGTAGAACAAACTGTCTAATTGTACTAATTCAGTTAAACTTCATAGATCTGGGCATTATACAAAAAGGCTAATTTAATTAATTGATTCAGAAATCGAATAGCACGAAACGACGTTGTTTTTTACAGATATTTACATTAGATTATATAATTTTTTCGCCATTACGTAATTAAGTTCATCAGAAAAAAAATCGTAACCTGATAACTATCTTAACAAATTACACTATAAACTTTGTTTGTTAATTTCTATAAAATTATATGAAGTTTTTTTGCTTAGACTTGAAAATTCAAAAATGTAACTAAATGTATATGAAAATGGTAGAAATATGTTTGTTTAGTACAGTAATTTTTAGCTTTAAGACCCATGATAAAACATAGAAAATAAATCTTGGAAAATTATCCAGTAAATTATAATAGTATGATGCAAATGAAACGGTAAATTTACAGAATCTTGAAGAGTTGTTTGTTTGATGTAATACTCAATCCAAGATGACCTGGCTATACTTAACCTACATCGAAAACAATGTTTTTCATTTAATTTATTTAAATTTTTTCCTACTCATTTATATACAATTTTGAAATTTAAACTGAAAATACAAAGAAAGTTCCGAAAGGGTTTACATTTTATTTCGTATTACTTGTTATAAACACTAAATTGTATATTTATATTGTTATATGACTTAAAATTATTGTATTCGAAATTTCAAAAAATATAATACATTTAATACTGGTTTCGTAGTTTAGGCTTTTCTTATAAAAATTAGTAATAATCATCGTTCGTAGGATAAAGAAACGGTAGAAATCTGAACTTATAGTATTATAGCTTTAAGATCCCATAGAAAATCCTAGAAAATAAATCTAAGAAAAAAATCATGGAAAATCCAGTATGCCTCACAGTGAGTAGCGTTACAAAATGAATCTTCACAAAATATCTTTAAACTTGTCTATTCTCCTTAACGTAGTGCCTCATAAAAATATACGTAATCATATTTTTATCAGAAAAATGGACAACATGGATTATTTATTGAATACGCTACGGATTTTTTGTAATCAAGACCCTTCCTGTAGTCATGAACCGATTTTTATAGTTTGGTTGACGTTCGGAGAATTCGTTGTGAAGTTTTGCAGGATATGAAATTAAATTATGAAGTTTAGATTACAAGAAAAGAACCCTACACACCTTTAAAGTTTCTCATTTATCCGTAAGGTTTTATTTAACTAAGAAAATTTAAGGAACAGCTGATTATGATCAAATAACTATATCAATAGACTAAAAGGAAAGCTAAAAGCAGCGCTTGCCTCAAGTATTAATAGGAATGTAAACCGATTTCCAGTTAGGTAATATTTTAAGATATTTTTATATTTATTATTTATCTCAAAACCACATTTCTATAAAAGCAAACCGAACAGAAAAATTTTGAGGGAAATTCGTTAGTTTGAAATATTTGGTGGCCAGTAACAAGCCGTGAAATTGCTCCTTAACTTGTCAATATCCTCAGAGGGCCGGCGCCGCCTCAGAGCTTATTGAAACTTGAAACTCCACTTAATGTTTCAATCTTAATCAGGATTTATTTATTTATCTTTATAAATTTAGATAAAGTTTTAAATACATGGTTTATGGTAATTCTAGGCTTAAAGGCGATTGAGGAATAGAGAATGAACTAAGAAAAAACAAGAAAAAGTATATACATATATATATTAAAATATTTAAATTTAACTTTATCTTTTTGCAACTTTTTTAACAACAAATATTTTGGAGTATTATTTTCCCTTAAGTTAAACTGCATGTAGGAATATGTGATGGGAATGTGATTTTGGACGAAGGTGCATTTTTAGAGAAAATGCACCTCACAAGATACAGTTTGCTAGAAGCAATAGTCCCAGTCGCCTTGCACTTTCCGACGCTATGTGACTCACTGGCTTACGAAATTACACCTTGCAGCAGTCCGCACTTTTACAGAATCGTATTACAGGAAAGACAGGAACAGGAATAGGACTGTGCATATTTTTGTCTGCATTATCTTTGCGCATGTTGAAGACTAGATCGGTTATATTATTCTGCTGCGGTTAATTTTAAGGGTCTTGATAATATTCGAATTTATATCATTGGAAGTTACAGCAAGACCAATTCAATATTTTTAATTACGTATACATCTCACACAAATTATAATTTGTTAATAAAGTAGTAACGTATCTTCAATTGGTTCCGTAAATAGAACCTTTCACTGTTATGTTTCCTCTTCCTTTAGGGGTGACACTCTCTGACCATATCATATTCTTACCATCCAGGAAATTTTTCCCTCCCGTAAGCTATACGATATCCCAAAGGGTAACGCCCCTAGGTGGCAATACTGGGTCTTTCGACCCTTCAAAATATATCATCTAACTAATTGGTCCAAAAAACACACAAAGATGAACAAGTCTTCGTTAGCATTTAGTATAAATTAAAATAATTAATAAGCCTAGAGGTTTCTGTAAATAATAATATTGGTTTAATTGCTTTATATGCAAGTACGGTAATTGTATGCATGAGATAGTAAGTATGATAATTTTAAAACAAAGAAAAGTTGCAAATTTGTTAGATGTAGAATAAAATAAATACTAATTGTAGTAAGTGGTATTTGTATTTTTGTGGATATTCATGAATGCCTCCTCATAATAATAAGGACACGGGTGATGAAACTGAAGATATTAAACCCCACCACGTGGCACTGCTTTATTGTAGGGTCACGTATCACAAGGGATCACCGAATATGATGCTTCTCCTTTTAGAGCTCCTTGAAAGATATTTGGTGGAATATTTTGTTCAATCGTTATTTCCCTCATAATAACGTCCATGCTTTGTTACTGATACACTGTTACTGTTTTGACAATAAACATCACGCATCGTATTGAAAAATAAATGTTTATGGTTCTTGGTTATAATAAATTGAAGGGCGCACGGGAAAAACGATCAAAGTCACGAAAACAAACTTTTACAGAAACGTAATTTTAAGGTTTTATTCAGTGTTAAGGAGTCTAAAACTACTTTTTATACTAGTGTAGGACACATAATATGGTACTGAGTACATTGTGGTACCTATTAAACTATTTTTTAAGTCATTGTCTTTTTCATAGTATTAAAAAAAACCAAAGTAAATACATACCTTCCAATGCAATAACGATCATAGTCATCTGACTATGATCATTTTTCCACAGTATGACTGCCTCTACCCACTAGCAATAGTACGTCATATAGGCCTACTGATACATTTTTTCACAGCAGTTGCATAGTATTTTTTCTGTACACTGTTAATACGTTGTTATTACCATAATATAGACCGTGTTTTGATATGGCACAGTGAAAAATGAAGAACTCCTCTAAGATTTTGTCAGTCTGATAACTATCAGGCTATGTCGAAATGTCTATGCTGGTTATGCTAATTCGAAGGGAATCAAAGAGAATATTATGAAACTATCCCAAACTCCAAAAGAACGCTATTTTTTCGCAGTAAATTTGAAATCACCATATGTTAATATTTGGATAATTAAAAGTTAAGAATAAAACAAAGCGTAAATTTCACATAATTTTAATTTCAAACCTAATCATTTCAACGATCTAATCGTTAAGTAATATAACTTTGTTAGGTTATTAACTCTTAGTCAACGTCAACATTTTTTTAAACGTGATTCCTTCTTCAGGCCTTTGAAGCAAAAATCGTAAATTCTATAGCTTTGGAAGACAATGCGGGGAAAAACTATATCAAACTGTCAATAATTGTCTTATCCGCTAAACATCATAACTACCCAATCGTACCAAGTTTATATTTATTTAAACTAAGGTTTTGAAGTAAGTAAGATATTGGAAGTTCAACAATGCAAAACACATACAACAGACGGAGGAAGGGCAAATGATCTTTCTCATGTTTGAGGCACATCTTCATTCGCGTCGTCACCGCTTCTCTGTGAATGAGACACTCATTTCACTGAAATACTCTCCCGCCCGCACCTCTGTGATGAGACGAGGCGTGAATGTAAATGGAAGTAAATTCATTATTTTCAATAAAAATTATTCTCAAACTTGATTCCTAAAAGTTATATAAATGTTATGTGTGCTATGTACGAATGTGTGTTATGTACTCTTCCAGTTTTTGGATCTTGTTACCATTTTTATGGAACCCCTGTTGTTTAGTGACAGAATTTATTATATGCTGTATAGATGATAAAGCAATGTAATAACCGTGTGAGTAAATCATCATAAAGGAAGTCAATATGCATAAATATTGTTACTTATTTAATACGCGGGGGTGTTTATGTCATGGAGAATGCTCTTAAAGCTCTAAACTGGTTCAATAATCTAGGTGACGTTGTAAAGAGCTTGGCGTAAACTTGGACAGGAAATTAAATTTGAAGTTGCGACTATAGGGAAGAACCATAGACTTCCTTATGCTTTCAGATTCGTCCAAAATTTAACGCGGGAATAGAAATTTCATGAAACAGCTCATATTAATAAACATTGTTTTATCATTATACTGAACAAAAATTTAATGCTGCAAATCAACCTAAAATTGGCAAATATTTTCAACAAAAAGGTTTTTATTTTCTATCTGACAAATTTAAGTAAATTAACATAGGATAGAAAAGTTCATAATATATTTTAAACGTATTTAATCTAGGATTTATAGACGTTATTTAAAATACTTCAAAGATGAAAACACCGTAAACATTTTCACAATGAATATTACAATAATAACTATGTTAAACTGGTATTTTTAAAGGAAGTGGTTTAAAATTTCCGGGAAGAAAACTTAGCGAGAAGGAAGTGAATTAGTTGCAAAAACTGTAGAAATGAGCGTTGAATAGTAACAAGTAACTCTGGAATCGGGAAGTAATTTACATCAACAGTTGACTTAAGAAATATAATATAGTACTTTGACCGAGTTTAAACTTTTAACTTTAAATTAATAAGTGAAACTTTAAATCTTTATATTAATGGAAGACCATGTTTTTAATACATTTTGCTTAGTCTAAGTGTATCATGCAAAAGTTCCAAATTCGCCGTTAGAAAGTTATTTATTTACACGTAGATGTGCACAATCTCATTATAATTTACATCTACATTTACATTGAATTTTGTAAAAAATATTCAAAATTCAATATGTGCCTTGTGGGCAGTGGCGCGACGACAACAAATTATAAACATTCCCACTCAGCTATTTTCTTACGATATAAAGTCTAAACTAAACGGTTCATTCGGAACAGTTGGGGGTCTCTAGTGCATTTTATTTTGAATTTTTGAATATTTCGATCTATCTAGAACATTTGAATAACTCAAGTACCATCATGATTTTGATAATGTTATAGTAAATATTTTTGCATTTTTGCTTTTGAAGTTAATTTATTTAAAGGAGGTCGAAAATATTTCATTACAAAAACATCTATCAAGGGTCAGAAAATTGGTTTTAAAAAGTGTTTCGTTAAATTTATTACCGTGATTCCTATACAGCAAATCTCACGTAAAACCCTCCATCCTCTTAAAAAAATTCAAACTATGTTGTGATGTATTTAGACCAACATCTCTGATGAAATAACTACATGATCGAAAAAACTGTTGGTAGCAATTTTTAAATTACGATTTTAAGGTCGTCAACAACTAAATTTTTAATTAAAGGGCTATTTAAGTAAAATCGACGTCGGAATAATAAGGTGGAAGAGAAACAATTAGAGGAACAGCTGTTTTCAAAGGGTTTAGTTAGTCCTTTACGGTCACAACTGTCCACGTCTGTTTGTAATCAAGTTCCAGTTTAACTGCAGTTTGTTACTGAAAACCTCTGAAGGTCTGGCTTGGACTGTTACAAGAGTTTAATTTAATTTTGTGTTTCTCCCTATAAACTTGATTACTGCCTTGATTGGTAATAAGACAAATGATTGTTGTAAAATTAGTATATTTAAAATAAGTGCAGAAGTTATCTTTTAATTTAATTTCGTTGCTCTAACACGGGTTACTAAAATCCCTAGTACGTTATAGAAGTTAGAGCAAATTTACATAGTTTTTCTTGAATAAGGAGTGTGTAACAAATAATATATCCCGCACTGCAATATACATATGATTCTAATCTTATTTATAGGCCTACTAGTAACGTGAGTTAAATCTTTTTATCTATTTGAATATCTATTAGAATGTGCTTCTACTATTTGTCGTCAAATGAGGGAATTCTTGTACAGAGATTCTTGAAATTGGCATATTGATTGCCGACACTTCAGTAGAAGTTCACTTCTACATGTGACTGATGATGATGATCTATAAGAAACTGAACATTATTTTAGTTGATAAAATCAATTCCGTTGGCAAAAAACGTAACAATCAGAAAATAAACTGTAAAAACATTTATAACCTTGTAGTGAAATTTATTTCTCATACCTAGATGAATTTAACAGCTAATATTTTACAGAGGATACCACGATATAATTTCATCTAAATGTATTTTCTTTAACTATGTAGTCTCGCCATTAAAAAATACGAAAGACATAAAATGTGTATCTTTTTTGTGTCTTTTTGTAATAGGTTACAAAAAGGATCAACTCATGGCCCCTGCCGAAGCAAACACAGGGTAAGTCGAAAGCAATTTTACAGTTTGTTTAGCTTTACCCGATAAGGTCCAAAATTGTTTAGCTTAACAGCTTTCTTTAGGGATTTTCTTAAATTAGACTGTATTTCCAACAAAACTGAAATAAAGTCTTGTTTGAACCCTACTCGCTCCCTCGCACATTTTTGTCCTGAATATAAATGTCAGTAATCGATCTTGTTTACTTTAAAATAAAACGGTTTTTATGACTTAAAATTAAACAAAAGTTTACTGGAACCATGAAAGGATAACGCTCACTAAAACATGTCGATTATGTATCACCGCCTTTGGTTATTTCCTTAACAACTAAATAACACCAAGAGCTTTTGATATGGTACTAATGGAACAACTCGATACTGTCTCGCCCTCGAGGAATTGCTTTGGCGGCCTTTAACCTTCAATATGATCGTTAATTTAGTCCTGCCGATTTGAGGTTTTGACCTATTCAAAATTTATCATAAGAATCCAAACACTCAAAAAGTTTCCTTTTTACACATATTAATAAATGTATTGAAAATGGTCCGCTTAACCGTATGGATGATGATCCGCTTAGTGTACGTTCCTTTTCAATAATACCCTTTTATGAAAAACTTAATTTCGGTAATTTCGAAGAAATTTGAACTAATGTTACAATCTTGAAACTAAGTTAGTGTTTTTATTTCTTTTTCTATCTTTATTTTTAAATTCTTGCAAAACAACAGAACAACGATAAAACTAATTATACCAAAAATTGTGCAATCAAGTAAATTATACGTTGAGAGTCCGATAATTTAACGTTTATTTCATTTTAACATCGTTTGAATAATCAATTTTTCAACCTTACTGTAGAATCTGCTACTCTACTTAACTGAAATAAAGTATCGAGAAACCTATCTGATAATTTTTTTTATGAACCATTAGATAACATGCGAAATGTAGGTAAATATAAAAAATAATTACTAACAATATAGGAATATTTCCTTTTTTCTTGCACTTCCTAGTAATCTTAGCGTTTTCCTGGTAATCTATCCAAATACAACATATTTGTTTACATACCGTATAAATTTAAGTCAGTAGTACAGCGACTATGGTTTGTACTGAATTGAACAATGTTTTATTATTTTAATGTTAGAATTGAATGTCTTATATGTTTGAATTTTTATAATGAATCGTTTTCTAACACCAAAAATGTTGTCAACAAAATATTCTTGTAATCTTAAATTAGATTTTTTTGGAAGCAGACCTATCTTTGCATTGATGCACAAATTTAGTTGCTGCTGCCTTAGCCGTAATAATTCTTTAACAAAAATTATACGGTTTATGTCGACGTAAAATTGAATCAAATATACCAAAAAGTGTAATTACATACTTACATAATTACATACTTTTCCACTACAGCTGATTACAATACTGGAGTTTAGTAAAAAATATCGTTCAAAGCACAGGTGTAAGTGTTTTTAGGCGAAACATATGGTCTTGGTAGTACAGCTCCACTTTCCACTCTTAGAATAAAATAAATTACTCTTAACACCTGAGTAATTTGCATAATTCAAATCCAGTAGGGTTGAGAACCTGGAGTGATTTGCAAATGCACTCAAGGGGCGTCAGTGCTACATCGATTGAAGCTTGTTTGGACTAATGTCTATAATCTTCTCCCGCCCTCAGTGTTTTATTTATTTATAGTCCGAGCCATGTAACTTGGTCCAGGCCATCTGTAAGGCCAATACTTAAATGAAAACTAGTGTTGTGGGAGGTCTGGGCCAAGTAATTTGTCTCAGAATGTAATTATATTTTTTTCCTTAAGCCGCTGAAATTTGCAGCCAAAAATAAAATCGTAAAATTATAACTCGGGCAATAAAAAATTTATAAGTTCGAAAAAGTATTAATGATCCTCATATTTATGAGTAATTAAGACATTTCTAATAATCATCTCATCATATGTAGTTTTGCCACACTCATATTTCACTAATTTTCGCCTTAAAGTATCCCTTACTGGTGGTCAGCTCCTAACAGTATTCTAATGTCATGTAATTTTATACGATTAATGTTCTTTTTACTACCTGCAAGGCAAAAGTAATTAAATGTACGTTTGCAGTTTACTAAATGAAACACCATTAGTATTTTAAGATAAAATGGTAGCTTTTATAGAATTGTATGTATTCATTTTAGGAATGCTCGTATGTCCCTTTTAATACACGCAGGGGCGGGCGCAACCCACAATATGCCGGTGTAGCCGAATCACGTTCAGCACCTTTATTAGGTATTTAATTGCAAAATTAGTAATACTATGAATATTTAAACTAATTATTTTGTAAGACTTAGAAAATTAATATTTAAAAGTATGCACTTTTGACCCTCATTTAGACATTTCTTAAAGATACTTTTAAGATATTAAACTAACACAGTTAATTATATTAACACAGACGAGGTACTCAAGCAATCACCAAAATACAAAAATGAAAATAAATTGACTTACCCGTAAATAAGGAAAATTAAGTCAATTTGTGAAATATTATCACTAAGTGCATCAACAAATACTAAAGCTATGTAAATGACATCGACGAATTAATAGTAAACGTGGTGCCGTTATTGGAAAGTGCGTGTTTTTTTATTTACTCGTGTAGGTAAATATAAAAAAATTGCTGATAAATATTTACTAAGTTTTATGTTACAAGTATCAGCAGTACAGAAATTAGCAGGAATATTTATGATTTTCTCTCCAATATTCTTCGTTTCACACTGGAGAGAATAATTTTTGGATAAATAAGTAAATAAATGTGGATATGAAAGACCTAACAATAACATAACCACCCAACCTACATAAAACCTTAGGCTATTAGGTTATTAGATGGTTAGGTTATTGTTAGGTCTTTCATATCCATTTTTATTTACTTATATGTCCAAAACGTATTCTCTCCAGTGTAAAAGAAAGAATAATTGAAAGAAAATTAAAAATATTCCTGCTAATTTCTGCACTGCCTGATGCTTGTATCAATAAAGAAACTATTGATTTCATTTTATTTACTATTTGTGGCTGTGTAACTTTATTACATTAAAGAGACCGTGGTTACTGCTACAGGTCAAATAAAGGAGATTGCGAACTTGATTACGGGACAAGAGAACAGTCAACATGGCGTTGCCTCCTCTCATGGCCAGTCTCTTTGTAATTTCCTTCCTCCTGTATACCGCCTCGGGCACTTTAGGAGGTTTTAAATTTGATTTAAGAAAAAGAATTTTCATCCTCTACTCTAAATTAATATTTCAAACCTGAGAAGTATATATGAACAATGTAATAGCGAATTATATAGTAAGCAAACCTATAAATAAGAAATACCACAAAATGAATGAGTTCATTACTATACCTGGTAGAATAATATGGCAGTTGGATTAATAACTTGTTCCTTGATCTATTAGGTTGTCGAAAAATTATAGAGTTAAATTTTCCATCTTGTTTCTCAACATAGTAAGCGTAAATTAAAAAAATAAATACCCAGGAAAAAACACGTTCTGATCTTTCATGTAGGCAGGCGAGGCAGATTGTTGTGAAGTTGTTGTGCAGATTGTTGTTCAGTTGTGCAGATTGTTGTGCAGGTTTTTGTGCAGTTGTTGTGCATATTGTAATGCAGATTGTTGTGCAGTTGTTGTGCAGATTGTTGTGCGGTTGATTCCAGGAGGATCGAGAAAACATTAAGTGGGGACGATTACTCCAGTTATCTTAGTTTGATATTTTTTTATTGGTTTACACTAAGTTCCTTGGAAACGTGGTCAATTTTCAGCTTAAACCAGATTTAATTGCAAACTAGGTAGGACCATCGATGTAAATAAGTACACTGGATTGGTAACCCAGGCCCCGCGACGTGAGCCGCCGGCAGTAGTTGCGTTTAAGATTTTGCAGGGGCGTTGGGGGAACGGATCTTTTGCCGGCCAACTTGTACTGGCCGTTTAGTTAAATATTAATTGTAATTACTGAATAGTTATAGCAATACATCTATTATAGCAAGCTTTACCCGTAAAACTGCTCCCAAATCCGTGCGGTTTCAATATGGTTAACAATACAGTTTCGCGTTTTTTCCCCCAAAGTCCCTTCAATTCGGCCCGGCTGCAACCCCAACGCACAGCTGTGTTGGCTCGGAAATCACTACACGAGCCTTACGGGAAGCGCGCTATCCAGTTGTATTTATTTAAATCGATGGGTAGGACACCCCGACCCGAAAAATTTAAAACTAGCCATGTAAATGTTTATAATGATGATACCAATTAATTGTAATCAAGAGTGCAAAACTGAGGAGCAAAACTTAAAAGCTGTAAGGAAAGGCGTTGTAGCAGGGAGGCCTAAGAGGCCCATATCTAGAAAATCGCTCCATAAACTGTAACTAAGGAGTCTGAAAACGCTTAAGTACTATTTCCAGCAGTGGAAAACATCTTTACCTCTGGTTTTGTTACTAGCAATTTCCTTCTTTTATGTATGGTTCCAACTGTTTCTTACATAACTGTCTTACACAATCTTGTTTTTCGTGTTTAGAATAACGATTATACCACCCTACTTTCCTTCTTCCGAGAAAAAAACATATTTAATAACTCTCTGAGTAGAATATTACTTGTTTTAAATATATCATGTATTTACCGTCCTGTATATGGTATTAATGAAAATTTTTGTTATTTGTGCTGCAAGACATTTTTTATACACCATTTATAAAAGCAGCGAGGGAACTAAAGAGTTATGTTTGAATTTTTTACTGTTTTCGTTTTCTTTAGCAAGTGTCTGAAACTATGTAATATAGGATTTCTAGTCTAAAATCCTCCGTGAATACAAATCTGACTCATATAGAACAAAGAATACAAAAATTAGATTTTTATGCTCAATATTGTAAAATCATCCATTATGTAAAAAGCCTAATATTATTACAAATTGCCACCTTATTTTAAACCTAATTGTTTCATTCTACTAGTTCAGTTATACTTCATAGATTTGGGCATTATACAAAAAGGCTAATTTAATTAATTGATTTAGAAATCGTATGTAGCATGAATTGTTCATGACGTTGTTATTTAAAGATATTTATATTTGGAGAGAGATTATGTATATATTAAACCAATACGTAATTAAGTTCATCAGAAAAAAATTGTCGTGATCTGATAACCATCTTAACAAATCACAATATAAACTTAGTTTGGTAATTCCAGTAAAACTATATCACTCACTTAACTACCTTTTAAAATTTGATTCAAAGCTTTAAAAACCCAAAAATGCATTTAAATGTATATGAAAATGGTAGAAATATGTTTGTATATTACAGTAATTTAGCTTTAAGACCCACGATAAAACGTGGAAAATAAATCTTAGAAAATCATCCAGTAAATTATAATATGATGCAAACAGAAACTTATAAAATTCTTAAAGAACCGTTTGTTTGATTTAATACTCAAAACAAGAGGACCTGGCTGTAACTAATCTACTTCGAAAAAATTTTCTCATTAATTTTTTTCCTATTCATTTTTATAATTTTTTTAAATTTAAAATTAAAATACAAAGAAAGTTTCAAAAGTGTTTTAATTTTATTTCTTATTACTTTTTATAAACATTAAATTGTATATTTATAATATTATATTATATGACTTAAAATGATTGCATTCAAAACTTTTAAAAATATTTAATATTTGTAACGATAGTATTTAATACGAAACGATTAACATTTAATATTTGTTTCGTAGTAAAGGTTTTTCTTATAAAAAATATTATTAATAATTATCGACTCTAGAGTAAAGAAACGGTAGAAATCCCAATTTATAGTATTTTAGCTTTAAGAACCCGTAGAAAATTCTGGAAAATAAATCTAAAACAAAAATACTGGAAAATAATCCAGTAAAATATAATATCATACAACTGTATGCCTCACAGTGAGTAGCGTTACAAAATGAATCTTCACAAAATATCTTGAAACTTGTCTATTCTCCTTAACGTAGTGCCTCATAAAAACATACGTAATCATATTTTTTTTAATGGACAAGGTGGATCATTTATTGTATACGCTAGGGATTTTTTATGATCGAGACCCTTCCTGTAGTCCGGAACAAATTTTTGTAGTTTAGTTGACGTTCGGAGAATTCGTTGTGAAGCTTTGCAGGAAATAAAATTAGATTAAAAGGAAAGAGCCCTAGATACTTTTAAGGTTTCTCATTTGTCCGTAAGGTTTTTTAAGGAACAACAAACAACAAAGGAAATTTAAGGAACAGCTAATTATAATAAAATAACCTTCTCAAAAGACTAAATGGAAAGCAAAAAGCACAGCGTGCCACTGTTATCAATAAGAATGTAAAGAAATTTATATTCCAAACTTAGAAATACATTTTATTAATACATTTTAATTTTCACATTTATATTTTATCCCAAATCGTTAAAATATGACATTTGGGATAAAATATATGTGATATTTGGGATATGTGGTTTTGAAAATGTAGCATGACATTATTAGGAAAATAATAACACTATTTCCCAACCACTATAACGATTGAACATTTCCAGTTAGGTAATCTTTTGAAATATTTTTTATTTATTATTTATATCAAAACTCCATTCCTATATAAGCAAACCAAACAGAAAATGTTTTGAGGGAAATTCGTTAGTTTGAAATATTTGATGGTTAGTAACAAGCCGTGAAATTGCTCCTTAACTTGTCAATACCCTCAGAGGGCCGGCGCCGCCTGAGAGCTTATTGAAACTTGAAACTCCACTTCATGTTTCAATCTTAATTCAGGATTTATTTATTTATCTTTATAAATTTAGATAAAGTTTTAAATACATGGTTTATTGTAATTCTAAGCTTAAAGGCAATCGAGGAATAGAGATTGAACTAAGAAAAAAGAAGAAAAAGTATATACATATATATATATATATTAAAATATTTAAATTTAACTCTATCTTTTTGCAAGTAATCATCTGCTTTTTTAACAACAAATATTTTGGAGTATTATTTTCCCTTAAGTTAGACTGCATGTAGGAATATGTGATGGAAATGGGATTTTGGACGAAGGTGAATTTTGGAGGAAATGCACCTCACAAGATACAGTTTGCTAGAAGCAATAGTCCCAGTCGCCTTGCACTTTCCGACGCTATGTGACTCACTGGTTTACGAAATTACACCTTGCAGCACTCCGCACTTTTATGGAATCTTATATCAGTAAGGACAGGAATAGGAACGATAGGATTGTGTTTGTTTTCGCCTTCACTCATTCTGTGCATGTTGAAACTGTTGAAGTTTTTTTTTATTCTGCTGCAGTTAATTTTAAGGGTCTTGATAATATTCGAATATAGATTATTGGAAGTTAATGAAAAACCCATTCAACATTTTTAAAAACGTATACATCTCAGATAAATTATAATTTGTTAATAAAGTAGTACGTATCTTTAATTGGTTCCGTAAATAGAACCTTTCATTGACATATTTCCTCTTCCTTTAGGGGTGACACTCTCTGACCATATCATATTCTTACCATCCAGGAAATTTTTCCCTCCCGTAAGCTATACGATATCCCAAAAGGTAACGCCCCTAGGTGGCAATACTGGGTCTTTCGACCCTTCAAAATATACCATCTAACTATTTGGTCCAAAAAACACACAAAGATGAACAAGTCTTCATTAGCATTTATTATAAATTAAAATAATTATAAGCCTGAAGGTTTTTGTAAATAATAAAATTGGTTTAATAATTTTTTATTACAAGATCAGTAATTGTATGCATGGGACAGTAAGTATGATAGTTTTAAAACAAAGAAAAATGGCAAATTTGTTTGATGTAGAATAAAATAAAAACTAATTGCAGGAAGTGGTATTTGTATTTTTGTGGATATTCATGAATGACTCCTCATAATAATAAGGACACGGGGGGGGGGGGTGGAACTGAAAGATATTAAACCCCACCACGTGGTACTGCTTTATTGTAGGGTCACGTATCACAAGGGATCACCGAATATGATGCTTCTTCTTTTAGAGCTCCTTAAAAGATATTTGGTAAAATATTTTATTCAATCGTTATTTCCCTCATAACGTCCATGCTTTGTTACTGATACACCGTTACTGTTTTGAAAATAAACATCACGCATCGTATTGAAAAATAAATGTTTATGGTTCTTGGTTATAATAATTTGAATGGCGCACGGGAAAAACGATCAAAGTCACGAAATGATCTGACTATGATCATTTTTCCACAGTATGACTGCCTCTACCCACTAGCAATAGAACGTCACATAGGGCTACTTCTACATTTTTTCACAGCAGTTGCATAGTATTTTTTCTGTACACGTTATATACGCCATTAATACGTTGTTATTACCATAATACGGACCGTGTTTTGATATGGCACAGTAAAAAATGAAGAACTTCTTTAAGATTTTGTCAGCCTGATAACTATCAGGCTACGTCGAAATGTCTATGGGGTTAAATTAATTCGAAGAGAATCAAAGAGAATATTATGAAACTATCCCAAACTCCAAAAGAACGCTATTTTTTCGCAGTAAATTTGAAATCATCATTTGTGAATATTTGGATGATTCACAAAGCGAAAATTCCACATAATTTTAATTTCAAAACTAATTACAACAATCTAAATCTTTAAGTAATATAACTTTGTTAGTTTATTATCTCTTATTTAATACTTTTAAAAAAGTGAATCCTTCTTCAGGCCTTTGAAGCAAAACTAGTAAATTCTATACCTGAAGAAGGCAATGCGGAGAACCATTATATAATAAAACTATCTCAAACTGTCAATAATTGTCTTATCCGCTAAACATCATAACTACCCAATCGTACCAAGTTTATATTTATTTAAAGTAAGGTTTTTAAGTAAATAAGATATTGGAAGTTCAACAATGCAAAACACATACAACAGACGGAAGTGCAAATGACTTCTCTCATGTTTGAGGCACATCTTCATTCACGTCATCACCGAGCTTCTCTGTGAATGAGACATTCATTTCACTGAAATACTCTCCCGCCTCCACCTCTGTGATGGAGATGAGACGTGAATGCAAATGGAAGTATATTTATTATTTTTCAATTCAAATTATTCTCAAACGTGACTTCTAAAAGTTATATAAATGTCATAACTCTTCCAGTTTTTGGATTAACAAAAATCTTGTTAACATTTTTATGGAACCACTGTTTTTTAGCGACAGAATTTATTATATATAGATGATAAAGCAATTTAATAACCGTTTGGGTAAATCTTCAAAAAGGAAGTCAATATGCATAAATAATGTTACTTATTTATTACGCTAGGGTTATTTATGACGTGGAGAATCCTCTTAAAGCTCTAAACTGGTGACGTTGTTAAGAGCTTGGCGTAAACTTGGACAGGAAATTAAATTTGAAGTTTAGACTATAAGGAAGAACCATAGACTTCCTTACGGTTTCAGATTCATCCACATTTTATCATGGGAATAGAAATTTCATGAAACAGGTTATATTACTAAACATTGTTTTATCAGCATACTAAACAAACATTTAATGCTGCAAATCAACCTAAAATTGGCAAATATTTTCAACAAAAAGGTTTTTATTTTTTATCTGACAAATTTAAGTAAATTAACATAGGAAAGAAAAGTTCATAATAGATTTTAAACGTATTTAATTTAGGATTTATAGACGTTATTTAAAATACTTCAAAGATGAAAACACCGTAAACATTTTCACAATGAATATTACAATAATAACTATTTTAAAGTGGTATTTTTAAGAGAAGTTGTTTAAGATTTCCGGGAAGAAAACTTAGCGAGAAGGAAATGATTCAGTTGCAAAAACTGTAGAAATGAGCGTTGATTAGTAACAAATGACTCTGGAATCGGGAAGTAGTCTACATCAACAATTCATTAACTTAAGTAAGATAATAAAGTATAAAGAACTTTGACCGAGTTTAAACATTTAACTTTGAATCTATCTTTATATTAATGGACGACCATGTTTTTAATACATTTTGCTTAGTTTGAATGCATCTTACAAAAATTCCAAAGTCGCCTTTAGAAAGTTATATATTTACCTGTAGATGTGCACAATCTCATTATAATTTACATCAGCCATTCACCTGTAAAAATTATTCAAAAATGAATATGCTCCTTGTGGGTAGCGGCACGATGATAACAAACTATAAACATTCCCACCCAGCTATTTTCTCACATTAAAAAGTCAAAACTAAACGGTTGATACGGAACAGTTGAGTGTCTCTAATGCATTTTATTTCTACTCGAACTCTTGAATGACTGAAGTACCATCATAATTTAAAATTTTGCATTCGACGTAATTTAATTTATTTAAAGAGAATTGTAAAACATTTCATTATAAAAACTACATTATCGAGGGTCAGAAAATTAGTTTTAAAAAGTGTTTCGTGTAATTTATTACCGTGATTCCTACACAGCAATTCTCATGTAAAGCCCTCCATCCTTAAAAAAATTAAACTGTTTTGTGATATATTTTAGACCAGTATCTCTGATGAAATAATTACATGAACAAAAAAACTGTTGGTAGCAATTTTCAAATTACGATTTTAAGGTCGTCAACAACAACATTTTTAATTAAAGGGCTATTTAAGTAAAATCGACGTCGGAATAATAAGGTGGAAGAGAAACAATTAGAGGCACAGCTGTTTGAAAAGGGTTTAGTTAGTCCTTTACGGTCACAACTGTCCACGTCTGTTTGTAATCAAGTTCCAGTTTAACTGCAGTTTGTTACTGAAAACCTCTGAAGGTCTGGCTTGGACTGTTACAAGAGTTTAATTTAATTTTGTGTTTCTCCCTATAAACTTGATTACTGCCTTGATTGGTAATAAGACAAATGATTGTTGTAAAATCAGTATACTTAAAATAAGTGCAGAAGTTATCTTTTAATTTGATTTCGTTGCTCTAACACGGGTTACTAAAATCCCTAGTACGTTATAGAAGTTAGAGCAAATGTACATAGTTTTTCTTGAGTAAGGAGTGTGTAACAAATAATATATCCCGCAATGCAATATACATATGATTCTGATCTTATTCATAGGCCTACTAGTAACGTGAGTTAAATCATTTTATCCATTTGAATATCTATTAGAATGTGCTTCTACTATTTGTCTTCAAACGAGGGAATTCTTGTACAGAGATTCTTGAAATTGGCACATTGATTGCCGACACTTCAGTAGAATGTTCACTTCTACATGTGACTGATGATGATGATCTATAAGAAACTGAACATTAGTTGATAAAATCAATTCATTTGGCAAAAAACAGGAAAAAACAGAGAAAAAAGACTGTAAAAACTTGCATTACATTGTAGTGAAATTTATTTCTGATATTTAGATGAATTTGACAGCTAATATTTCATAAAAGGTACCAAGATATAATTTCGTTTGGATGTATTTTAGTTAACTATGTAGTCTCGCTATTAAAAAAATAGGAAAGACATAAAATGTGTACCTTTTTTGTGTCTTTTTGTAATAGGTTACAAAAAGGATCAACTCATGGCCCCTGCCAAAGCAAACACAGGGTAAGTCGAAAGCAATTTTACAGTTTGTTTAGCTTTGCCTGATAAGGTTCAAGATTGTTTAGCTTAACAACTTTCTTTAGGGATTTTCTTAAATAAGACTACATTTCCAACTAAAATGAAATAGAAAGTTAAAACCTACTCACTCCCTCGCCCATGTTTGTCCTGAATACAAATGTCAGTAATCGATCTTGTTTACTTTAAAGTAAAACGCTTTTTATGAAATAAAATTAAACAAAAGTTTACTGGAACCATGAAAGGATAATGCTTACTAAAACATGTCCATTATGTATCACCGCGTTTGGTTATTTCCTTAACATCTAAATAACACCAAGAGCTTTTGATATGGTACTAATGGAACAACTCGATACTGTCTCGCCCTCAAGCAATTGCTTTGGCGGCCTATGACCTTCAATATGATCGTCAATTTAGTCCTGCCGATTTGAGGTTTTGACATATTCAAAATATATCATATGAATCCAAACACTCAAAAAGTTTCCTTTTTACACTTCATATTAATAAATGAATTGAAAATGGTCTGCTTGACCGTATGGATGATGATCCGCTTAGCGTACGTTCCTTTTCAATAATACCCTCTTATGAAAAACTTAATTCCGGTAAAAATCCATTGTTGTGCTCTTTTAACACATCTATTAGACGGAAAACCGTGTTAACGTTCTTTTTACTCTTGTTCAAAGTAAATTAACTAACTATTTAATTAAAGGTGTGAACGCCCCTTCATAAAAAAGCGAGAAAACTATGTATAGAATCGAATACAAACTAAAAGCCCTAACAAAGGAATCCTAGCGTTATAAAAACCAACCCTTTTGTATTGTTCTGTTGGTTTGTTGTATTGGAATAGTTTAGAGGTAAGTTGCACTTAATAGCGTTGACTCTGCTTTGAGAAACAGTAGAGATTGAGAAACCTCGTGCCAATTAATTAATTGGTTAATTATTAACTGCGAAGCAATTAATTTACTCTTTAAGTCACAATTCATCTGTTAGATTCATTTGTTTGATATTCATTTGTTTGATGAATACATTTGCGAAATTAAAAATTCAGATTTTGATCTCGAATAGAGTCAAATTTATTTACAGTCTTGAATCTAAATCTTAAAAATTATTAAATTTTTTGATAAAATAGTTGTTAGTGTACAAACATATGGGAATATACATTTTAGAAACAGTTCATAAATCATGCTAAAAATATGCATTTGTTGATAAAAAATATTATTGAATTAGTATACACTCGTATTTAGTAAATATTGAATGTTTAAGTTTTGTAAAACAATAAATAATGAAAACACAAAAGAAGTCTTTTGAGACACAGGTCTGGATTTAGGTCTAGAAAGTGTAGTGACACGTTATCCGAGTGTTAATCTGTTCTTTTTATGTCACTAAAGTTCTGTACTTTACAAAATATGCCTCAGAGGCCATGGCCCGAGTATCATAGACAAGTTTTTTTCTTATCAAACTAATAAGCTGTAAAACATTTTTAACTGCACAACATGCAATGATAAAATTCCTGAAACACTATCCTTTATTATTTAGATTAATTATTTCAATATAGTTTTAATGGAGTTTTGACTATCATAAAGGCGTACCGAATAAACTTCTACTAAAGAAAACGTTCCCTGTTATCAATGATGGATGATTAACAAGAATATTTAAAGATGTCTGGAAATAGAAAATGCCATTAACATCGCCCTGTAGGGTAGTATTTCTTGATCATAACTTTTTCTGAACTCCCAAAGCGAAGTTAGTTTGATTATTTTATAAACTTTATGTGCTCTTATATTCCGTTGATTCATCAATTTCAAAACGCGAATAGTTAGCAAGTGAACGTGTTAAGACTGCAATATAAACTGAAATGAATATCCCTATCCTTTTCCATAAAAAATGCTTACTTTGATGTAAAATGGTTGGGTTTCTCTACCATAAGAAAAAATTGTACACTATTTACATAGCTCGTTATTTATCTGTGCTTCAATGGCAAGTCACCACAATTCTCCAAAAACTCCGTTCATAGCCTAACAATAATATAATTATGTGTTTTAGCTTTTTTCCCAAGTAGTAATGGATTTTATCTTTAATTAATTAGTCTATTGCGTTTTAAATAAAGACAATAAAGATACTTATAGATAATTATTACTTACAAATACGTAATTTATTTATAAAACAAAAAGAAAATTATTAATTAACCTTTATATTATATACTTGAAGGATCCTTTACGGACCTTTAATTGTCCTTAGACATAACATTTCTTGTTTTATGTAATATATGTAAGAATCGAGCAAAATCCAAAATAAATATGAGTGTAAAGGTTGTAACACATAATACTCGAAATGTTGCCAGGAATATAATTGTCTAATTTTATCAGGTTCCAGTAGACATATACTATTTATGAATACTTTTCCTTCGGTATTTATTATTTTATTACTTTTTATTTATTCGTTATTTATTTACTGCAATGCTTAATGACGGAGGGATATAAGGGGCCATTATGGTACTGAACCGTGTGGTAGGCTCACAAGCGCAACACAATGTAGGGAGGTGTTATAAGGTGGCCATGATCCCAAGACAGACCGTTCTCAGAATTAAGCCTGCTTTTATGACCTGTTATATTAAAATATAAATCTTACATTCGGTTGTACCCAAATCTAAAGAGAGATAGTCCTGGGAAAACCCATGAGTGGTACTTGAATATCCATAATCTAGCCCTAACTTTGATTTGTGTTTGCTATTAAACGAACCTAAATTTACCATACGCCATCATTGGAAATTTAAATCAAATTGAAACGTTCAAAGCATTAGCGGCTTGTTTGACACTAACACCTAATTTGCATTACCAAATCACCATACTATTCAAAAATTCCTTAGCACGAGGTTATTTACAGTTAACTTTAATTAATTTTATTCATTCCTACCGAAAATGTTCCAGTCTGCAGTTTAGCAACATAAATTCTCGTTTGGTTCCAATAAATGTGTGTTAATACATCTTCTCCTCTGTAAATACATAATATTGAGTTCAACTGCCATTCGAATCAGGTTATAACTTGTCATAATTTTTTTTTCTTCTAATATGTAAGGCTAAAAGATAGACGGTTTGGATCAATGTTGTCAAAATATACTTTTTATTTGTTAATCTTCTTAATTATGATCGTTATAGTAGTGAGAAACTACAGCATCAATCATACCATGAAAAAGTATCATAGATGTAAAACTTTTAAGCTTCTTCATCTCAAAGGACTTCCATCTTCACTGAACAAACCTAACACAAACATCGTATAATTTACGTTTCTGAAGACAGTACTCAGTAATTTACGATCTTTCAACTTGAATACTCATGAATAGTTCGTACCATAGTAGTGAAAAAACTGCTCACACAGTAAACTTACTTAAAGAGTAAATAAAATATACCTCCGATAAAGACTTTTAATTTATTCTAAAACAAATGTTTGATATCAAAAAGATTAAAAGTCTGTAACAAAACAAAAGGGAAGAGCCTATTGAGAGTGAGTTTGTATGAGGAAAAATTTATTTTCTAAAATTATAATTTGAATCGTAGAAAAGCAGAAATTTCGTCATTAAAGTTCACTCCCTAAAGCTATATAATCTGACTCCACTTATAACATGTGGCATTAAAAATGTTTCACCCTGAAATACGAAGTGCAATGGGGTATTATTTGATTCCAAATTCAACAAGAGTTCTAGCCTTATGGAAAAGTGGATTGTTTACTGTGATCATCAATCTTTGTGACCTACATAAGAATTGAAAAAATATATTTCAGCTGCAACTTTTATTGAACCAGACTGTTCCTGGTTCTTTATTTTTAGGTTGCACTTTTCCAAATTACTAAAAGACCAAGAAAAAGGGGTGTGCATTGAACTAAACTTAAATGAATTAATGTAAGGAATTGAATTAAGGTATTGGTTTTCGGTGGGAGTAACTGCAAAAAATGATTGCAGCTTGTGAAGAATGGTGATGACAACTGACGTATAAAATGCAAAGTAAATATTGCAAATAAAAACAAATTGTGTTTTTTTTAATTTTTTACAGATATCTAATAAATACGTACAACAATATAAATAAAATAAAATTATTTGGTATATTTAAATGTTGACTTTTTTATAAATACCTACTTCTACCATACTCAAATACCAAAATTTCAGAATCGTATTTACTTATGGTTCCTCAGAGTTATTAATTGAAGTTTACTTGTTTTTTCTCAAGCGTAGCTTAAAAGACAATTAATATTAATTTTTCAATGATTCGGTCAAAGGTAGGACCCTTTTGGTGCATATGTGTATCAATACAAGGAAAATAAAAGAGGTATTCAGATTCTAATTAAATAAGCGAACAAAAAGTGAAGTTTATTTAAATCGATTATTTCAATTCCATAACTTTAAAAAATGCAAAAATCATAACTATCTGGAAAATTATACAAAAACGTGGTTTAGAACTTCTACAATTAATTCGGTGACTTTATCCTTGCAGTATTAAAGTTACATTTCCAATATTTACTTTTGTAGTATACCGATACCATTTCAACTGACTCGTGGAAACAAACTGACCATTTATCTTCCACTTCCTAGCCTCGTCAGTTCCACGCTGAACTTGAGTGCCTTTGTTTTCTCTCTTTGATGGATCTCACTAAATTGTTCATTTTGTTCTTCACGTCAGCTTAACTCTAAATGACTCCAGGAAATATTTATGTTGAAGATGAACGCTGTGGGTAGCAAACAAACGAGACAAACTAGGTCTTGCATTCTTATGATACAAAACTAAACATATCTTGACATATTCTCAGCACAATTAAACATTATCTGAAGAATTTAATTTGCAATGGTTTAGGATTGACGATGAAATAAATCAACGGACGATAAAAATATTAAAATATCTTTGAATACTTTAAAAACCAACCCCAAACATTTATGTATATAGCATAATTATATTTTATTTTATTTCAGTACCAGTTATTATGAGTATCACATCATGCATTTGTCTCAAGTAAAAAAAAAAAACTTAAAATCATAGTCAAACAAGTCTTATCATGCAAAATATCAATTTAACTTCCTCCAACGAGATTTATGAATAACATTTCAGCTATATTTCAATTATTGTGTGTCATAATTATTTGTAATATGAACCTTGTATCTTACTAATTAAATACACTCAGATCATAAGGAAAAAGAAAAATCAAACATCTTAAGCATTGAAGAAATGAATAATGAAAGACGTGAGAGCCTTTATAAAAGTTTTTATATATTGTAGCACGATAGCTCATTAGCTTCTTCAAGTTTTTTTACTGCAACAATTACTCGTGCCCCATAGCTCTTCTCGCTTCAATTCGTTTGTTTATTGTCTTCTTGAGTATTAAAATTGGATTTACAAAAGACTTCTGTGCATAGCCTAAAGGAATTAAAAAAGGAATAGGCATACGCCATAACTAGGTACATGATTTAGATGTGTGCAAAAGTTATCCTACATTGGCTTACCCGATTGTTTTTTTTTCATTTGCCCAAAACACTCAAACATGCACCATTTTATTAATTTTGTACTTTAATTGTAGGGGTTGCCACTTGACCATGAAAAATTTTCCAAAATGTTTGTACAAATTGCAATAAATCACGTGAATAAATATCTCAAATCGGATTGCGCAGAAAGTGAAGTAGTTTACGTAGACGTGATATTGAATATTTACCAAACTGTTATTTATTTTGGTCCTGTATTTGCTTCATCAAAATCTGGTCAAAAGTTTACCTCGAAAGAGAGAATATTGTGTCAAATTCTCGAGTAAATACCTTTTGTAAATAATCTGCTTTTTAAGACAGTCAGATTCATAAATACAGAACGTATGTTTCAATCAAATTTACTAAAAATTCCTACTCATTTCGTTCATAAGAACTCCAACCAAAATGGTATTAATTATTATACTGGGTAGTGTTATTGTTTTTTCTTGCTAAGGAATTAACATGTGACGCAATATTACATAGAACACTCTTCCTCAGTTTAATAATGTTGAGTGGATAAAGCAAGAGTAAAAGAGTGTTGGTAAAAGTATAACGTAAGAGGTTAAGCTTCTCAAAGCTCTTAAATCGCTTTCCTTCGCAAGATTTTCGTTGAAAAATACATTTGGCTGATATATATTTTTTTATGCAAAGAGTAATGTCATTTAGCAATATATTCATGATTTGCTCTTCATGATTTTACAAACTACTTTGTTATATGACAGTAAACACGTATTACTATTTTTTTTCTTCTGCGTTCCTATTATTAAATAAATTGGTCTGTATGTACGATATGTCGTACACGAAATAATATTACTTTAATTTAATCGGAATATGCCTCTAAACCACAGTAAATTTTACACTTCCATGGCAGCAAACCTGCGTACCAGTGCAGGTTTCTCCATGTTATTCTTATAGAGAAAATTGTTATATGCTCATTTTAGGACATCAGTTGATTTTACTTGATTGGAGGCTCCGTATAAATAATTTATGCAAGCTTTGAAATTCGCTTAGTGTGCAGGTCTGCTGCAACGGGGGTATTGTTATTTTTTATCTAACCGTGCAAATAACCTTTACGAAACCTTGTATGACGTAAACTAGCCACTGTTAGCCTTCAGGCCTTCCTGTAGGGAGGGAAACATCCGCGAACAAAGCACATCTGACTGATATATGTGCGGATGTTTGTGTTGAACTCCTCGTTTACCTCTCTCAGTAGTTTTATATTTTTTTATCCTCTGTCTAGACACTTATATCGTGTCTATATATATTTAATCACCATGAATTACTGAATTAACTTGTTATCGATCATTTTTAGTAAACAATTAATCGTCTATTTTGAAATAGTCGAGGATGTAGGATAATTAAAGGAATTTTAAAAAGGGGATCATCAGTTTTCAATTAGTCTGCAACTCTTGATTCATCTAGGTTTGCCAAATTTCTTGTGATGTCAAACTCAATCATTAAGTTCCAATTTCAGCAATTTCAGTATTTTAATTTCAGGTGTTCCCAATCACGTGCCACCTTATGCAAAGTAAATGGCAGTTTTCTTGTATAGTTTCTTTTTACTAGATCTTTACTACCTCAGGAAAGTAGTTTTTAGTTGTTTTATAAAATATTATTTGAGTCTCAAAATTGTCTCTTCATCAGTTTACCTATGTATTTGTCCATCCAACCATCCATTTGACTATCTGTCCATTTATCATTCATATATTCATTTGTCTATCGATCCATTCATCCATCTGTGCATTTATTTATTAACTTATTTATTTAAATATTTCTGTAATTAATTTTACATTTTGGTTGCCTGGTAGATCGGTGAATGATGGTGTACTTAAATTATGTGAGTAAGACTTGGTATCAGGTATTATACCCTCATCCCAAAAATTATTAAGAAACGTTATATTTCGTAATACATACACTATTCAAATACCGTGATAATTTTAAAATTTTTTTTCATCTGCAATCCAGTTTAGTATCTATGTATTAAGTAAAATAATGAATAGTAGCTAAATTATGTTGGCTACATATTATTAATGTTAATATAAAAACAAAAATACTGTCAGTAATTAGGTATAGTCAAAATAATTTAGTTACTATTATAGAACTAAACACAAGCAAGATACACGTATGTTCTTTCATCATGAATAAGGAAACACACAGACAAGAATTAAAATAATGAAAAACTATTTTCTATAGACATTTTCTGTTTTTATAGCTGTTTAACTTCTAAAAGCCAATAGTTCTGTCTAGAATAATTCAATTTAACAGATCTTTTTCCAGCACCCACCTTTGATCAAAATATGAGTAAATACACGAGATTACCAAACATAAAAGGTACTTCAAAAAGGAAGGAAATATTTGCACTAGCAAATGTCGAACAGGGTTTATATGTGATGTTGGTTCTTGGTAAATATAACTGACACGCTTTTTCCAGCAAACCCTTGATTTATGTAGAATTTTCATTTAGCCAACAAATATTTCCTAATAGGCTTACTTCAACTAACGTGTAATCTAGTTTAACTTTCTTAATCTATTCAAAACCCTGACCCAACCTTTTTAATAGTAATTTTTTAGTAAGATTTTTCGTCTTATAGTTATTTAGGACTAGTGGGATTATCTTTAAAATATCAGTTACGTCCTTAACCTATGGTCTGTAACAATAATTCAATCAGTTTACTCATTTTAAATACTGATTTTTAATTAAGCTGTATACAGGCTCACCAATATGTAATTAGTTTCGAATCTTTGGAAATGAACTATCACATCAGAAAAATGTTAAATGTTCGGCTATCTCAGTCTCAAATATAGGTCATATTTCTCCAGTAAAACTTTAGATTGTCGGAAAGAAAATTAATATTATATATTTTTTCTCTTGAAAGTATGTACAAAAACACACTGATTTTTCAGACATTAAGTATTGGATAAAAATGGGCGTAATTTTTATATGGTACAAACTAGGAACTTAATACTCTACAGCCTGGTAGTTTTAGTCACTTCTAATATTTTAGCTCAAAAAGTTAAAATGTTATTACTAATGCCTAAAAATAGAAAACAGGCGAAAAACTAAATATTTTATCACATACCTTGGGAAATGCTTTCCTAGTTTTGGTGTTAAGTAACTGATATTGGCAAAATTTTTAATCGCCCCTCGGTATATTTACACTCTTAAAACAACTTGCTACTAGTTGTAATGTTATAGATAAGTGTCTCCTTCATGAACGATTTTTATTGCTGTGTGGTTAAAACCTTTAAGTAGTGTAGGCTGTCTATTTTTTGTCTTTAATATCATAACACTAGTGTATCCACTGTGAGATTTCAACCAGATATAAATTAAATGTGAGTTTACGACTTTTCATTTAGAACTATCAGGTATTATTTCGTTTTGATGATCATCAAAATGCATCAATGAGTATGGAGAGCTTATCTAGAAAATATATTTTTTATGACTAAATTGAAATTCCTTGGGATTTCTATGTGTCTACTCTTTGTTGGGTAGACCTTCAAAATCGTTAGGATTTTTTCAAAACTAATCAAAAATATCGATATAATTATTGAGTCATTAGTATCGTTACAATATTTTTGGGAAAATCGGGAAAATATTGATTCATTAATCAATCAATTATCAGAAATATACAATAGTTCTTACTCGTTTTTATTCGTTTTAAAACCGATACAGATGTAAAATTCTCCCATTTCCAATATTTCATGGTCAAATATTATGAAGAGATATAAAGTTGAGTCGCAGCAAAATCTTAAAACCGAACCATTCTCCCACATGCAATAAAAGACTGAAGGTAAAATGAGCGCAGTTCCGATGCTCCCATTCCTTCTCCCCTGTAATATGATTCTATAAAGTGCGGACTGCTGCAAGGTGTGATTTCGTAAACCAAAGAGTCACACAGCGTCGGAAGTGCAAGGCGACTGAGGCTATTGCCTACTTGTAGTAGAAATCTAATTTTGTCTCCTTTCAGTGAAGAATTTACAAATTTAAAAAATAAATTCAACTGAAATTTAAATCCTGTCTTCGTTTGCATTTAGGTTTTGACAAATGACATGATAGGTATTCATAGGCATATCAAAAAAGGTTAGTTGTTAAAAAGCTAAGTTTGTTATTCTTAAATTGGTCTTTCCATAAATGTAGTATAATACGACTTTGAGAATTGTTATCCTTTGTAAATAAACAAAAAGTGTAAGGTCTTCATTTATAATGCCTTGCTTTGAGATGATTTATCGACATGGTTATTTAGTATTCAAACTTTATAAATAACTAGCAGATATACCCGCAGCTTCGCCCGCTGAAAGGATAGCTCATTTTAATTCAATTATATTATGCCTTGTGCAATTTTTAGGAATAATTAACAAGTGGACTGATTCATTTGGGTCATGTGTTTGCAATTAAACCCTTTAAGATGCAGTTGATAATTCCACTCTAGATGAAAATGAAGAAGTGTAACGCTTCCTCTAAACATGTTCCCCTCATGATTAGCAAATGGTACAAATTAACTTCCTCGAATTTCCCAATACAGAGAATGAGAATCATCCGGAATATAAAACAAAGAAGACTGATAGAATCTGAATTTAGCACGTTTTTTCAAAAAATAAACCGAAAACTGTAAGAAAAAGTAGGAGGTAAATGGCCAAAAACCTATTTTCCCAAAAAGTTTCTCATAAAATTTTTAAATTTTGTTCTTTTAGTTGATTAGTTCTCGTACCTTTTCTGTTCCCTGAAAATATTCTACAGTACTCCCATCCATAGTTAGAAAAAACTAAAATGGCCGCCATTTTTAATTTTTCAAATAATCTATTTTAGCCGTCTGAGAAAGAATATTTGTAAAACCTTTCTTTTTTCGCATCTAAAGTCTATAAGTTGTGCCAAGTTTCATGGCCCAAAGTCTTGTGGTTTTTGAGAAATTAAGCTTTGGAAGCTAAAAGTGGCCGCCATATTGTATTTTATAATGTATCATATTTAGTCCTTTAGAGACAAAATATTGCAAACTCCTTTCTTAGTACGCATCAAGAGCCTTTAAGGAATATTTGTGCCGAGTTTCATGGCTCTAAGCCTTATAGTTTTTGAGAAACTGTGATCAGTCAGTCAGTCAGTCAATCAGTCAGTCAGTCAATGGGTTTTGGCTTATATATATATAGATAAGTAGTATAGGTAAGTATTAGAAGCTCAGTTAAAAACGTAGCAATATTTTAGAATTGTAAATTCTTAAACCAGAAGAACTAAAACGTTTAAACCAGTGATTAGGAGTCAAATTTGAGAATTTGTTGAATTGCAAAGTAATAAATATACTTCCAATTACATTCACGTCCCGTCTCCATCACAGAGGTGGGAGGCAGGAGAATATTTCAGTGAAATGAATGTCTGATTGGCAGAGGCACTCGGTGACGACGCGAATGGAAGATGTACCTCAAACTTGAAAAAGATTATTTTTCCCTCCAACTTCTGTTTTTTAAGTTGTACATTGTATTGTTGGACTTACAATATCCTAGTTAGTTTAAATAGTTACGTTAAGTAGATTTATGCTTAGTTCGATTGGGTGGTTGAGTTGGTGGCTAAAGAAAAACTCTGGTTATTTACAGTTCGATATTTTGTCAGAAACAGCTTCTTAATTATTGAAATAATTAATTATAATTGCTTGGTTATTTATGCTTAAATTGTTTTATTATAATTTCTTAGGTGTGTCTGTGACTATGTGTTTATGAATGTTAAATTTTTAAATAACTTCCAATGATTTACAGTAGAATATTATCACGACACATAAAATTTTAATCGCAGCAGAATCTTAAAATCGAATCCGTCTTCAACATGCAATAAAAGAGTGGATGTAAAATATACGCAGTTCTGATCTTTACAGTCTTTACTGTTATATGATTCTATAAAGGTGTGAAGAGCTGTAAGGTGTAATTTGGTAAACCATTAAGTCAAAAAGTGTCGGAAAGTGCGAGGCGACTGGGACCATTTTTTTTTTGTACCTCTAGACTTTGTACATGCATGTTCGTCCAAAACCTCATTTTCATCACACATTCATCCATGCTTCGCAATATAACATATGGGAATTAAAACTTGCAAAAGCACTCCAACATGTTTGCTACATTTTACAGGTGATTACATATAGGTTGTATAGGTTACATTTAAACCCATACATATCTTTACACAAAAATTAGTTTTACTGTATAAATTATCGCTGGTTTAATCTAGTCGATACTTGATTCCATGTTCACTGTTCACCTTACAGCTTCGAATTAAACAAACCATTTATTTCAAACTTTAACACAATTTGGAAATAAAAATAACTTGATTTTGAATAAGATGGAAAAAGATGTTAAAACATGAAGTGGAGTTTCAAGTTTCAATAAGCTCTCAGGCGGCGGCGGCCCTCTGAGGATATTGACAAGTTAGGAGCTATTTCACGGCTTGTTACTCGGAACCAGATATTTGAAACTAACGAATTTTCGTGTAACAATTTTCTGTTTGGTTTGCTTTTATTGAATTACAGTTTTGATGCAAAAATAAATGAAACAATATCCTGAAAACCTAGCCGTAAATGCTTATTCGTTATAGTTAGTGGTTAGAAAATAGTGTATAGTTTTTGAAAATGTCCTAACAATAATAGTTTTATAGGAACTTCGTTCTCAGGAAGGGGTGGAAGTTGATCGTTTAAACGTTGCTGATTAAATACAACCATCTACGTTTACAACGAGTCAGGATGAATAGTCACTCTAATGGACTCCTTGTCGTATTCATAGGTCAACCAAAGCCTAGACCAATAACTTCAGCCATTCTGTCTGGATTATTTTGACTCAAATTGTAATCTCTCTTTTATTTCATCATTGGTTTTTCGATTTCTTAGGTTTTATCTTATTTCCACCATCGTATTTCGATTTCTTAGATTTTGTCTTATTTATTTTCTTTTTCCTTCAATTTCTGAGCCGTCATTTTTTATTTCTACACTCGTATTTCGATTTCTTAGATTTTGTCTTATTTATTTGCTTCTTTCCTTCAATTTCTGAGCCGTCATTTTGAACCTCTCTACAGCTCAACCGTAGCCTATAAGTTATCGTAAGCTCATAGATTAGTAAATATTATATATTTTTCGTTCCATCATTAAAAAAATTCATCTTTTTATTATTTATTTGTGGTATGAATATGACTATCTCTAGATATTTTTGCAATTCCTCTTAATTAAAACTAAAAACTGTTTGCTTTGATAAAGTGTTGAGTATTTTTTTTAGTACCTGTCTATTCTATTTGATTTAATCTTTTTAACTATAGTATATTTTTTTATTTTGTAATTTTTCTAGCCAAGTTTATTTTTTACTTTGGAGTAAGACACTATTTTCTTTGAGATAAGAACACTCTCACGCACCGGTCTTTTATATTATGACCTATGTGAGAATTTTTTTCCTGTGATGTATAAGTGTATTTTTGTTAATAATTTCTTGGAAATAAATTTGATTTTGATTTGATTTGATTATTATGTATTTGTTTTCCACATCCTGATAGTGAATGAACAATGAAGGTAAGGTTAGGTCGGAAACATCGTACCCTCTATCCCATAGTAAGGAAAATAATTGTCTTATCAAGGTGTTTGCAGACTACGTTTTAGTTTTAGTTCAAAACCATGACTTAAATAATCTTAAAAAAACACCTCACATATAATTGATTCTTTCAATGATTGGATTACGAATAATCGTCTACAACTCTCGTTTTCTACAAAAATCCTGGGCATAACCTAAGATTTTTATAGAAAACGAGAGTGAATAATACAATGAAGTTGCAAGGCCAAATCGGTGTTTTCTAAAAAAATTGAGTTTTGCCCTATCCCCTACACGCATCATAAAACCAACTTGTAGCAGAGAGGTTTTAATTTCCGTTTATCGTGAACATTATGAGAACATCACGCGGTACAGGTTACAGTATTGGGAGACTTTACGAATCTGGAGAGGTTGCTAAAATTCCAAAACAAAATCCTAACACTTATCTTTCGTCCATGTACACGTCATCCGTGTAAAGATATCTTTATACAATCCGACATTCTCACTGATTCGTCTTTGTACATTAAGGAAATCGATGTATTAACTTTCAAAAACAAAGATAGTTTCCTTGAATGTGGCAATTCACATAGGGATGACACTAGGCACTGTAGTGGTCTTGCATTTCCTCGTCATAGGATAGAGGCTTTCGAAACAAAAGCCCCTACTTTAGTGGGATTAAATTATTGGCCTCGATAAAAATTTGCAAAAATTTAACCTGTTTTCAAAGAGCAATAAAAATAATTTTTATTTCAAATGCATTTTTATCAGTTTCGGAGTTTTTAAACCATTAATAACATGATTTGAGAATTTTCGCCATGATGTAAGGTGTTTTAGATAGTTTTAGTATCATATTTTTCTACTGCATATAATATACTAGGCTTTTTACAAAATGCATAATACTGCTACATATTGATTCTTACTACGAGTATTAAAACTAGCTAAATCTGTATTCGTAGAGGATTTTAAACTGGATTTCCTTTTTTTACATCATTTCAGCTATGCAGTAACAGAATGGATATTGAATTTGTTTTACGAAGCTTGCCACCTGAATTTGCAATTATACCACATAAAAGGCGTTTAATACATGAAATATTTAAACAAAGTAATATTCCGTTCGAACTATTATTAAAAATGGGTTGTTCTTAAAAGGAGGAACGTGGGATGATAATCGTAACCACAAATAAGATTTTATAAGGCAGTTATGTAGAAACAGTTGGAACCATACCTTAAAGAAGGAAATTGCTCCTTAAACTGGATGTAAAGATGATTTCCCCTGCCGGAAGTAGTACTTAAGCGTTTTCAATCTCCTTAGTTACAGTTTATGGGGCGATTTTCTAGATATGGGCCACTTAGGCCCACACTAGGCCAACAACCAACAACTACTATGGGCACTTAGGTGCTACAACACATTTTCTAAAAGTAGTCAAGTTTTGCTCCTCAGTTTTTTACTTGTGATAGATGTTGGTGATTCGAAACATTTTTGGATGACCAGTCTTAAATTTTGCGGGCCGGTTTTTCCTAACTAATTTGCACTTAAATAAATTTGGGTTATGCTAAAAATCTACCATGTGATTTTTTAAGAAACTTAGCTTAAACCAATTTAAAACTAAGATGAGACTAACTTAATCTGGACTAATCGACCCCACTTAATTTTCTCCATCTTCTGAGGGTCATACCACTACACAACCAACTCCTTCGCCCTCCTTCACGAAAGTTTAGAACATAAGTTTTTTCCCGGTTGAATTTATTTTTCTGGATATTTGTGCGTGTATGAGAAACAAGGACGATTTAACTCTCTAATTTTTCGAAGAACTAATAACTCTCTAAGATTAAGGAACGAGTTGTTTATCCAACTGCCATATTATTCTACCAGGTATGGTGATAATATATTTAATGTTTGGTATTTCTTATACAATATTTCCTTTGGCTTACTTTATACGATTTAAATATAACTCATGAGGAAAAGGCTGTTAAATTTGTAAGATTACATGAAAAATAAAGCATTTTAAGTTTATGTTTAATAAAATTTACTATTTTATTTTGCAAAATTAGTCCAGAAATTTGAGGACAATCGACGTGATAAGTTCTCATCAAGCTAAAACCTCCCACAGATGTTAAGTAAGCCTTCACAATTATTTCTTGAATATTTAGTAAAATTATTTATACGCATGGGCCAGTGATGATTCTTTTCCAGGATTGTGGTAAAGAATTGTTAGGTCGATTCACTTTTTAACTCTTTGTTATTCCTGGACTAACAGGTTTTTTTTCTGGCCACCTCACTGTTAATTTCTTCAGGAATGTATGGAACTTGGAAGATCGGGAATTAATCTAGGAAGATTGGAAACAAAGTAATAAGGTAATTAATATTTTTGGAATAATGTTGGTATTTAAATAATTTAATTTAATTATGTTAGATAATATATTTTTATATTTATTCTTGCTTTGCTTATATGGGGTAAATATACTAGATAGTTTCGGTGACTAAAAACTAATAAGTTTTGGTGGCCCATTGTTTTAATTACAATAATATACTGACTGAATTCATCAGTAAATAAATGACTAAATGAGTCTAAAACCCATAAACACATAGTATTCCAAATGTTTATCAAAGTTAACTTATTAACCCTAGATAAATGGTTCTATCAAATAGCTGATAAAACATAAAATTCGTGTTGCTTCTAGCGAAACAAAGTATAAAACAAGGGCTTCTTCACGTTGTAAAACCACCAATACATCACAGCCGAGTCACTGATGGATGAGATTCTGTCGACTATCTCTATTAAAAAGTGCTTATTGGAATTGATCGTTTACATTTATTGTTTTTCTTCATTAAAATCAACAAGAATCCAAAAAGGGAGGTAGCCAAATTCCTTTGACATACAAAATATGTCATGATTAATAAATAACACAAAATAAATAATTTGTGTAATAATAATTTACATGCCAAGATAAATTATTTGCATATTAATGAAGATGCATCAATACACATTTCAAAGTTTATACTGCAGATTTGATTGCTTATATTTCAAATTGTAAATTGCATTATCACAAAGTTAAATTCACAGGGGTTTCAAGAATATATAGTATGAAGATGACCATTGCTCATTCGCTGTGCTTATCTGTTTTTTAGCTTCTTTTCAGCTCTTATCACAACTTAAATTAGTCTCAGCCACTAAAGATGTAAAATTGATTGCAACAATTGTCATTTTAAAAGCAGTGTTTGAGAGGGATATTTTCCTTGAAATTATAATCCTTAAACTGGCAAAGTAAGGACTGAAAGAAATTAGGGCTGAACTTTAGGACTGCTAAAAACATGTACCCGTTGGATTTAAAGACAGAAGAACTTATTCGTTTAAACCTCTGTATGCTATTTTTTCTCTTTGCTTTTCAATGAATAAAATTTAAGGATTGTATCAACAAAAATAAATGCGAATAAAAATTGTAAACAAAAAAATGTTTCAACTCCCTTATTTTTACATCAAATACTTATATCAAAATGTCACAGTTTGTTGCAGTTCTAACTTTATTTCAATTCTAGGCACAAATGTCGTAAATCTACTAGTAGTAACAATTAAGGCTGTAAATAAATCCCACAACATTGATCCACTGTTCTAATTACCAATCCAATTTTAAATTACCAATCATTTTGAATTGTAAAGGTTAATATGTGATGACGGCTTAAAATTCAGTCATTGTTTACAAATAAAAAAAACTATACTAAATAAGAACAGTAATTAAAAACGTTCATTGTTGGACAATTTTCCCTAAATACGGTGGTTGTAAAATGGGTTCGAAATAATATGACATTTTCCTTTATATAAAAGTCATACTAATTATTTTTTTTCTTTTCTTAAGTACATAAGACTGATATAATTCACTAATTTAAAAATTGCCTTAGAATAAGAGATTAAAAAATCTTATTTAAAGAAATTTAAAACAGTTTAGCCAGGAGAGGTAAACAGGAGGAAGGAAATTACAAAGGAACTGGCCATGAGAGGAGGCAGTGCCAATGTTGACTGTTCTCTTGTCCCGTAATCAAGTTCGCAATCTCCTTTATTTGACCTGTAGCAGTAACCGCAGTCACTTTAATAAAATAAAGTTAATCAACCACCAATAGTACATCAAATGAAATTTACAATTACAAGGTATTTCAAAAACTACCAGCAATGTCTTTTTTTAATTTCTCTCCAATATTCTTCCTTTGGCACTAGAGAGAACAATTTTTGGACAAATGAGGAAATAAAAAATGGACATATTAAAAATAACCTTATCACTCAAACTATGAACCTTGTAAATATTTTACAGAATTATTTTACCGACACAGGTATGTATTTACTTAGTTTAAATATTTTTTATGTATTTAGTGATAATATTTCATAATTAAGTTTTAAGTATTAGAAAGCTATTCATTATTAAAATTCATACATACAAGACATTTAATATAAACATTTAAATATGAAACATAGTTCATTTTAGAAGGAATTAGTTGCTATGCCATGGACGTTTATACAGTATTAAAAAAAGTTTTATTCTGGAAAAACGCTACTTTAACGTATGTAAGGTTACTAAGAAATACAAGAGAAACAAAAGAATTCAATAATTTTAGTAACATTTTATTTCTTTATTATAGATATTTAAAATATATCTAATATTTCTTTTAAAAATATTGTTATCAGCTAGCTTTTACGATACTTTATTAGATTGTAGCAGAGTTGCGGAATCTACTGGAAGGGGTTTAATAATAAATCTGTTTATTCAAATCATTCTAAAATTATATTATCATCGAGCTATCGGACTTTAAACGTTATTGATAATCCTGGAAGCCAGCCCGGCGAACAGGAAAGCAAGAAGGCACCGAGGAAGAAGCCCCGCAAGCAGCGGCCGGACGCTCTTCTCATCAAGCCGTCGGAGGGGAAATCCTACGCCGACGTGCTGGGCGAGATTCGCAGCAAAGCGAAGCCCGATGAGAAGGGCGCCGTTATCAAGGGTATGAGGAAGACCCGAACCGGCGACCTACTAGTCGAACTCGGGGACACCTCTCAGAGTAAGTCCGCCTTCAGCGAAGACCTGAAGACCATCTTGGGGGCGAACGCGACAGTCCGCGTTCTCGAGCCCAAGTCTACGCTGGAGGTGAGAGACCTCGACGAGTTGACAACCGAGGAGGAGGTGACCGCTGCCGTCAAAGCTGTCCTCGGAGAAAACGTCGAGGTGAAAACCTTCGTCTCGAAGGCAAATGCTCGGGGTCAGAAGGTGGCAATCCTGACGCTGGGAGCCAGAGCTGCTGCGAAGCTCCTGGAGAAGGGCCACCTTAAGGTATGGTACGTGAGCTGTCGGGTGCGTGAGAAGCTCGTGGCTTCCAGATGTTTTAAATGTCTGGGGTTCGGTCACGTCGCTAATCGCTGCTCTGGACCCGATAGAAGCAAGCTCTGCTTCAAGTGCGGCGGCCAGGACCACAGGGCCAGCGCGTGCAATGCAGCGCTGTCCTGTGTCCTGTGTACAGAAGCCGGCTTGAAGGGCGACCAGGTCAAGCATTCCGCTGGGTCTGGTCGTTGCGGGCAGTACAGGCGGGCCATCCAGGAGCTTCGCCAGAAACAACAAAAATGATCAGTGTTCTGCAACTTAATATGCAGAGGAGCAGGGCAGCAAACGACTTGCTGTTCCAATTCGCCACGGAGCAGGGTGCTGACCTACTGCTTCTCAGTGAGCAGTACCAGAACCGACGCTCCGCGCAGTGGTTCTCGGATCCCTCCGGCACTGCGGCGATATGGATCTTGGACCTCGGGAAGGTGCCTGTTCTCGATTCCGGATCGGGCAACGGCTTCGTTTGGGTGAGGAGCAGGGGTTTCAAGTCTTCTCCTGTTACCTCACGCCAAATCAACCGATCGGAGACTACCGCCACATGGTCGATTCCATTGAGGATGAGATCATGAAAATCTCTGGCGGGGTCATAGTCGGTGGCGATTTTAACGCAAAAGCCGTGGAATGGGGTTCCCCGCGGACCGACACTCGAGGTCGTTACGTCCTCGAGTCGGCTGCCAGGTCGGGCCTCTGTATCCTTAACACGGGCGGCATTTCCACCTTTCGCCGTCCAGGGTGCAGAGAGACGATCCCTGACATATCCCTTGCCTCTGAAGGGATTGTCCAGCGGATCTCCGACTGGCGTGTCTGCGAGGAGTATTCCTCTAGCGACCATCAGGGGATCCTCTTCAAGGTCCTTCTCGAGGGTGCGCGCTTGCGCGCTGAACCTGCTCCTCTGGCTCGACGCTGGAACACCAGTCGTCTGAGCAAAGACACTTTTAAAGAAGTAATCAAAGACCAGAGCATTGTGAATTTCACAGGTGCTGAAGATCTGGCAGCATCGACGATGCGTCTCATCGCGACCGCGTGTGAGCAGTCGATGCCCGGAGTTTCCCGCCGCCACAGGAAGAAGCCGGTTTACTGGTGGACGCCTGAAATCGCGGAACTCCGGAGGAGATGCCTTGGTCTCCGACGAGTTGCGCAGCGAGCAAGGAACCGCCCTGATGCAAATGCCAGATCGGCTGAGCACAGAGCGGCCCGCCGAGAGCTCCGCGGTGCCATCAACCGGAGTAAAGTCAGGTGCTGGAAGCAGCTGTGTCAGGATATCGACAACGACCCCTGGGGGATGGGCTACAAACTTGTAACCCAGAAGCTAGGGGCTCGCTCACCACCTGCGGTCATGGAACCACAAGCCATGGCCGTCGTCGTAGATACACTGTTTCCCAGCCACCCAGTCCGGCCAGTCAGGGAATTCGGAGAGGTAGGCGCCTTCCCAGTTTTCCGGGAAGAGGAACTCACCGCCGCCGTCCGATCCCTACGACCCAGAAGAGCGCCCGGTCCCGATGGCATTCCGGCGGAGGTGCTCAAGCTCGCTGCGGAGGTGAATCCAAGGCTTCTGCTCGATATGTTCAACGCGTGTCTGGCGGAAGGCGTTTTCTTTTCTTCGTGGAAGGTTGCCCGCCTTGTTCTTATTCCGAAGGCGAAGAGCACACCGGGGACCCCTTCTTCTTTCCGACCCCTGTGTATGCTCGACACGGCCGGGAAAGTGCTTGAGAAGCTCCTGCGTGTCAGGCTGACCGAGGCCATCGTCTCTGCGGGGGACTTGTCCCCGCAGCAGTACGGCTTCAGATCCGGTCGCTCTACCATCGACGCTATCCAGGAGGTAGTTGAGGCAGTGCGGAGGGCGGAGGACCACAACCACTGGTCGCGCCGCGTGGTCCTTCTCGTCACGCTCGACGTGAAGAACGCTTTTAACTCCGCCAGGTGGAGCGATATGCTGTGGGCGCTTGAGCATACGTTCCAAGTTCCCTCCTACCTCCTGCGTATGTTGGAGGCGTATTTGTCAGACCGCGTTCTGTTGTACGACACGACCGAAGGTCAGCGGCGCATTCCCATCACTTCCGGGGCTGCGCAGGGGTCCATTCTCGGACCAGATCTCTGGAACGTGTCTTACGACAGCTTGCTGAGGCTAGACATGCCCGATGAGACCCGCCTCGTTGGCTATGCTGACGATGTCGCTGCCTTGATCGCTGCGAGGAACGTCGAGCAGGCAAAACTGAGGCTCAGCGTAGTGATGGCCAAGGTCAACGGGTGGATGCGAGATCACGGCTTGTCCCTGGCTATCAGTAAGACGGAGATTGTCGTCCTCACCAAAAAGAGGATTAACACCGTGTTCCCGGTGCAGATAGGTGACGTCACACTCGAGACTAAGCCTGCTGCAAAGTACCTGGGAGTCATGGTCGATAGCAGACTGTCTTTCGGCGAGCAGATCCAGCGCGCCGCCGACAAAGCCGCTAAGGGTGTCGCTGCCCTTGGTAGGCTTATGCCCAATGTCGGCGGTCCTCGCTCCTGCAAGCGCCGCTTGCTCATGACTGCCGTCCAGTCAGTCTTGCTGTACGGGGCGGAGGTATGGGCTCACGCACTCGAGAAGCGAGTCTACCGAGACCGGCTTGCCCGAGTCCAGCGCCGAGGAGCTCTGCGGGTCGCTTCGGCCTACCGCACAGTCTCCGAGCCTGCTGTGATGGTGATCGCCGGAGTCATTCCCGTCCTCTTCCTCGCGAGGGAGAGGCAGGCGATTTACCGGAGGAGGCCTGAAGTGGGCCGGGAAACAGCTGCCAGGGAAGAGCGCGATCGCAGCTTCGACTCTTGGCAGCGCGACTGGGAAGCCGAGCTGAGGGGACGTTGGACCTTCCAGCTCATACCTTCCGTCCGACCATGGGTGGAACGGCAGCACGGCGAGGTCGATTACTACGTGACCCAGTTTCTTTCTGGGCACGGGTACTTCCGAGCCTATCTGCACCGGATGGGCAAAGTCGCCAGCCCGGACTGTCTGTATTGCCCCGGCATCCCAGACACGTCCGAGCACACTTTCTTTCAGTGCGACCGTTGGCACGTCCGCCGAGCCTCGCTTTCATCTGAGATCGGCGTGATCGTCAGCTCGTCGGAGCTATGCTCCAGGGAGAGGGCAACTGGAACTGTGTCAAGCACTACGTCCAGGCCATTCTTCGGGCGAAAAAGGTCGACCTCGATCGGCCTTAATCCTCAGCTTTTCCCCAAGGAGGTTGCCCTAGTGGCGTAATATCAAAGGCCTAGCCCGAAGTAATGTGTGAAACAGTTCCAGGCTAGTGTCCTCGGTGCCGAGGGAGGTGGTTTAGTCGGTAGTTCACGGGACATCGAGCTCGTGGGAGTCCGACACTACTGAGGGGACAACGAGCCCCTCAGTGTGCGTAAACGCATTCCACCTCCTACCAAAAAAAAAAAAAAAAAAAAAAAAAACGTTATTGATACGTCATTGGCATAATTTGTTTTAACCTAGTTCTGTTGTTTTTGCAAGAACGTAAAAATGATGATAGAAAAATAAATGAAAACTCTAACTTAGTTTCAGGATTGGAAAAGTAGTTCAAATTGACTTCATATTGAGTTAAAGTTTTAACGTATTTGTTGGATTTCCGGTCTGATGAGCTACATAGTTTTCTTCTAATCCAATTCTTTTAACATCGCTTCTAAATTTAACGTTACTATTAACACTTCAAAGTAATTTAGTTCAACTTTCAGTTTATGAAAAACAATATTTTTTATTTTGTTACTATAAAATAGTAGTTTTCATCACTAGGAGCGAAAGTGGCTCTTTTTAGTACGAGATCGTAATTTACAGGCGAGGCGCAGCCGAGCTTGGAAATGCGATCGAGTACCAAGGAGACACTTTTGCTCCGTGTGATGAACAACTATTTTCATCGTTATGTATAAATAACCATTTAATCGTTAAAAAATTAGACTTCATAATTTTGAGGTTATCCAAAATAGCCATCGTCATTTACACATCTGTTAGTTGTTTACAAACACAAGTTAAGAAATCGTTCAACCTTTCAAACGTATTATAAACAAATTTTGACATTAGAGTTCGGCAAAATTTACCATATGTTATTTCAGTACTCCTATTCGAAGTGATCCAAAAACGATCATTTTGCCTACGATTTAGAGAACTAAAAGCGGTTGTTTTCCGGACAGTATGATGAAATAGGTTATTTTGCACTTTTCAAACATTACAGCTAGGCATTCTTTAGATATAGTAAATAAACATTTACATTACGGAATTACATTGATAATCCATAACTATATTAATCCCTTTGAAAATGGGCATGAAATTATTTTACTAAACAATTAGAAACTAAATAGTAACGAGAAACATTTTTCTAACTGTTTTAAACCATGAAGCACGAAGTCAATTTTAAAATAGCGTCTACCTTTAGATAATTTTACAAACAACATCTACAATAAAGACTCAATTTTCATCAGAGTATTAAGACAGAGTATTATTGACATTTTGTCTTAGTACTCTTCAAAAAAAGAAAAATCAATGTCTCTTGATAATTTTATAAAGTCATTTGTTAAGTTATCCTTTATTATTTTAGATAGTTTTACTCCTATAAAGTACTTTATCGTAAATCCACCTTATCATTTTGATATTGACGTGTTTACTTTTCTGCAAAAGGAGTAATTAAATTCATAGCTTAGGTATTCTCAATAATATTTACAACTGCAGAGGGATGTCTGGCTCGGGATTTATACATTTAAACAAATACAAGGACCATCTTACACGAAGAAATTGTGGTACACTGGTATAAATTACAACTTCAGACGAAGACTAATAGGAAAAACTTAGTTCATCTAGCTAGAATCGGGTTATTTATAGCGCCTTAGGCGCTCAACAAAATGACAAACTGCACTCTTGTTAAGTTTTCTTTGTAATTCATTTGCTAAAAACAGTTTTTTAAATCCCAGTATCTTGTATTTCTTTATAGGTGTTGCAAATGAAATACAAATATAATATTTTTTCAAGAAGAGTGAAATATTTTAAATAGATTTAGAAATATTAAATTTTTAATATCTATATGATTTAGTATCCATATGAACAAGGGGGGGGGGGATTTGAGTATGTTATTTTAAACACAGAATTGTTACTTTTTCAGCTTATAAAATGTGTATTCAATTTTCCTGACAGTATTATTTCTCTTTGGCGTACAAACCAATATAGACGATTAATGGGTGCAGTTTAGCGTAGATTAATATTTGCATAGAACTAAAAGTTGTTGTGCTTCTGAAATATTTCAGACAATAAATACTTTTTATGTTGAATACAAACATATAATAAACTCTGTATCTTCGTAGTAAATTTTCTTCGGTTTACAATTTATTTTATTGATCGTGCGTAAAAGTAAACTTTAATACCGCACTAATCTGGCTGCTGGTTTAACGTTAGTTAGTACAATATATTTAAACTCAAGTGATATTTACCTCAATTAGTGTTGATCTTAAAATATTAAGATTTAAGTTTAAATTTATTTAATTAAGTTTAAATGTATTTGAAGTACAAATTTTTTTGAAGTTAATAATATATCTTTCCATTAATAGCATGTTCAAGCCCAAAATATTTATTTTATTCGGTGCCAGGAGTTTTATAGAAGCATTATTGGAAAACGTTGTCTTTAATACAGGTTCAAGCGGATATAATTAATAGATTTGTAAACGAAATCCCTTTCATGTCCCTATTAAAAAAAATCATATCCACAGTATGAAGAATATGAATAGAATATGAATAGAATGTGAATGATTGTGAATCAAGTTGATTTGTCACTTAGAAGTCAATACATTATATAATGTGTCTCATATTGTATTCTGTACTAACAAAAATTTAGGTATTGATAAATCAGATTATTTTCAAGCTTAATATTTACACGATACCTTTATGTAATCAATTGTTGTTAGTTTAAAAGATGGGTCCTATGGGAAACTTTCGAACACTTAAAATTATTTTTTTATCGTTAGATTGATTCTTTTTTGTAAAAAATACATGATAAATTACATCAATAAAATTAACAACATTAGTCAAACAGTAATATTTCCAATATTTCATAACTATATTATAATTTAAGAAACGATTTATGAATTCGTTATTATTTCAAAGCTGTATAAATTCACAACTGCCGTAACAATAGGCGATGAACCAGCTCTATAAAGAGGTTGAATTGATTCACAGCTTTAAAGCTTAGAACAAAGCGTCATCTGGGAGGCGACGGACGCAGCTTTTGTTTTGATCTGAATCAGCTTCTGATTGGAGTTATTTTACTTGGGAAATGCTTTATTGAGCCATCATAATATATCTCATGATTCAATCAAGCCACTTAAATAATTTCACGTATTGAAAATGTAACGTATTGGATCGTATAAGTAAAAATAGCAATTGAAACCTCTATTAAAATTTTGTTTATAAATATTTAAGTAGTTGTAAAACAAATTATTTATGATCGGGAATAAGTAAGATTACTATTAACATTTTTATTTTATTAAATAAATTTATTCGTGAATCTTCTAAAACTTGGTCATAAATAGACTCAGATTTTTCTGTTAGTTGTGTTATAATGTGCGTATTTAAATAATCATGAAAAAAATTAAAATCTTCTTTGCTCCTAGTGTTGGAATATTTATGTTGATTTTTTGAAAAAAATAGTTTACCTTTTTTGTATTTTCTTATATGATTTAAAAAACATTAAGTTTTGCAATTTTTACATGTAAGGATATAATAATAAATTAAAACGGCCTGTGTTGAGCAGTTTTTTTTCTGATTGTCCATTGAAAACAAGTTTAAAATAAAAAAATAAGAAAGGAATCCGCAGAGGGCTGCCGCTGATAAAATAACCCCCATTACTGAATTAAATAAAGATATCACAATTCCATGTGTTGAAATAGGCCGCACATTAAATTAAGGTCAACTAATACTAATTTTATTAAATTACAATTACTTACAAAAGATCATCATTGCAAAACTATGAATATTACAATAAAGGCAACGTCATTTCCAAAGGGGAAAAAATAAATCCCGACTACTTCACATTCAAACAAAAACATAGCTTGTAAATTTTCAACGCCATTTCCCTTAAAAATTAGGTGAGGCTTTCTGAACACAAAAATAACATTGCAGAATCACGCATTACTGATCAGATTTTCTTTTGTTTACATAAGCTACATATTATAGGAGCTTGTGTCAAAATAAACTTTCTTTTAATTAGTTGTTTGCGCTTTTTAGAGATATTGCCTAAATTAAAAAGCTAAGGCCATTTTGTACATCTGCACACAGAGACGCGTGTTTTAATGTATATTATGTAGGGGTAAATCTTAAAAAAAAAATCATTTTGATTGTAAAATTTCCATGTAGTGTATTGTAAAATTATGTCTTTGTAGTTTTTTAATTTCATTTGTCTTTGACAATGAATTTTAATTTTAATTTTTTACGATTGAAACACATAATAAAAATAAATACTCCTAGTATAATTATTTTTATCGTATTTAAAAAAAATAATTCTAAAGAAGAAAAGCACATTGCTCAGCAATATACTTATTAAGATAAAAAATTATATAATTTATTTGATTCAATAATACCGTTTGAACTAAGCTGGGAGTAAGCCTTTAATTTTGGTGGTGTAATTTTATTGAGTGGTGGATTAACTTAATCTGTAGTAACAACCAAAGTTTAAGTATAAGAAAATAAATACACTAATTTTGTCAGTAGTAGTCATAATTAATTATGCACTAAAGTACGCTTTGATTATTGTAGGTTTGAAGGAACAGTTTAAAAAATCTGAAATGTAAAATATATTTTTAAAAGTAATTTAATCAACAATAGGACAGAAATGAGTGTTATTTGTTCCTGATTTAAGTAAAGCTCCAGACTCTGCTCCCGGCCTTTGTTTAATCGACTGACGTAGTCCAAGCTGTACTTTTTACTACACCAGTTTTTTAGTAGAATTCTAATTTTTTTGAATGTTCTAATCAACACAATTCATTCTTTGAATTTTTTGATGAAGTAAAAAATATTTTCTTTCACCACTGGTTACACAATAAATTGTTACAGTAGAACCTCGCTAATCCGGCACGTTCGGGACTTTGGTAGTGCCGGATTATCGAAAATGCCGGATTACTGAGGGTCGTCTAAAAATAGCGGAAATACGTGTAAAAACAGATAGTCATAAGTAAAGCTGGGTTTTCCTAGCAACGACGTATGATACACAGTGACTTGCCATCATACGCGAGGCCGGTTTTCATTGGTCGCGTTACTTGACCAATGAAAACCGGCCTCACGTTGACGAAAGTCGCCGTAAATCATCATTGCCATGAAAACCCAGTTCAACTACTGGGTAACGGGCTAGAGTATTAAACCCTGTTTTTGTGCTTTGTCTCAACACGAACTCAACCGACCACGGACGAACTCTGTCGACCGCAGACGAACTCTACGTACTGTACCAACCACGCACGGACGCAGCCAAACGCAGGAATTTCCCTCCTTAGCAACGAAAATTCCCTCCTTACCCGGTGCCGGATTACTGAAGGTGCCGGACTATCGGATGCCAGATTAGCGAGGTTCTACTGTATCATTTCAGTAATATTGAAGCAAAAAATATTAGTTTCCTGAAACTGGTTAATAGGAATGTTCAAAACTGAATAAAAATATCAATATCTGTCAGTTTATGTAAAAAAATTGTAATTTCTATCTAATTAATTCTTTCATGCATTAAAAACAGTAATTGTATGATGAGTAAAATAAACTGTTAAGGGTTTTTTGGCCTTTTGAAAAATCTATTCAATGAAAACAGCAGGTGGATAGCTAGTTTTCATCCATTCAATGAAAACAGAGATATTATTGTGGACTCGTGGATAGTAAAAGTAACCCGTTGTCTGCAGTACCATTATTGTTGACTACCCGATCAAACCGGTTTCACTCGTGGGAAAAAAAACTTTCTGGATTTAGGATTTAATTTATTGAATACCATTCCAACAATACTTCGTAAGGTTGCCATGACAACCTCATAAGTTTCCCTGTAGTTTAACACTGAAATTTTTACATTCCGTAGGGAGTAACCCGAAGGAATTCTGTAAACCGTTTCTTAACACGCATCTACGACCTATGGGGAGCACATATGGAAAATTTCAGCTCTGTATGTTTTATAGTTTTGGAAATTTGCTAAGACAACCCCTACCCCTTTATGCATAATATATTGGTTACGCAAACTTAGTCCTGCATTAAAACTCGAATTTTGATATATGACGGAAAAAGTAAAGAAAAAGCCTTGTAGCATAAAACGCTACAGTGAAACTATTAAAAGTCCACCTGGGACTAACTTGGTTGTACCAGGCTAAGCCCGATCCGCATCTGCTTCTGTAATTAAGTTACCGCCTGAATAAGAATGACTTCGCCAACATCGTGTCGTTTTAAAGCGACTTTAAGTAGATTTAAAAAATGTGTTTATCATTAATTCAATTTATTTAGGCTATTTAGATTATTATACAATCACTTAACAAAGAGAGAGATTTGTTTTTATTAAATGAAGGTAAATGTAACAGTTATTTATAAGTTATTTTTCTACCGATGATTTCTAGAACCAGATAATACCAATGTTTTTTCCAAGCGCTTTGAAATAGACGAGAACTGGTTGCGGGGCAGAGTGGATATAGTGACCGCCTTTCCATTTGAAAAATAAAAAACCTAGATTATATAAGTAATTGACTAAATTCTTTAATCTTATAATTCAACTAGTGATTTGAGGTAGGCTATACTTTGCTTACAACTTCTGGGTTTGTTCAGTGTTTGCATTTCCTCCAGTGGTGTGTAGTTCTAAGGGAGATTTTTTAATATAACATTCTACTCTCATGTCTGGTTAATATGTAATGACTAAGGCACAAGTAGTCATCGGAGACGAAATAACATTTTTAGTACAAAACAAAGAATAATTTACGCAAGAACACCTTTTCTGGTCATGTCACCTTATTAACTAGGCTTTACTGATCCGAAAACAAGGCAAACAGCCTTGTGAAAGAAAAATCAACAAGTCCTTTAGGCTTAGATATAAGGGTTTGTTCAAAGTTTCCTAAAGAAAAAATACCATTGTAAGTATAATTGAATCTGAAAAAGAATAATATGCTAGAGGTAGGACATATTTGTACAACTGAAACATTATATTTTTGGCTTGATTTATTGAAAAAATATAAATATATAGTTGATAAAAAATAATGGAGATGCTATCAAAGTTATATAAATATGATACAATATTACGAAATAGATCGGTGTTGTAGGAGATTAAACAGTTGAAGTGGTACAGCGCCCCGTCGCCAGAGTGTGCTCCAATCAGGATTCGACCCCGTTGAAATAATCTTGTTACAGGTGAACAAATCTGTAGAATTTATTTACCTAATTAGATTTCAAAGTACTTCGGAAAGTGAAATGAAAGTGTGAAACGAACAGGGAAGTAGTTGAATTGGAAATATTACTGTCTAATAATTCTTCAATGATGTTATAAGTTAATCTTCTATTTTTTAAAACGAAACATCATGTAATTCATAAATTAATAACCTATTAAATGATTATTTGTTTATGATATTAATTTATATGTAACTTCAATATTCAATTGTAGTTCATCCAAAAGAACATTTTTAGTTTGAGTTATTACCCGCATTATTACACTCGTGAGAGTAATATCGAAAAATTAATAACTTCATTTATGAGAATAGTTTTGCATACTGGACCCACACCACGGCCTGGTCTATACGTGAACAACTAGATGTTTATTCCAATACTTAATTTTAATTTTATCGTGAAATAAAAGCTCAATTCAATATCCTTTTTTAGTGCGCATTTGTACGGTTACCCATATTATTTTCCCGCATAAAATTAAATGTAAATATAATTTTAAAATAAATTTCTATAGATATTGACAGGTGCCCTGATTTTATAATGCAGTGCGAATTATGTTAACAATTTTGAGCATGAGGATTTTCTATGAATTCAATTGAAACATTAAATGTTTTAATTTTAATAATTAAAGAAATTTCTCTATGTTTTATGTATTGTATAATTAATAGTTTAACATCTTAAATACAATTTGAAATCATATAACGCCTACATGTCATCAGGTACATACTCCAAACGCTTTCAGGTGTTATGAATGAACGTCATTTTATGATGAACGATTGATTCTGAAAGTATAGTGGGCAATGAAGGATTTTGTTTGCTCAGGTCCTCAGATCCTGACACATTGGCCGAGCCTCTTCACATCCCCACTTCTCAAACGCCACCCAATCACAGCTTAACAATGTCTTAAAATTACTTTATCTACGACCATTGCAATAAGCACCAATTATTGTATTACAATAAACATTATAATGATATACATTAAACCACCAAAAACCAAGCAGTTGCATAATGTCGACATTATGATAATGAAATCACTTTAGAGTACTGGTTCTAGACCAATGAGAACTCGGCATTTGACGGAAGTAGTACCTTAATACAAATTAAACAACTCGCACATCAGCTGATTACACCCATACGATTCCGGTTTTAGTGTTCTATTGTATCTAACCTCAAACGTCCTTTAATACTTTAGTCATTTATTTATATCAACATTTCCCAAATTTTAATTGGCTCACTTTATCTTTAATTCACCTATTTTGTATGGTTATTATCAATATAAGAGAAATTAATGTTTTTGTTCCTAACCTCAAAAACTAATTATTGTGTTACGAAGTCAAGCAACGTCGAGCGGGGTCACTACTTGGATGGGTGACCGCTTGGGAACAGTTTATATAGCAGTCACAATTTAAATACGGTAAGTTAATTAGTTGCTTTTGGACACCCTGTATATTTTTGGTCGTAGATAAAGTAGTGTATGCAACGATTGTATTATGCCTTTAAGCCACTCGTGAGATATTTAGAACACAGTCATTATACAATCGTTGCAGAAACTACTATTTAAACATACGTGTATTGTCAATTGAATGTTCTTATCCAACAACTGTTTTACATTCACAATAAACATGATGGCGTTAGTATTGGCAACGAAACATCTCGGAAATCAGAAGACAGCTTGTGTTGCGGAGTGGAATACTGATGTTGAACAGGTGTTGAGTTGGGCAGGGTCATACAACAATGTGGGGATATTATTGCAACACCACTCTCTCTGCAGGCTCAGTTGCATTTAAGACCATGTATAACGTAAAAAGTGTCATTTTTAATTTTAATGTATGATGTATACACCTGTGAAATGATTACGTTTTTTATCGGGAATGACCCAAACCTTGGTCTTCTTGATTTATCATTTTGTATAACTTATTTTGTATACTATCTAACCTTTTGTTAGATAGTAGTAGGTTTTGACATTCGAAGGCCAATGAAAAATGGCAATCAGTAGCACCAAGTTTCGACCCTGGTCAGGATTCAAACCGGTCACTCTATCCTTATCCAATCGGTTGTCGAGATTTTTATAAGTACTACACGATTCACAATATCAGTCATTTTAAGACACTACACAAATATGGTGAATTATACTTGAAGGTTCTTAAGTTGATCAGTGACACGCCTGAGCTACTTGCAAATACAGGGTGTTTTTTTAACGCAACCCAAAACTTTATTTTATCAGTAAAGGATTATTTCCCCCGAAGATACCCGAATTTGACCCCTCTATATTGTTTTCTTTGGGGATGCATAAAAAGTAAGGTCTATGAAAACAATTCACAGGATATTCAGCTCCTCAATACAAACATAACAAATTTAATGCAAGAAATTCAAAGAGGTACCTTGTAGCACGTGTTCGGGAATTTGGTGGAGAGAGCACAACTTCATACAAACGCCAATGACGGATTGTTTGAACACATAATGTAAACTAAATGTGATCAAACTTAAACAATAGGTTGTATAAAATGTAAGGATCAACAAAAGAATAGGCTACACATTTTAAATTCATATGCGGATTATTCAATCTTAAAAATGGGTTGCATTTAAAAAAGACACCCTGTATAAGCTGTCCGGAATATATCAAAACTAGAATAATAAGCTGTTGTAAAATAATGTTCATAGTCAGTTTTTTTTTTTACTTTTAAACCCCAAAATATTCTTCTGTCTACTTGTATACATATACTACTTATACCTTTCTGACAAGGTTAGATGAAAAGCAATTTAATGGGTATTTAGATGGGTACCTAATTTAATTTCTTTGATTAGCAATCCTAATTATTTTTCGAGTCTCTTCAGTAATCACGACAACATAGAGGGAAGATTCACAGAAAATCGCCTGGTCGATTAAGCCGGCCTGAGATTGCCACATTACTTGCAGATCTCTTTTCCTTAAATCGCTCTCGGCTAACATTTGATGATGATTTGATATACTTGGCATTCTAAAAGAATTTATCATCAAATTGAACCAAGTTGTGATGGAAATTAGAAAATATATCCTCGTGAAACGGTATAGTAAAACGGTTGTTCACTTTAAAAAATGTTAATAACTACTCAAACTATTTTGGTTTCAAAATTCGTGTTTATATACCTAACCTAAGGTGAATGGGTCACTGAACTCCCTGGAAAAATATTTCCATACATCCGGAACATTAAATAGTTAAAATCCATTGTTGTAGCCCCTGAACTGTGGTAAGACTTAAAATAGGTACACAACTCACTTCAAACACTTTTAAAAATAATAAAAATTATTTTTGAACTGTTTGACGTATGGTATGTACCTATTTCAGCATTAAATATTATTATTCTCCTTCTGATCAGTGCTCGTCTACTTTTAACACAATTGATGATACAATAACTGAATATATTGACTTATCTTTTATACCGTATAGAGGTTACATGTACCTGTCGATGCAAGAGTATTATGTGCGAATCAGTAGTCAAGACGCACGAAGAGACACTTTAACAAGAAAATCAAGACAGTATTTCGTGTAACCGAACACCCCTTCTTTTCTAAAATATTGGGAGATCTGTCAGAATTTGGACTCCTTATCTTGTAGAGATTTACTGGTTTACGTGCCGAATCTCTCTTATCTTTGCTAACTTAAACTCAACTATTTAGCTAAATATCCTCATCATTACTTTAAATTTTGTCAATTATTTTATGATTTACAGTATTAGTAGTCAGTAAAAATTACCTTTGTATTATAGATAGTAAGTAGAAATGGGTTTACGAAAATAAAGCAATTTTTAAAGTCACAATTAAGGGTCAATTAAGCGATAAAGTCAATTTTTAAGGGTGTTTTAATTATAAACTAATAGCAGCCATCAATAACTTGGAATAATATATTAGTTATATGAATGTATTACAATGTGCAGTTTTGTATTCCTAATAATTATTTATTAAGGCAAATAGTACTATTTAAATTTTCGATATACTATATTAAAAGTTCGTATTTGTGTTTACAAAAAGCAAAAACACATAAACCTGACAAAGTCATAATGAAATTTCACATCATTGATCATGCCAACTACATTATACTAGCTAGTACATCATTAATACATAAAATATCCAACAACTAGCTTAGGTGTCTGTAAAGAAATAAAAATCGAAATTAAAACGCTCCTGATTTACTACTGTATTTGTAACCAATATAATATACATTCAAAGATATGTAACAATCATTTAATCAACAAGTCATAATAAAATTTCATATTATTAAACTTGCCTACGAAAATATACTAATTAGTACAACTTTAATACATTTTATGTATCCAACTTTTTTTTATGTTTCTTTAGATGTCTGCAAAGAAACAAAACTAAAATTAAAAATCTCGTGAACATCACAGTTTTTGTAAACAAATACATTAATGTGATATATTTCCAAATAAATATAACAAAAATTTAATAATTTAAACAGTGTTATGAAGTTGTTAATAATCGTTTTTATTGAGTTGTGGTATGCTCAAATTATATTCCCACGAAATTAGGAGGGAAAAGTTTTGACGCACAACCAAACAAAAGCTGACGAGTTGTGTAAAGTGCTACAAGTCTAAAGTTATAAATAACTGAGCGTCGAAAAGTACAAAGCCGTCACTGTTATATTCTTGTCACAACGGTCCTCATAAAAAATACATCGACAACTTTTAAAGTTGAGTTTTGTGTTGGAAACATACTCAACACAGCACGACACTTTGATCTAAAACAGCTTGAGGAAAGAAATTGTAAAATGAAAGTTCGTAAGACAAGTTTGCCGCATATCAGAATAGCACATAAGTAAGCTAGACAGATTTTGGTTTATTTATTTTTATTTTATCGCAAAAGTTTTTATACAAACGTTTAATTCATTACTTGCCCATGAGCTTGGCCAATGCTGAAATTCAAGAATCGGGATATAGTACTACAATACAGTGCTCTTATGTAGCGATAAATATTATTGCGACAGTAAATTATTTATTGCAAATCAGTCATTAAATATGTTCTTTAAAAGTATAATAAGAGGGACTTTGAACACTATTAGTTTTCTAAAAATATATTAAGATCTTAACTGTTACACCCGAAACGTATAACCTTCTCTCCAGTTCAAATTGACACCACCACCAACTAGGAAAAAAACTAAAAACAACAACAAATACATACCTCTTAGTTAGTACCTGTACCTGCTAGTTTGTAGTACGTTGAACAAACTAAAGGACCTTGGGAATGATAAATATCAATCGTAGTAATCGTAACGTCAATTGAAGTTCAGCAAAAATACATTAAACAATAATCAAGAAAATATGCAACACATAACATTAATACGTGGAATGCAGATAAGAAGTAATGTTAGTATTTCATTAAATAAATATTCTCAAAACCAGGGCGAAACGTGACGTTATACTTTAAGTAACATTTAAATTTGTTTTTCTTAAAAGGCTTAGACACTTGTGAGTATTTCATTGAAATCATAATGGATATCTGATTTCATAAATTGCTTTTCCTGGGATGCAGACACGTTGCGACTACAGAAGGCTTATGCTAAGTTATTTCCTGGAATTTCAACTCAAATATCACAATCACAAAGTTACCATTTTCAGCACTCATTATATTCTGTTGAAGTAATTTGTTTATTAAAATCGTCAAACGTAGTTAAACTATCTAAGACCACATTAACATTTAACTTGGCTAATTATTCCTAAATAAAATAATCAACAAAACCCAATTTGAAGTAAGTAATACTGTTTTTAATCAGTGACGAAAAAGGAGTAAAAGAAAAGTAGTTTTTCGCTATCGAAAATGTAATATTATCGCCTTAAAAATTCGTAAATCCTATACTCTTATAAGAGTAATGTTATCGTGCTTGCTTGTATGCTTGCACATTTATCTCAAAAACGGCTCCGAGGATTTCCTTCAAAGTCTGGAAATAAGTAATTTATGACTAAAAAACGTCTTTTATGCAGATTACTTGGCCAGAGAAAATCTAATCGCGTAATAAATCGAATTTTAAAGTTGTAAAATTTTAACATTGGCCTTATGGGTTGCCGTGATAGCAACGAAATTAAACAAGGAAAGTGTAAACAAATGAAGTAATCATAACAGCTGTTTGGAATTTACAGTCATCAAGGGAAAGACAGCAAATGGGATGAAGAGTCCATGGAGCAATAAAAAAGGTTTCTATTTATCAATTTTATGACATTGAAATATTTTATAGTAACTGGATGAACTGGTAAACATGAAATAACACCGAGCAAGGCTCGGTCCACCAGGTACTTAGTTACAAATAAGAGCTATTTCGAACGACCTCGTTGTAATAATTGATCTGTAGTAATTTTATAACAGGCTTCTGACAACTCAGTGGTGCGTAATATTCGGGAGATCGCAAATTAACATTGGTCGCTGTTAAACTCCGGGTGTTGACTTTAAAACGCTTGTTGATTTGTTGTGTATTTTTAGTGATAACTTGTGCATTTTCTGTAGAGTACTTGAAGTAAATCTATAAGGATTATTTTATGAATGAAATATTAAGGCTTCTTAATAGGACTTGGTATAGCTTCGAAATTAATATTAAATACCACCGTTGCAGCAGATCTACATACTCAGCGAATTTCAAAAGCAAAACAACATTTTTCAATCCAACATAATGAGATTTTACATGTTTTTGAAAGGTCCATAAGAATAACATGGGGAATGAGTATGCAGGTTTGCTGCTACAGGTATATTAGAACTGGGTGGTTTTAATTCAATATTTAGTAGATCTGAACTAGGAGAAGCCATTTACCAAGTTTTATCAAGATATGTTGAGAAACAAGCGAGATATAGAATTTTACTTATTCCCCATAAGGTTAACATTGGGACAACGTACTGTGTTTACCCCTTTCAATATCTCGGTAACCGATGGCCATAGAGCAGTGATTCAAAATACTAAATTGTTTGTTTTTTTGAGCTGAATTCAATGGTACTAACAAAAATTGGGTTATTTTAATTTTTCTATGTAAAAAACTCAAAAAACCCATTTTGGGGGGGTTTACCCCTCTTTACCCCCCCTTCCGGTAGTCCGTTCGGGCTGGTTTTCGAACTCGTCCGAATAATTACTACTTTACATGGCTGTGCCAAATCTCATTCAGATTGGACCTTTTTTACGGCCGCTATCGTGCTTAAAGACACATAGATATATATATATTATAATGATACATTATTTATTAACAGAGGACCATTTTTTTAGTTTAAAAAAACATTTATTTGACGACTAGTTTCAAATCATAAGATCATAGTCATGTCATAACAACCTCACTTTACAATTCAATCTTATAATAACCTAAATAAATATTTACAAATCATGTGTTTCTACAAATAGATACAGGTTTTGGGGAATATTCATATATCTTTCTAAATGTATTTTTTTAAATATTTATTTTTGTCTTCTCTTTCCTAAATTATAAATTTGATCGAAGATTGGATTTTCTCGATTAATATTTATTGTGTTTAACAAATTATTAGGGTTCTTTTTATTATTAATATATATATGAAAATCTTCTTTTACAAATAGTTTTTCTTTTTCTCTTTCATATTCTAAAACAGTGAGGTTTTCTCCAATATTTTTGTAGCTGTGTCTTGTTTCTAATAAATGTTCTGCGTAATTAGACTTCATCGTTGTTTTAGAAGTTTTCAAACCAGATTCAAAGAACACATACAAGCCCTAAAGTCAGGAAACAAAACAACGATGAAGTCTAATTACGCAGAACATTTATTAGAAACAAGACACAGCTACAAAAATATTGGAGAAAACCTCACTGTTTTAGAATATGAAAGAGAAAAAGAAAAACTATTTGTAAAAGAAGATTTTCATATATATATTAATCATAAAAAGAACCCTAATAATTTGTTAAACCCAATAAATATTAATCGAGAAAATCCAATCTTCGATCAAATTTATAATTTAGGAAAGAGAAGACAAAAATAAATATTTAAAAAAATACATTTAGAAAGATATATGAATATTCCCCAAAACCTGTATCTATTTGTAGAAACACATGATTTGTAAATATTTATTTAGGTTATTATAAGATTGAATTGTAAAGTGAGGTTATTATGACATGACTATGATCTTATGATTTGAAACTAGTCGTCAAATAAATGTTTTTTTAAACTAAAAAAGGGTACTCTGTTAATAAATTATGTATCATTATAACATATTAGTAGCCCTAATCACAATAATAATTTTTTCAAAAAATATATATATATATGTAAGAAAATGAACGAATAGTGTTTTTGCTTCTGGGGGCCCCAAAACGAAAAGTTATCATGGTCTCGGGCTTAGGTCTAACCATGACTACTACGGTAACAGCTTCTTCCCTATAGAGGAAATTCGCTAAAAGTGATCTTTGGAAGTGTTACATATGAAATGTGTTCATTAGTGTAATGTAAAAAAAGAAATTTTCAAGCAAGATTTTCGGATTTTAAAATGCGGCTTTCGCCTTAAGTTAAACTTAATTTGGTGCTACTGTTGTTTTTTCCAGATTTTCAAGAAGTATGTTGTAATTTCTAAAGCTCCTGATTTGGAGGCTATTTTCAATTCCTAGTTTTCGTTTTCCTTGAATATAAATCTTTAAAACAATAAGTAAATGTTTTTTATTTTTAATCTGAAGACTAGAAAGTAATTTTAATATTATGTTAAAAAAATATGATCAAAACCTAGCTGGTTTGTATGATAAATAGTTGAAAGTTTTGATTAACATTGATCTCGTACAAAAGAAATAGTCAAGTTGCGAAGTGATTTGTACGGGTGTAGCAAATAACCCTTTTTTATAGTGTTTTGAATTGTTGTGATACAAACAAAAATTGTAAACTGAGCCAAAGCAGATGAATCATATAATTAATAACTTTTACTAGATGGTAAATGGAAATGGAAATGGAATGGAAATGTAAATAGATGACTTCTTCTAGATTTATTATTTTGTATGTCTAACCTTTTGGTAGATAGTAGCAGGTTTTGACATTCGTAGGCCAATGAAAAATGACAATCAATTGGACCCATTTTCGACCCTAGTCAGGATTCAAACCGGTGACTCTTTCCAATCAGCTGCCGAGATTACTATAATTACTACACGATTCACAATATCAGTCATTAAGGTACTATACAAACATGGTGATGGTGAATGATACTTTAAGGTTCTCAAGTTGATCAGCGATACGCCTGAGCTACTTGTAAATATAAGCCATCTAGAATAAATCAGAAATTGGATAAGCAGCTGTTGTCAAATAGTACTCGTAGTTACTTTTTATAAACTATTCAACCCCATAATATTCTCCTTCCTACTTATTTCTGACGAGGTTATGAAGGAAAATTAATGTGCAAGAATAAAACAGATTTTTATTTACCTTATTTAATTTCTTTTTTATTTACAATTCTAATTATTTTTCGAGTCTCTTCAGTAATCACGACAACATAGAGGGGAGATTCACAGTAAATCGCCTGGTCGATTAAGACGGCCTGAGATTGCCACATTACTTGCAGATCTCTTTTCCTTAAATCGCTCTCGGCCAACATTTGATGATGATTTGATATACTTGGCATTCTAAAAGAATTTATCATCAAATTGAATCAAGTTGTGATGGAAATTAGAAAATATATCCTCGTGAAACGGTATAGTAAAACGGTTGTTCACTTTAAAAAATGTTAATAACTACTCAAACTATTTTGGTTTCAAAATTCGTGTTTATTTACGTAACCTAAGGTGAATGGGTCACTGAACTCCCTGGAAAAATATTTCCATACACCCGGAACATTAAATAGTTAAAATCCATTGCTGTAGCCCCTGAACTGTGGTAAGACTTAAAATAGGTACACAACTCACGTCAAACACTTAAAAAATAATAAAAATTATTTTTGAACTGTTTGACGTATGGTATGTTCCTATTTTAGCATTAAATATTATTATTATTCTTCTGATCAGTGCTCGTCTACTTTTAACACAATTGATGATACAATAACTGAATATATTGACTTATTTTTTATGCCGTATACAGCTTACATGTACCTGTCATTGCAAGAGTATTATGTGCGAATCAGTAGTCAAAACGCACGAAGAGACACTTTGACAAGAAAATCAAGACAGTATTTCGTGTAACCGAACACCCCTTCTTTTCTAAAACATTGGGAGATCTGTCAGAATTTAGACTCCTTATCTTGTAGAGATTTACTGGTTTACGTGCCAAATCTCTCTTATCTTTCCTAACTTAAACTCAACCATTTAGCTAAATATCCAAATCATTACTCTAAATTTAGTCAATTATTTTATGACTTACACTGTTAGTAGTCAGTAAAAAGTACCTTTGTATTATAGATAATAAGTAGAAAAGGGTTTACGAAAATAAAGCAATTTTTAAAGTCACAAATTAAGGGTCAATTAAGTGATAAAGTCAATTTTTAAAAGAGTTTTAATTAAAAGCTAATAGCAGCGATCAATAACTTGGAATAATATATTAGTTATATGAATGTATTATAATCTGCAGTTTTGTATTCCTGTTAATTAGTTATTAAGGCAAATTGTACTATTTAAATTTTCCATATACTATATGAAAAGTTCGTATTTGTCATTATAAACCTGAAAAAGTAATAATGAAATTTCACATCATTGATTATGCCAACGACATTATACTAACTAGTACATCATTAATACATAAAATATATCCAACAACTAGCTTAGATGTCTACAAAGAAATAAAAATCCAAATTAAAACGCTCGTGAGTCACTATGGTATTTGTAAACAATATATATATATATATATATACATTCAAAGATATGTAACAATCATTTAATCAACAAGTCATAACAAAATTTCACATTATTAAAACTGCCAACGACAATGTACTTATTAGTACAACGTTAAGACATATATGTATCCAACAGCTAACTTAGATGTCTAGAAAGAAACAAAACTAAAATTAAAAAGCTTGTGAAACTTTACAGTATTTGTAAACAAATGCATTAATGTGATATATTTCATTAAATAAGTATGATAATCATTCAATCATTTAAAAAGTGTCATGACGTTAGTCGTTATTAAGCGTTGTTATTAAGTTGTGGTATGCTAACATTATATTCCCACAAAATTAGGGGGAGAAGTTTTGACGCACAACCAAACAAAAGCTGACGAGTTGTGTAAAGTGCTATAAGTCTAAAGTTATAAACAACTGAGCGTCGAAAAGTACAAAGCCGTCGCTGTTATGTTCTTGTCACAACGTTTCTCATAAAAAATACATCGACAACTTTTAAAGTCGAGTTTTGTGTTTAAAACATACTCAACCCAGCACGACACTTTGATCTAAAGCAGCTTCAGGAAAGAAATTGTAAAATGAAAGTTCGTAAGACAGATTTGCCGTATAACAGAATAACACATAAGTAAGCTAGACAGGTTATGGTTTATTTATTTTAATTTCATCATAAAAGTGTTTATACAAACGTAATTCACTACTTGTCCATAAGCTTGGCCTATGCTGAAATTCAAGCATCGGGATACAGTACTCTTACGTTGCGATAAATATTATTGCGACAGTAAATTATTTAATGAAAATCAGTCATTAAATATGATCTTTAAAAGTACTGTGTCATAAGACGGACTTTGAACATTATTATTACTTTATATGTATATTATGAACTTAACTGTTACAACTGAAACGTAAAACATTCTCACCAATTCAAATTAACACCACCGCCAACTAAGAAAACAACTACAAAACAACAACAAATACATACTACATAATACATACTACATACTCTTAGCTAGTACCTGTAACTGCTAGTTTGTAGTACGTTGAACAAACTAAAGGACCTTGGAAATGATAAATATCAATCGTAGTAATCGTAGTAATCGTAGTAATCGTAGTAATCGTAGTAATCGTAGTAATCGTAGTAATCGTAGTAATCGTAACATCAATTGAAGTACAGCAAAAATACATTATACAATAATCAAGAAAATATGCAGTGCATAATATTAATACGTAGAATGCAGATAAGAAGTAATGTTAGTATTTCATTAAATAAATATTCTCAAAACCAGGGCGAAACGTGACGTTATACTTTAAGTAACATTTAAATTTGCTTTTCTTAAAAGGCTCAGACACTTGTGAGTATTTCATTGAAATCATAATGGATATCTGATTTCATAAATTGCTTTTCCTGGGATGCAGACACGTTGCGACTACAGAAGGCTTATGCTAAGTTATTTCCTGGAATTTCAACTCAAATATCACAATCACAAAGTTAACATTTTCAGCACTCATTATATTCTATTGAAGTAATTTGTTTATTAAAATCGTCAAACGTAGTTAAATTATCCAAAACCGCTAATACATTTAAGTTGACCAATAATTCCTAAATAGATTATTACTCAACATAACACAATATGAAGTAAGTGATAACTGTTTTTAATCAGTGACGAAAAAGGAGCAAAAGAAAAGTAGATTTTCGCTATCGAAAATGTAATATTATCGCCTTAAATGTAATTTAGTTACAAATAAGTTATATTTCGAACGACCTCGTTGTAATAATTGATCTGTAGTAATTTTATAACAAGCTTCTGACAACTCAGTGGTGCGTAATATTCGGGAGATCGTTAATTAACATTGGTCGCTGTTAAGCTCCGGGTGTTAACTTTAAAACGCTTGTTGATTTGTTGTGTATTGTTAGTGATAACTTGTGCATTTTCTGTAGAGTACTTGAAGTAAATCTATAAGGATTGTTTTATGAATGAAATATTAAGGCTCCTTAATAGGACTTGTTATAACTTCGAAATTAATTAAAAAGTGACTTTTGGAAGTGTTACATATGAAATGTGTCAATTAATTAGAGTAATGTAAAAAAAGAAATTTTCAAGAAGGATTTTCGTATTTTAAAATGCGGCTTTCGCCTTAAGTTAAACTTAATTTGGTGCTACTATTGTTTTTTCCAGATTTTCAAGAAGTATGTTGTAATTTCTAAAGCTCCTGATTTGGAGGCTATTTTCAATAATTCCTAGATTTTGTTTTCTTGAATACAAATCTTTAAAACAATAAGTAAAGTTTTTTTTATATTTTTAATCTGAAGGCTAGAAAATAATTGTAATATTATGTTAGAAAAATATGATCAAAACCTAGCTGGTTTGTATCGTAAATAATTGAAAGTTTTGATCTACATTGATCTTGTACAAAAGAAATAGTCAAGTTGAGAAATGATTTGTACAGGTGTAGTAAGTAACCTTTATTTATAGTGTTTTAAATTGTTGTGATGCAAAAAAACAATTGTAAACTGAGCCAAATCAGCTGAATTATATAATTACTGTAACTTTTACTAGATGGTAAATGGAAACCAACCTAACCATAACTGTTCTCAAGCTTTTATAACGCTTATTACCATTGCTTGCAGGCTAGTTTCATTAAAATATAACATTCGGTACCTGCATTTTAATTGCTTTTACATTTATTTGACTTATATTGTATCTACGCATCTCACCATACAATAGGGAGTCATTTGAAAAACGAATTTAGGGACTAATAAGTTTTTAACAGAATGAGAATCAGATGATTGTTTTCACTTGGTAAAAAACATGGATAATTTTTACAATTATGAGACACATAAAATACGGTAATAACAAATTTTTCCTACTTGCAACAAATTTATTCTTCCTCATAAAAGTTAAAATATAGTAAATATGAAATAGTATAGAAATTTAAGCCTGCAATCTTTATAAATACTATAACAAGATATGCTTTCAATATACTAAATAAAATTATTCCCTCAACAATAAGGTTAACAATAAAACTCAAAAATTGGGTCCTGATAAAAACGTCAGCTATGACTAGTGAGATTAAGTATTCATGGTATATAAGTATTCCTCGGGGAAAAGTATTCATGGAGGATGGATTTATTACGCAACAAAAATGAAAAGTTAGTTTTGTTTTACGCGCCTCTTGGGAGTTGATTGTTTAATACGTTATTAATGTATTGTTACAAAACATTATCAATATAAATACAAACAACCACTGTTAATTAAAAATAAAATGACGTTAAAGTTCCTTGCACTTTATTTATCGTTAATAAGATACTTTTTCCAAGTAAATTTCTCGCTATTACATATTGGTTTCATTAAATCTTAACCTCAAAATAAAAGTGACCTCCCTAATTATATACATTAGATACATTAGATACATTAGTTGAAATTGTATCCGAGTTACAAGGAAGATTGGAAGCCTCTTACTTACCTGAAATGAGCGGTTCCTAAATATAACATATGTAAAAAATATCAATTTCTCAGTTGAACTAAACCCACCGATTTGTCAGTACTTTATATTCATATGGATACATTGCTTACAATATAATCATATTGAGGCTCAAAAATATATATTTAACATGTTCAGGTCATGTTTAACGTCAAAATGTCAACTGTAGCTCATGTATGATGATCGATGTGAAGATGATAGTCGACTAGATGGCTTCGTCATTTAATAGTCCAGTCGAAAAATTAGAAATTAGGCACGAGCCTTGAAGTAGGTCCGACTCAAATTATGTTTGACTCTAGCACTATTTGGTTTACTGAATAAGAGTATGGCCAATGGTTATCGGCGATGGTTTCAAATCAGTATCTTGGGAAATATTCCTTTGGATACCATAAATAGTTTTTTTTTTCAATATCTGCCTCTGTATTTTCGGCCTTATAAACTTTGACTTTCCATTTTCAAAGTTTCCCAAGATTGCCACTCTGGCGTCCGTCATAATCTTGTTCAGTATATCAAATAGAACTAGAATAAATCATAAAATTTGGGTAGAACCCTACTTTAAGATAGCATGGCTCAGTGACCGGACTAAAATAATGTAGATAAAATAACAATCTTTATAAAAAAAGATTATAAATAAATAATTTTCTTTAAACTTACTATCATTCTTAATAAAATCTGATTTTTAGTTAAGATATATCAGGATAGTGTTTTAAACTGGCGAGCTGATAAAAATAAAGGTGTACTTTGAATTTTCTTCCTTCTTAAGAAAATGAATGGCGTTGATGAAGCCCTCTTGAAGAAATTGGAATTCCCCTTTTGAAATCGTCTTTTTATAGACCGGTTTAAATTGCACCAGTCGTTCAAACAAAGACTGTCCTGTTAATATTGCTTGCAGTTTATTTGTTGAGATAGGAAGATAAGAAATTGTTCACCTAAAAACTACAAATTTCATAATAATCAACTTTTAAAAGTACAAAACCTATAAATAGTTGAAGATGAAAATAATCGTTGAATTTATTTCAAACATTGAATCTTGACTTGTCTACCAACAAGTAGAATAAAGACATGTTGGCTTATTTTATTGAAATGAACATTGTGACATTATTTATATTATATCACTTTTAACTTACTTATAAAAAGTATATAAAAAGCTACTTTACTCATTATATATCTTTATGTCAGACATGTATTTAATTAGAAATAATTAAAACTCCTCTTAGATATTTTGACAAAATTAGTAGTATTCATGATTGAAAGAAAATATATTCAAAGAGTAAACTTCGTTTCGCACATGCAATGATCGTTTCATCCCTCAAAGTCTCGTTGGTGTCTTTGTAGGGTGGTTTTAACGTTTTGTTTTTATTATTTAGGGTACATATGTCGTAATAAAAGTTGCATGAACCTTTTAAGTACATTAGATTTCATCTTTTTAGTTCACAATCATCATATTTTTCCTCCGATTCTACAGATATTAGATTGAATTACCCTTCATACAAAACGGAAATTTTATAAACACGAACCTTGTTTTTAACTTGTTAGTAATTAAATACATCCATCACATCACGTTTGATTTGGTTCGGAACTCTAGGGACACTCATCGTGGGCTTTAAGGACACTTTGCCGGTCAATCTATTTAGGTTTACGAATCTTTTAAGATTGGAGCTGCTATTACTAAAGAAAAAAATTGGCGTTTCAGAGGGCATATTATTTTCCAAAAAGAGTAATATAATCTTATTACAATTCAATTTGCTCTCTTGAATTGAATGGCTTAAAAACGGCTTTGCATGTAATAGAAAAAGTAAGTCTAGGTAATCGTCCGTGCTTTTAAACATTTTAAACGAGCTTTTTAAACATTTCTTTTACTTCCTGGGCTAGGTGAAAATATTGTATATTATTTTCGTAATACAATTCTTATTACGTTGGATCAAAGTTATTCAAAACATGACTCGCAAAACCCCAAAAAATTACTGGAACTACTTGGTACAGAATTCCAATTCACGTAAAGCACTTATTGTTTTCATAAGGTTACAGTAGAACGCCGATTATCCGAACTAATTGGGGACAAGGGGTGTTCGGATAATCGAACATGAAAAGAAAGCATTTTAAAATTATATATGTAACAAGATTCCTAGTAATAAAAAAGCTAAAAAATTATCAAACAATAATTATTCACGTAATTTTATTATGAAACCTATCAGAATACATGGATATCCCGGTGCGACGGGAGTTTCGGTTGGCGCGCGAATTTGAACCGCTTGAAAATCATGTTCAAAATATGAATTATTATTGCGTTCGGTTAACCGACGGTTCGGATGACCGACCTTCGGATAATCGGCGCTCTACTGTATTTACCAAGTTTTCCGTTTAACATATTCCTAAAAAAAAAACAGAATAACAGTACGCTGGAATGCAAATGAAATAATAAAAATGATTGTGAAATGAGCTATTTATAGCGAGTGTATAAAGTCCCTAGGTAAAATAGATCCCATCAAAAACGACATAACTAAAGAAAAACTTTGTCCATCGCTCCCGCACTGATTCTGAAGTTTCCTTTACGCTAAAGCACTGAACCAAACTAAATTGCTTTCAAAACCAGTTAATAACTTATTGTTTAGTCAGTTTCGAATTCTGTAGCTCTTATAATATTTTATAGCCATTTATTGGCCACCAAGCGATCATGTTTTAATTTAGTGATTTAAACTAGGATGACAAAAAGAAATAAGGAAGGAATCCTCATGATTAAATATACACAAATTTTGAAGATAATTTTTTGTGTGTTGAAAATGGATTTTTCGTGGAACAATTTTGAAGGTTGAGGTGTGATTAAGGTCTTTTATAACTTTACAAATTCAATGACGCGGATACAAAGACGAAGATGCAAAGTCTTCGGAGAAGAGAGTCGATACTGTGGAGGTCTCAAAAACATTACCAAAACGAAGTCAAGAGCGAAAACAACGTCTTTTATCCCCCACGAACTTTTATAAGGGCCTTTCATAACTTCAGTGATATTCTCGTTGACGTGGTTTTCATCTTACCCCTAAAATCTCTTGTTCACGGAAGGTCAAAGGCTGCTAAACTGGTCCTGCATTTTCTCTATTCTCTCGACTAAAGTTGTTTGCAGGCGTTATGGCCATGGTTTATTGCTACAGCCCTGAGCTGACAGTTCAAAACCTAGAGAATCCTAACCGCAAATTTCCTATTTAGGAGCTCTGTAGAATATCTTGAACGAATCGTTTCCATTAAAATAAATACCCTTCTTTTCTAAAAGTCCTTCTGGTATTTTTTTTTTCAGCATATTCCTATTAAATTAAACTATTAAATGATGAGTTTATTTCCAAAAAAACATTTAGTTTCATACAGGTTGCGTTTTTAAGTGAACTAAAAGTGACATTAGCACAAAAAGAGGAGTAAATTTAATGAAAACGCCTATATCTACGCCTCTTCAAGTTGATTAAATATTTACCACAATTTAATGTTGATAAAAATTTAACAGTTTTTGTTATTTTCAACACGAGATGGTCATTTAGGAGGGAGTTGTAATCCAATATGCTTACCATGCTAAAACTAGATTTTTAAGAAAATTACATTTTAACTATATTTTAATGACTATTCACGTTTATGTACATTTTTTTACTGAGGATACTTAAAATAAACTTTCATAACTTCACGTTTGTTTGTTAGTAGTAATTCACTTGTTTAACATTTTGTATCCAAACAAATTTAATGTTTCGTGATAAGTGTTTTACCCAGTTAAGATACTACTGCAGGTCTAATAAAAGAAATCGCCTAACTCGATTGGATACATCGGACCTACTTCCTAATAAGGCGGTTCCTTCTTACATTCGCTTTTTCATTTCCCTGGTTTTCTGATATAAAGAAATAAAAGAAAAATAAGTCTAATATATAATAATGTATATATATATATATAATTTTATATATGCAATACATAATCTAATATATAATATAGCAAGTCCAAAATTCTTCCATTAATTTTATAACTATAATTTAAATTAGAAACAAATAAAAAACAAAGATTTAATTTTTTTGTATTTAATAGTGTATTTTTTCTATAAGCAAGGCAAAAATTTATGCGCTGTGAAACCTTCGTTTAATGGTTCCTAAATCATCAAAACAGATTATTTTCTGAATTGTTTAATTCATATATTAGGATCAGTGCTATAAACAACCAACAAAGCTTGCCAAACCTATATTTAATTTAAATAGAATACCATAAATGATAGAATACAAACTACCACAAAAATAAATAAATAGGCAAAATAAAATTATAAAAAATAAATTAATAACTAAGATTACATACTTTAATGGGTGTATACTTTAGTATATCACGACATCAGTAAATGTATTAAATATTGTTCAGAAAGAACCGTACAAAACTTACACATAGGAGTACAACAGAGATAAGGACAAACACAAAAAATAATGACAATATTTGTCAAGATTATATATTATGTATGTTTTTTTTTTTTAATTTTGTAAATTTAGGAACCTGATTATTTTAATTTATGTAATAGCTGTGTCTTTTATAATGTATATTACTAATTGGTTTAACATTGGTTGAATTGTTGATATAATCAAATTCAGTAATGAAATGTAATATTGTTTATACTTGAAATGGAAATTTCTCTTGTGGTAAGGTTCAAAAGTAAAAAATAGTTTGAAAGCAACAGTGAGTCGGTGGCGTAGTTGGTAGCACACTCGACCTCGGGACTGTGGCCTCGAAGCGTCGCAGGTTCGAGACTCTAGCTGACTTTTAGCAGTACTGTTCACCCATGTACTGTACCGGCTCACTCCTTGCCTTTGCTTGATAACGTTCACGAACAGATCAATAATCTAAGTGGGCGGGGCAAAGGCAAGGTAAAAAAGAGGCCGCCACCTTCTTTAAAAAAACATATTAGTAAGTTCAATGGGTTGTAAGAATTGGTTTTTCCGGAGTGTAGTGATATCTATGCAAAGTGCTTATTAATATTCAACAAGAGAGTTACTTTACAGAAATATGTTAATAAGAATAACTCCCAGTAGATAGGTTTCAAATTCAGCTTATCTGAGACATCTATTAGATACCAATGTTTGAAACTTCGTACTTTACAGGTACAGTAAATAAAGATATTCTCATGTGAATATAAGTTATACATTTATCAGCAGTAAAACTTTGTAAGTTCTAATTTTGCAGTAACCACATGTTGTTGCTGAATAATAACTCTTTCCATAACTTGATATTGTCCATAAATTCGTGATTTAGTTCTCGAAACACACCTTAATTCGTAGATTAAATAGAGATTACCTTAATGTGTTAGCATGCAGAAATGCAACCTAAAATCTTTGAGTCTTATCTAGTCTTTTAATACTCGAACATTCCCTCGTTGTAATATTAGCTTATTTGGTATTATACGTAAAATAATGATTTTTTGTTTTGATCCAATATTAATTAAATTAAAACAACTATGGACCTATTTTAATTTTCTCCAATAGTTTCCGTTGGGGCTTAAAAAATTTATTTTAATCTAGTCAGTTGAATAGATTGACATCAAAATCCCATCCATCAGTGACAGCGGCAATGATGTATCGAGTAATTTTGAGTAGAGAAGAAGACCTTAACGTGTTAAGATATACGCCTTGATTATCTGATATTTTGTTTTGCAAAGTATAACATCATTGAGATAATTTTCATGTTCTTTGAAGAAAACTATTGTTGATATTTAGAACTTATTACTTAATTTTGTTTCATTGAGATTTATTTATTTGAAGACGTTCAAAGTTTAGCAAGCGGGCTGACATGTTTCGGTGTTTGTATCTTAGAACTCAAATCATGACACGATGTTGTTTAAATAAACCTTTATGTAGTCCAAATCGATAGAAGGAAAAAGCTAAAACTAGTGGTCAAGAATCTAAGCCAATTGATTTTTAATAAGCTAAGCTACTCTATACTACCGTCATCAAATATACATCCGGTATACATACCCATTGAAATAATCTTCTCATCTTGCAAACGGATACTGGAAGAATTTACTAACTCTAACTTTAATAGTTCCTGCTCTGATAAAATTTTTCAGAAGAGTGTGGTGAGTTTTATCAAGACTGTTTTCTAATTGCTAGGAAGTAACTATACGGCAGTATAAAACCGTTGTTTTATAACTAAGATCTAACAGTGTCCCATACAGTGATATTTACCGGCCATTTGATGATTAAAAGTCACAAAGAAAAACGTGTCCTCACTAAGTCAGTTGGTTTTTTGACGTTCTTCAAGCTAAGATTATAAAATCAATTCGCCTGGTAAATTAGTAGTTTATGCAACGATTGTATAATGAATGTCTTTAAGCCACGAGTGAGATGTAAGTTAGAACACGAGCGAAGCGAGTGTTCTAAATATCTCACGAGTGGCTTAAAGGCATAATACAATCGTTGCATACACTATTTTATCTACGACCAACAATATACAACAAAATTTCCCCGAAGTTAAACAAAACTCATGACTTTTAATAATGATGGAATAGGTCAACTAAAATTTGAGGTTAGGCAAATAAGCAGACTGAACCATGAATCGTTGTGGAACAATCAGCTGATGGGATAAGAAAAACTCAAACATGAATCGTAATGCAACAATCAGCTGATGTGCGAATTGCGTAATTGTTATTATGACACTACTTCCGTCAAATGCCGAGCCCTCATTGGTCTAGAACCAGTACTCTAAAGTGACTCCAGTACTCTAAAGTCGTCATTAGAGTACTGCTTGGTTTTTGGTGTTTTAATGTATATCATTATAATGTTTATTGTAATACCATAATTGGTGCTTATTGCAATGGTCGTAGATAAAAAATATTTTAAATTTAACAAGATCATTTGCTGATTTTTTAATGAGAAAACTAAAATCTTGAACATTAGCCATCTTGCTGTCGAATAGTCGGGGAATGAGACAATATTATACGTAATCAACAAGAAACTTTCAAACCTAACAACGTTCTGACGTACCTAACTCGTCAGCAACCATTTAGAACAATTTTAGGTTATTGGCTTTCACAGCTAAATAATCAATGAAAAGATTTAGTAAAAATATCAAAATCAACATTTTGTAAATATTCGTCTATAAAAGATATATATCTACGACCATTGCAATAAGCACCAATTATGGTATTATAATCATTCTTAATAATTCTCAATAAGGCAGGTACCTCATGGAGGATGTTACCCTGAATATGAGTGAAGGGTGAGTGTGATGATCGTCATGATAGTGGCGCGATCTTGTAGCCTTGTTACTGACTAAGGTTGGCACGTTCCTTAGACATGATTGTTAATTAATAGCCCAACAACCAATGGCAGCTGGCTCCAGAAACAACCCTTCAAAAAGCTACTAACTTTTCTCTGTTAAGAATTATGTACATTAAAAACCCAAAAACCAACCAGTTATCGTAACCAGTAATCGTTGCATAAACTACTAATTTTATTTTAATAGGATATATTTTACGCTACTGACGTTGTTACAATTCCTAATGTTTTGTCAATAAAGAATATTGTATATTAGTATTACCTTTGCATGAATATTATAAACCAGCTATAGGGTATGTTAGTTTGGATTGAGATATTCTGGAAGTAATTCTTACATTACAAAACTATCACAAATTTATGTAAATATGTGGAGTTTAGAAAAATATAGATTTTAGATACCATCAAGTACCTTGTTTTTATTTGATATGAGATGGTACTAAAAGAATGTAAAATAAAAATGTAAACATGAGTTAGCCTAATTACTGATGTGTTTGGAGGGTAGTATTTTAGTGTTTTAAACAGCCTAGAGTACGGTGGAAAATAAAAGGCATTATAGTGAACACAGATAAATTTCGACTGGTCGTAAAAGATATTTTTTGCAATGACGCCTTGATTGGAAACATAGCTTCAGGGGTTGCAGGCAATCCTTTGTGCAGAAACGTTTTCCACAATCAGGTTGTTGATGGGTTATAATACCTTAAAATATACTGTCTTATTCCTTGACTGATATGTATGTATTATTATTTATTATTCTGAAGTTATTTTACTTCAATAAACACGCAGGAACATGGCATTAAATAACGTATTACAGCCCTAAAAGGTTAAATTACTAATTAAAAGTCCATAATAAAACCGTACAAGTGATGATAAATTGTATGGGAATAATTTTGTAATTTAGGCTGTAATGTAAGAGAAAGTGAAATCAATTATTCATTCTATTTTATGTAATTTTAATATGTAAGGAAGTCAAATTTATAGAGTATTTTACTTGACTTATTTTCTTTTAGATTTCAATAAAGGTGAGGTAACATAGTTATTGAGGGTATTTTTGGATAACTGAAACTGAAACGGAATTGAATATCGACGCCAGAAATTGCATGGAGGTTTTTAAACACTCCCTTGGATATTGACGCCCACACTTTTCAAATAAATATTTTTAACAAATTTTCCCTCCTGCATATTTTTATCCTGATTTTAACAATTTCGAGTGTTTAACACGTCTGAATATTGTTTTAACAGTAAAACAGCTAACAAAGGTAGAAAAATCTTAGGATTAAAGACTTTTAATACGTAATAAAGGCCTGGATGAAAGTGAAAGGTCAAATAATTAGTCAATGATTCGATAATTAATTTAATTTTAAGGTGCCAAAAAACTATAAACGAAGGTGCTTTATTACTTTTTAAATTTAATTGATGCACCAATCAGTAAATACCGAACATTTGACAACAACAATAACATTGTTTAAAATATGTTCTTACAGTAACTAAGAAATTTATTTTAAAACAAGATTACAATGTGCTTGGGGGATTTTTAAGAACGGACTTATTGACTCTAAGATATCACACTCAGGCCAAAGTTATTCACTTCCTTTTCATTTTTCATTCGGAAAAAGAAATCTACATCCTACAGAAGGAATTGTTATCCCTTAATCGTTTGATTACTACTGACGTACAGGACTTATTGTACTTTAGGGTATCAATATACGTATTGCCTTATCACGCAGCTACTGCTTAAAATCGCCTTCTGATTGGACAAAAGGAACACGTAATGTTTTCCTTGAGCCTTCTGAGCCAACCAAAAGTCAAGACACGTTAATGCTGCGCGAAAACTGTGCAACAAAACCTCGTATTTTAAGACCCTTACGGGACAATTGCTTAACATTATTGGAGTGCAAAACTAAGTAGTAATTTGGCTAATTGTAAAATAAATTAGTTCAAACAATGAAGTTAAAGGCGTTAAAGTAGTTAAGATGACCCAATAATGAGACATTGTTTTGTGGCGTAGGTCGTCCCACAAGAAGGACACACAGACCATTAGGCTTAATGTCCAACTGGCTTGATTCAATTTCCTTGTACATTATAGTGGACCTTAGTCAACCGTCTCTATTATACTACCTACCACACATAGTTTATTACTTACCTCCTCTATATATGTCGTAATAAAATGCTGCTATATCAAATAGTCCCACCACATCAGACCTGCGTACTTAACGTGTTCCTAAAAACATGTTCTAAGCTATGATGAATATGAAGAGTTTTAATTGATTCCTTGTAAAAATAAAAAAGGTTTTTATATTTCCCATAGTGTAAGGGTAATTTTGTAATTAGGTAGAGTATGTGAACAACTAATTATGTCTGAATTAAACTCTGCAACTCAAAAACAAAATGGCCGCTTCAAGTTGCATTTCCACGGGTTTCGCCACCGCGGTCGACAATCGTGCTGGATTTAAAATGCGTTCTCAATCGCTTTCCTTGCGAAAAATAAATGAAACTTTTGGATATCTATTGAACATTTTTTCACTTCATGGCTAAAAATGAGAGGTAGTGCAGAACGAAAATGGCATAATTTGCCTAAAAGGGATCGAAGTCTAGGGAAGAGAAGTTTTGTTCTTCTTATCGGTCTACAGGTATGAAAAAATTTGCTTCACGTATTAAAAAAACTCTTAAGCAATATGATATACAGGTTTAAATTAAGTAAATGAGTACAAATAATACCTTCTTGGTACGGAGTATAAAACAAAATCTTCAAAAAAAGCTACTTCGAAAATCTTTTAAAGTTTAAAATCAATAAATCATTTTGGATAATTATCAAAAGACACAAAAAATTATTTTATGTGCAGCTTTATTTAGTGACATAATGTAAATAAATGGATGATTTCAACATTCTAAAATTTCTTCATGGGAATATAAAATTAAAAATTAGTTATTTACATTTCAATAATTCATCGTCCACTTTTATCCGTTAACGATGTGAAGATTTAATTGGAAAATCAACTTGATAAATGATTGCAAAAATAGAAAGAACGTGTTTTTAAGATGAATTCGCCTGGGAACTAATTTTCTCGATTTCTTGACTGTCAGAGGCACGATTATTTAATTGATAAAAAAAGATTAATTGCTTTTTGTGCTGAATAAATTGTAAGGGATTATCGTGATTTCTTTTTTAAGATGTATTTATTTTCCCTAAAAAACAATGCGACTAATTCGTGTAAGCCATGGAGTATAGTGGCAATTTGTTTTCTCTTGGCATTTGTATAATAGGTGAGCAAAATCTAAAAAATCAGGAGCCTGCACCAAAGCCTACAGAATATGATACATAGTTTTAGTGGATAAATGAATTAAAAAGTAATACAAATGATATGAAAGTCCCTTACTGTTCTTTAGAATGCTAATTGACCTCTCTGACAAGCCTTCCTAAACTTGACGAGGGCATAAATATAATAATTAGGGAAAATATTTCAATTTGAAGATGTTTTTTGGTTTAGTCAGTCACACACAGAGGCTCCAAATTTAAAAAGCCACCAACACATGAAATAATAAATTTTGTTTAGTTTGGTTATTTAATGGAAAGTAGGCCAATGAGAAATGCCAAAGATGAGCTAAGGTTTATTATAATCTAGAAAGCCATTCATTTAAATACCGACTAAAGATAGTTTTTAGGTGGAGTATTCTAAAGTTTAAATCGTTAAAATCAATGAATCATCAAAATAAATTTAATCTTTAAACAAAGTAGCCAAAAAGGTGAGATGTTATCCAATCTATGAGGATATAAGGCTATAACAGCATCGTACTGTTAAATCCGGATTTACATAACGAAAATGGCAATGAGGATCCTGCTCGTAATCCTTTGTGGCCTTTGAGATTTTTTACATATCCCATTTGTTAAACCGCGTCGGTACGGCTTTGTACGGACGTACAGTTGTCCTTTATATTGCTTTTTTTGCGTATAGCAGAAAACATGTTGACGAAGTTGAGTTTGTAAAATACTTCGTAATTATTTTAACGTTTAGAGCATAAACGGGTTTAGTCATATTTAAAAACCCGACGTTTTTGGTTCTTTATAATGAAACCCGAAAATGGATGAGATTTTTTAGGTTCGGTAACCCCAAATGTTATCACCACTCATTTGATAGTGCTGAAAACGTTATTCACGATATTTTAAGCTATTATTTTGAAAGTCGGTGTGCTACTTAGCGCAAAGATCAATTATACTTTATACTTTGTACATTACACTATGCCTGAAATGGCGACCTACCCAGGTAGTATTTTAAGCCAAGTATGAATGACAGATCAGTGAAGCATGATTGTGGCGCGATATTGTAGTCTTGTTACTGTCTAAGGCAGACATGTTCCTTAGACAGGACTGTGAAATCAGCCAATGACAACTAAGGGGCCTACATTTTAACGTGGGAGCCAAACCACGATTTTTTAAGGCAGACATTTTCCTTAGACAGGACTGTTAAATCAGCTAATGGACTGTTTTAAATCAGCCAATGGCAACTAAAGGTGAACATTCACGTACGTGCCCCGCACGCCGGCCGTGCATTGCACGCCTTGTAACGTCTCAATATTGGTCTTATGAGACGTGCCGCGCACGCCGAAGCCCACAAACGTACGGCACGGCGCATAAGACCAATGTTGCAGAATTGCATGACGAGCAATGCACGGCGTGCAAAGCACGTACGTGAATGGTCACCTTAAGGGGCCTTCATTTTAACATCGGAGCCAAACCAAAATTTTACCTAGTTTACAATTTACGAACTGGTAACCTTTTCTCGACCTAGATAGAGCTTCCCCGGGTTGCCACTGGGCGCGCTACTTTCAGGTATTTTATAATTAAACTTTGCATCTTACAGAAATGTATTAGTTACATATTAAAAAAGACTAGATTCCCAACAATTTGAGTGCTCTTGCTGCCCTGTAGCTTTGATAGAACCGGAGAGACAGTTCTGCAAATTAGAAAACAAATTCTTTCATTTGATTAACATATAATATTTTAAAGATTTTAGAGGCCACTAGGGCGGAGTCCAAAATATTAAAGTCAAAAGGAATAGCTTAAAATTAGTTTTTGTACAAATGTATATAGATATACCGAATTTAATGGCAACTATAGTCGAGCAGTTTTCGAGCCAGTTAACGACAATCAAACTCGATTCTCCCATATAACTATCTGCAACCATATATAAAGCTATATCACATTTATATTAATTAGTTTATATTAATTAATTTGGCATTATATTTGGTATACTTATTTACGATGGTTCTGCCCCAGTAGCCTGTGACATTTTACAAAATTTCCCTTTTTAATCAAATTGACCGGCGTAATTAAATGGAATAATTTTGTTTATCTTTGAAGGACCATATATCCGGATCCAACAAAACTACATAGCTGCAAGAGTACTCAAATTTTAAGGAATTTAGTCTTTTTTTTATTTTTTTTAGGATGCGTATTTATTTCAGAGATAAGTTTCAATTAATTTAAAAGAAAAGGTATCAGAAAGAGTCGCGCCCAACCCGGAGAAGATCTAGGTCGAAAACTTGGATTTATGTCATCTGCTAAACACTAACAACATATCCAAAACCACAACTGCCCGACCTTTTGACCGCAAACTATTATTTCACTGAACTGTTAGTCGTTATCCTGAAACTCAACGGGTGCAAACGGAAATAAAATGGGAAACATATATCGCACAGAGAGGGTATAAGTGCGCAGCAGTTCCTTTCACTCCATAACTACTGCACTACAACTAACTGCCATGTCTTGGATTCTATTTACTGTAACACGAAACACTTCAGTTCACTTTCACTCGAATCAGACGCTAAAATCATTTTACGGAATGCGCTCTGGTTTTCTCCCCTTAAAGATTTACACATTTTGTAGAGAGTAAAAATTCGTGGTATGGTAATTGTTAAGAATTTTTAAACTATTACAGTAGGTATATCAGCGATTCCCAGCCTTTTTTGCGTCACGGGACACTAACTCATATCAAAATTTAGTTACGGCACACCTAAGTACTGGTATTTAAATAGGCTATATTGTTTTACTATCATATAGTGTTTTTATAATTTATTATAAATAGCTTGTTTTAACGGAAAAGGGACCATGAAAACTGATTTTGGTATGAATAAACATCGGGTAAAACTAAACAAACCGTAAAATTGCTTCGACCAACCCTGTGCTTATCAGGGGCCATGAATTGATCCTATTTTGTAATCTGTACTTTAAAGGTAAGACTGAATGAGTAATTAAAATGCATTTAGAGAAAAACTATCTCGGCAGCAACGCTTGTAAAATGTTGTAAAATTCATCTAAGCTTGATAAGTAAATGTTATTACTTGTCAAAAAAGTTTTATGATTTATACTCTGTCACTGGTTTTTGCCAACAGAATTGATTTTACCAACTTAAATAAGGTTCAGCACCTTGTGGAATTTCGTCAACTCATGTAGAGGGGAAACATTCTACTTATGATTCGGCAACCATGGTGTCATTTTCAAGGGCGTTTGTACTTGTTTCCTCAAGGACAAGTACTTGTTGAAAATTCAGTCATTAGAGGTCAAATTGTTAAAACATATTAACTAAAATAGATATTTTTAAAAAAATACTAAAATTTAACACACGTTAACGACAGGCATACAAACCGAGCTAGAGTCATATGTATTGTGTTGTTTGGAATATATTATTCATCACACTCCGCCCAAAACCCCTCATAACTATCCGCTACATTATTATAGGGATTAAAAACCTGTATTAAAGAAGGAAATGATTTTTAGCGAATTTCCTTAAAGGAATTAGCGAATTTCCTTAAAGGAAAAGCTATTATGGTAGTACTCATGGTAAGACCTAAGTCCGAGACCATGTTAACTTTTCATTTTGGGGTCCCCAGAAGCAAAAAAACACCATTCGTTCGAATTTATATATATATATATATATATACATATATATATATGTGTGTGTGTGTGTGTGTGTGAGTGTGTGTCTGTTAGCACGATAGCGGCCGCAAAAACGGTCCGATCTTTATGAAATTTGGTGCGGACATGTAAAGTGGTAATCAATTGGACGAGTTCGTGAACCAGCCCGATCGGACCATCGGAAGGGGGGGTAAAGGGGGGTAAACCCCCCCAAAATTGGGTTTTTTGAGATTTTTACATAGAAAAATAAAATTTTTCAAATTTTTATTGGCACCATTGAATTCAGCCCAAAAAAACAAACAATTTAGTATTTTGAATCATGGCTCTATGTCCATTGGTTGCCGAGATATTGAAAGTGGTAAACGCAGTACGTTGTCCCAATGTTAACCTTATGGGAAATAAGTAAAATTCTATATCTCGCTTATTTCTCAACATATCTTGATAAAACTTGGTAAATGGCTTCTTCTAGTTCAGATCTACTAAATATTGAATTAAAACCACCCAGTTTTAATATACCTGTAGCAGCAAACCTGCATACTCATTCCCCATGTTATTCTTAAGGAGCTTACCAAAACATGTCAAATCTTGCTATGTTTGATTGAAATATGTTGTTTTGTATTTGACATTCGCTGAGTATGCAGGTCTGCTGCAACGGGAGTATATTTTTTGTTTAATGTAGCAGTTACGCTCATTAACTGATTTCACAGCAATTGTTTGCCTTATTTTTAATCAAGGCAGTAATCAAGTATATACGCAGGTAAGAGAAACACAAAATTAAGTTAAACTCTTGAAATAGTCTAAGCCAGATCTTTTCAGAAGTTTTAAGCAACAAAGTTAAAGTGGAACTTGATTACAGAATAGGACCTGGACAGTAGAGTTAACTAGACCCTTTGACAACAGCTGGCCAATAATTGTTGCTTTTCCACCTTATTACCCCAACAATTTACTTCAATAACCCTTTATTAGAAAATTTAGTAATTGAGGACTTTAAAATCCCAATTTATAAATTGTTGTAATAGTTAAGTATAATTTAGTTTTAACTGTAACTTAGAGTGATTATATATTTTTTATTTCATCCCTAATAGAAGATGACTAGGAAATTAAAGTTTGTAATATGTGGCAAACAAAATATGTGCTTACAATACAATGTAAAGATCGCTAACAATGACATTTGAGGTTGAACGAAAATCTTAAAAGATAATGGCTTTGATTTGTAACAGGCATTTTGGAATATTTTGTCACCCACATGGCTGTAAAAATTCACTTTCTTTTTTTAAGAAATCGGGAGGAAACAAGTCTGTTCGAATTCATTCTACAAGCCTCGATGCCTAATGTTGATGTAATGGAATTGCGAATTGTGCACTTCTTCAGGTAAATACCTTGGTCTCAGCTAGCGGGTTTGGAATTTCATAGGGAGAGAAAAAGTACTGCATAAATGCTGCTTTCTTAATCTTATTTGTAAAATTGAACTTTAAAGTGTAAGAAATGAAGAAGGTAGATTAGACCAATACTTTGTTAAATTTCTTAACTTTTCGCAAATTTCCCCTATGGGGAAGAAGCTGTTACTGTAGGTTTCTTGGTAAGACGAGCCCAAGATCATCATAACTTTTTGTTTTGAGGTCCCCAGATGCCATAAACACCAAACGTTTATTTTCATATGTATTTGTCTATATATGTCTACCTATATACATGTGTCTTTAAGCACGATAACTCGCGTAAAAATGATCAGATCTAAATGAAATTAGGCTCAGCCATGTAAAGTAGAAATTATTCGGACGAGTTCGAAAATCAGCCCGATCGGACCATCGGAAGGAGGGGTAAGGGGGATAAAAACCTCCAAAAATGGGTTTATGGGATTTACTATATAAAAAAATAAAATTTATGAAATTCTGTTTTTTTCATCATTGTATTCACCTTGAAAATACAAATAATTGAGTATTTTTAATTGTTGCTGTATGTCCATTAGTTACCGAGATATCGCTCATGGTGAACGCAGTATTTTGTCCCAATGTTAACCTAAAAAAAAAATGAAAAATGAAAATAAATAAAATTCCTATATCTCTTATTTCTTAATGTACCTCAATAAAACTTGGAATATGGCTTCATCTAGTTGATATCTACTGGACTGTTACAGAGAATTTCTCAATTTCACATTTTCATATCAGCATACTCATACTCATTTCCCATGTTATTCTCCTTGTGCCGAAAATTGTTGTGCGCTCAATTTAGGATTTTAATTTGATTTACTTGATTGAAGGCTTAGTCTAAATTATTAATTCGAGCATTTGAAATTCGCTTGAGTATGCAGGTCTGCTGCAACGGGGCTATTATTTATTCAAGTCTCATTTCTTATGCTTTCTCGTGCTTCCTCATCGCTAAGTTTTATACTTGAACGTGTTTTAACCTCCCGCCAAAAGATACCACTGAATCAAATTAAAATTAAACGTACAATCATTATTTACATTTTCCTAGCAGTTAACTTATAAATTTAACAATATTTTTGTAGTGTACATTTTAAACTAGAAGAGCTAAGACATTTAAATCCTCGCTGAGTCATCAAGTAGGGTGATATTTTTTATAGCAAAGTTTAATAAATATACTTACGTTTACATTCACGTCCCGTCTCCATCACAGAGGTGGGGGCGGGAGAGTATTTCAGTGAAATGAATGTCTCATTCACAGAGAAGCTCGGTGACGGGAATGAAGAAGTGCCTCAAACATGAGAAAGATCATTTGCCCTTCCTCCGTCTGTTGTTTGTGTTTTGCGTTGTTTAACTTCCAATATCTTACTTACTTCAAAACCTTGCAGCAATAATTAAATATATGGTCGGTAAAATTGGGCACTTAAGTTGGTGGTTAGAGACAAAAGGCAGTTGTTTATAGTTTGATTTACGTTTTATTTTAAGAGACAAAGTTTTATAGTTGTACTTTATAATTATGATCTTTTTGGGGTGTATATGTGTTTAAACATTAAATTGTTATATAACTTTCAATATTTTACAGTCGAATATTATCAAGGTATAAAATTGAATCGTAGCAAAATCTTGTTCAATAAAACCGTGTTCAATAGACAATAAAGGAGTGAAGGTAAAATATGAACGGTTCCGAAGGTCTTATTCCTCTCTTTTCTGTAATATGATTCTATAAAAAGTGCGGAGTGCTGCTAAGGTGCAATTTTGTAAACCAGTGAATCAAAAAGTGTCGTAAAGTGCAAGGCGACTGGGCCATTGCTCCTAGCAAACTGTTCCTTGAAAGCTATCCTTTCCTCCAAAATGCATCTTCCACCAAAATCACATTTCCGTCACACATACCTGCCTCACAATCTAACGTCCGGGAAGGATAAACTCAGAAAAGTAAGAATATTACTTCAAAATTGTTGATGCTGATTAATAATAGCTTACCTCACTTCAAGAGCATAATGGAAGGACGTTTTAGGTTCCAGTAATTTACTTTTTAATTAGAGTCGAATTTTTTTTCTTGAGTGTTTCTTCACTCTCAGACTGAGCGAATGAGAAATGAGAAATATTCAAGAGTTTAAACTCACAATAGTTATGTTTCCTTAAGTTTTAATTTTAAAATATCATTTTCCCAGAATTATACTGTTTATTTTATTTTATCGATGACAGCTGTCAACTCGGTTCAGGTTTAAGAACCGCTATCTAAAAAACACCGGATAATAAAAACACTTCAAAAATAATAACAAGGAAACAAAATGATCGTCTAATAGGAAACCAAATAGTTCAAAAACCAAAAAAAACACTTTGCTGCAGCCAATGACACACGCATATTTAGTAATCGTCTATCTCTCTCTAAACATTCATTATACATCTCTCCCGTACTCGTACTTTAAATGGTCGGGATTTTCACGAGCGAACTTTAATAAATTTATTATCAAAATCTTATAACATTTGTTTCAATAATAGTTTGGCTTTCAAATATCACACAAGAAAAGTAACTCACCCGTCAATGGGTTGCAAACAGGCAACATGGGTCTATGGGTAATGGTGCGGGGCCAGACCACTTTGCAATATAACAGTCTGAGATTGGAGTGAGGTAAATATTGACTATGTCAAGTTATAACATCTCACAGATATGAGCTGAATATATTTTAATCTGTTTTAATACAGCGTTAGAAGTTTATCAGAAAGCATGAATCGTGTTGGAATAGAATTTTGATTTAATTATAAAATCGAATCAATCATGGTTGAAATAGCTATCCACCAAATCAACAGACTCGGCATTGCGCCAGTAAATCTAAACAAAAAGCAAACGAAATATGTAATTAGAGTTTCAATTATTGTCTTATTGTTTATTAAGGAACTGACATTATATGAAGTTTTTTTTGTTTGCAAAGGATTTGTATTGGGATTCAACTACTTATTTCGTTCATCCAAACCACACGTTGCGATTAAAGAGTGAATATCATACACATTTTTACATTGCTTAATAAATTGTTAACATGATTTTAAGATTATATTTGTACAACTATTTATTAAAATGATACTTTTATTTTCAAACCTTTTTTTTGGAAAATGTGACTAATCATTGATCATTCTATCCTTAAAAACTAAATTACCCGTTTTGTGTTTTATCTGAATCTGCCTAAAAATTCTAACAGTTTCTCCGATTCCAATGATAATTTTTTGTACAGCTTTAAAACTGTGGTTCGCTTAGTGGTTGAAACACCAAGACTGTGTTTGAAATATGAAGTAGTTTCCACCATATTTTTCCCAATCGGGCTTCAGACTAATAGTTTTTGTAGATCACACTAAAAAACCAAATGCATTTAATTATGTAAAGTTGTTTTGCCCTAGACAATAAAAACCTGTTTCACCTGATAATTTAAAAACAGATAAACAAATAGATGTTTCAATCCAACTTCATTTTCAGTAATAACGGTAGAGTTGTCCCTGTATGCATTAAAATAATTAGAGGGGCGACCTAAAATGATCCTGGGAAGCTGTTATGCATAATTCCTCTCTGTGATGTGTTAGTGGGTTCACTCTCACAAAGTTTTGGGTTTCGCCTCCTAAACTGTTTTTATTCTCATGTCTTCACATCCAAGGATGCTAGGATCTAGCCCGAAACAGGTTTTCGTATTACTTCTAAGTAGGCTTAGTAAGCCATGGCGATAGCGAAAAAATCATTATTGAATGGCGGGATTTGTATCCAGGCCCCCGAGACCAAGTCCCTCGCTCTATTTCACAAACACTCTTGTCTAATCTTTTAACATTAACTCCTTAGTCAATCAGCTAAAAATTTATCCGTACCTATTTCATTTAATTTCATATGTAAGTTACTCAATTTACGATTTTAGAAATAAAAGAATCAGAAAAAAATTACGTATTTATTTTGTTTTCAGTAATAATTACAATAATAAACACAAGGACAAAAATATAAAATGACAAATCGGTTTTTAAGGCTCCGTCTGATAGTGAATGGCAATTCTCTGATGAATGATTGGATGGATGGACGGACGGACGGATTGATGGATGGATCTATGAATGGATGGAATGGACGAATGGATGAAATAAAGTTTTATTCGTCACAAAACAAATATACAATTTTATACCATTCAAATTTTAAATACTGAAGTATAACTGACGCCAATTCTTGAGGCCCAGTGCGGTAGATGCGCAGCAGCAAAAACGGCTAGTGCGCATGCGCGGAAACGCGTCGCCAGAGCGCAGCACTGTCATTCTGCTTTCATCCGTCAACAATCGCGTGCCGTCCTAAAAACATTGACATTACATAGAACATGGACTCTTCCTGACTATTAATGATCTGTTTTAATTCTATTCAATAATATAAAATATTTCATTGGTATTTATTGAAGCGTCTTGTTACTCTGAACAACGATTGGCAGATAAGCAGTAACTACGTGCGAGCTGCCGAATGTACGCAGCCAGGCTAGTACACCGTCGGCCGCCACTGCCGCTCCTACTCCCCTCTCCTCCCAGCCTACCCACTCCCTGTCCCATGCGCTGACTGGGCCTTAAGAATTGGCGCCAGTTATACATTCACAAAAATGGAAAAATGCTTTTGAACAAGCACAAATAAATAAATGAAATAAAATTTTATTAATAAAAATATAATTATAATTTGTTTATGTTACACACAGTTTTAAACTGCATTGCATGCAAAAGAAAATGCATTTTGGCAAGTAAAAAAGCAATAAATAAATACTGATATAACTTAACAACAACCATTTGCATATTAATTAAAGCTGCAGTCTTGTTTGTAAAACAAATTCATTTGCATTTTCGTGTGATGATAATCGATGTGACTGAAGTCGATCACCATTCCCTATATTTTAAGTTTATTTACCATATTTTATGTAAATATTTAGAGAGTAACTGAGAGTACTGGAATATTCTCTCTATTAATTACATTTACGACCACTGACTTGTAAATTTTCTTTTATATTGTAAAAAGAATAAAATACAGGGATCAAAAATATAATACAAATTGTTTTAATGTAGATTTAATTACAAAATATTGAAGTGCTGTTAAAAAAAGTAAAAACACTTGAATGCACAGCCTTTCTGAGAACTGCTTGAAAAAAAGAGATATTTCGAATCCTTTGTCTCTGCAGATATTGCGTCAAACACGAAAAAAAATAAAATACGTAACAGCGGGGGCCCAAAATAGAGCACTTTTCATCAGAAGTACCACTCAAATATGTACATTTAATCTCAACTGTAATATATTTTTACCCCTGGCACCGCTACAAAGAGAATTTCGAGTTCCCAGAAACACTGCAATTTAAGTGTTTAAAAATTAATTTTGAATTGCAAGGAGAATACAGGAAATCCCTGAAAAATTATGTGATATTAACTTTCAGACATTAAATGATAACGAAAGGTATCATCTACAACTATCGAAGCTTTTTGAAATCCTATACTTTTTACGATCGGAAACAGTTGTGAAAAACTATACCTAATCACAATATCTTTTTTCATAAGAAATCATTAAAAAATCTTATTAATATCTTTTTTTACTATATTCCCAGGATTTATCCTTGAAGGAAAGCAATCGAAGCTCGTTCAGTAACACTCTTTGCAGAGTCGTTGGCGCCAGATGGTAAAATATTTCCTCAAAACCCATTCGCATGAATGTATACAGAAATAAATAAACGTAAACCCCTTTCTATCGCTTATTTACTCTCAACCCGCTTCACACGGTATGTTAACGTTAAATAACAGCTGTTTATTTACATTACATGTCAGACAATTGTCGAAACAAAAAATCAGAACAAAGTTTCTGCTACAGACATAACTCAAACGTTGATTTCATAGGGCAAAATCCTACGGGGAAAATCACTTATGTACCTTCACTATAAAAGAAGTATTAAGAGCTAAATTCATGCATCTAGGTGTGATAGTTGATCGTAGTTTCACCTATTTTATTTCACTAACAAGCATATTTTCGAATAAATCAGTCGAAAGTTAGAATTGAAGGCAGCCAAAATAATTAGTAGACCCAGTGGCGCAAGCTGACATCGTTTACAATTTTCCTGATAAAAGCCGAACCCACGCAGAGTTGCTATGCATCGAACTACATAAGGATTTTTTAAAGGTCAGAACAGTTTAGGACGAACTTGAATTAAACTCTGCGTAACTGTTTTAATCAGGTTAATTAAAGAGGTGTAATTTGAAATCATGTATTTAATCGAGCATTCATTGTTTGACTTTCTTATTAAAGCCCCATATGTTAAATTTATGTATTTATTTATTTATTTTATTTATTCATTTTTTTATTTATTTATTCATTCATTCATTCATTCATTCATTCATTCATTTATATGTTATATGAATTTGAAATGGATTTGTTTATTTATTTTGGGAAATAGTACACGTTACATGTATAAATCGAAAGCGGCAGAGGACTTCGACTGGAACTTGATGAAACTGAGACTGACAGTTGAAGCAAATGACCAACTTACAAGGCAACTCGCTGATGGACTTCTAAACATGCTGTTTCTATCGTATAGCTTTAGCTTCATTTCTGTTTCTGTTAAATCACTTAAACCCTTTAATAACTTCCAGTAGATTTTATACTGATAATGACGTATTTTTAATCTAACATTTTACAATATAAACCTGGTTTGTAGCGGTTTCAAAGGTTATGAAATCATCTTAATCTTAGAACGCTGTCATTTTATATATATATATATATATATATATATAAAACAACAATCCTCATTGTTAGTGTTTAGTTTTAGCTTTGTGAGTAGCTACCCCGATAAGATCTACAGAGCTGAAATCCGGGGTATATGCTCTCACTGGGTCTGAAATGCGTATTAAGAATCGGTTTAAAAAGACTCCCCTTTAGTTACACCCTCCGTTGCTTCGAAATTCCAATGTTAAACTGAAGTGAATTGAAGTATATGAAAATGTTATGACACCCTTATGAAGTACAGTAAATGAAATTCCAATTTTACTGGAGAAACCTGTTTGATCAGCTAGTTCAATTCAAATATTACCTTTATTACCTTTTTATTACCTTCCTCTTCGTCTTTGACCAGGTTCCTGGATTGACTGCGTCAAATCTAAATAAATTTCTTGAAATATTAGAATATTTGTTTTCTCATTTTGACTTAATTTACTTTACTTTAAAACTTAAAAAAAAGAACTCACTACGGACTCAATTCGGCGGTGGGACTCGAGTAAGAGGCTGTATGAAGATTGTAGAAAGGAGGCGTTAACAGAAGATAGATTTTTCTGGTTATTTTACTAATACTAATTATACCAATTAAACTATCTGAAAAAATATAAAAATTTGTGGATACCTGTGTGATGCAACTCAAAAAAAATTTCACACACCAAAACAACGAGTTATTCTTTCCAAAAAATTTCCAAAAACTCAATAATTATTTTCACACAGACACAATCAGAACGTAATAAGAATAAGAAATAAATTTTTAGAAAAATCTGAGCACAACACATATCCCTACTTATTCAACTCACAAGTATCCCCCTCTGACTAAATTCGGCAATTAACAAAACAAGTATGGCTGCCGCTTTAATTAAGTGATGAAATAGATTAATTACACGTTAAAATATTCGTTAGGGAGTAAAGTATGATACTTTTTTAAATATAAATTCCATGTGAGTAGGTGATAGTGGTTTAGTAACAAAAGTACCGTACGGAAAAGTAAAACGTTTCGCGAAAACAGAAACAAAATCTTCTGAAGCGAATAACTCCCAACAACTCGGTTGTGCAATAACTCGGTTGTGTGTCTTTGCAGTTGTGCAGGCTTCACAACTGCAACTAAGTTTACTGATGCCTTCTTCGCGTGACCAACTCTGAATGTTGTGAAGGGGTCACAGAGTTAAGTTTTCTTCATTGCTGAGTCTCTGAGTGTCATGTTGCGTTTTGTCCGTCTCTCCCTAACTATTTTATTATCATATATCATAATGATTGAAAACTTATAATTCTATTATAGCCCTTCATTTTTTTCTTTTGAAATTTACTGTCGATGATGGAGTTAATATGTTATGATTTTGAGTTTTGTGGACATTTGTTATCACTGTTCCACCATAGTCTAATCTATATTTTGATTCGGATTTTTGCGAACATTTGCCATCACTGATTAGTAAAAAACAAGTTTCACGACGTTTCGGCATCTGGAATCTGATCCCATCTTCAGGTGGAAGAAAACCTAGAACATAACAAGTTAGTAACACATAGCCAGGACAACCCGGGCAAAAACACAGCTGAAACAGAGAACTGTAAAAGCAGTCACGAAAACTCTACACTGAAAATAAAAACAAGAACACAAAATAGCACAGATTCCAGATTCCTAAACGTTGTGAAACATGTTTTTTTACCAATCAGTGATGGCAAAAGTCCGCAAAATCCAAATCAGAATATAAAATCACCATCACCAACAATTAATTTCAAACAAAGAGTCTAATCTACGTTGTAAAAACTTAATTATACTATTTATATTTCATTCACTGAGAGTGTAAAGTGGTGCTCCTCCCAAAATTCTTATCTTACTGAAAAGAACTAATTAACCAAAATATAATCAAATGTTTTCACGAATCTCTTTTCATTAATTGGTTCTTTTTCGATAATGTAGGTTCTTAAGGAGGAGTTTCACATTGCACATTCTTTAGATGCAGTTGTAGTATATAACAAGAAGGTTATAAACTGTAAACATAAACTAGATCAGTGAAGCACGGGATTAAACAGATGAAGTGGTCCAGCCCGCCGCAGCCAGCGCGTTCTCCAATCAGGGTTCGCCATCGAAGAATAATCTCGTTACACAAGAGCGGAATCTGCTGGATTTATTTACCTAATTGGATTTAAAAGTAAATGGAAGTTTGAACCGAGTGGAATAGCAATTGTTATCAAAATATTTCGGTCCAATAAGTCTTTAAATTTTGGTAATGAGTTAATATATTTTGTTTCACTGCTTTCATTCATCAATACTGCAACCTTTGTTATTTTGTGAGCTAAATATTCCAATTATTATTGTTAAAAAAGTTAAATAGTCATTTCCTTTTCAAAATGAATTTCTTTAAAATCTAGGTTTTAGGTTGTACGAATTTAATGTCTACTAAACTCGGCATTATAACTGCAAGCACCTAAATTATTAAAATAGCTGATAACTTACCTCTATTACTCAACAAGAAAGCAGTTTTTTTATTCATTAAAAATTCTCTTATTTCTATGACGACGAGTACAGAAAAAATTTCCTTAATTAATTAACAGGGAGTTTTGTCGTCCATGCTAAAACAATACGATTAACGTTAGTCGGTATTTTTTTTACATTTTGCTAAATAATGTAAAAAATCAGCTGAGTTAATCGTTTAAAGTTTATTGTGTTTTTATAGCATAGATTGCAAAAAAACCCTAAAATGTTAATTGGAAATAATACATCCCTCGTATCAAGAGGTATGCAGATGTAACTAAATCCGTGTTTATCGCATTTTTCCATTAAGATACAACCATTCAGCTTAATATTGCAATTAATTCTAGGCGATGATATATTTTTACTCGACTGTAATTAATGACATTCTTTATTGCAAAAAACATACAGCACAAGAACTTTTATTTTAAAGTTTCAGTAACTTCGCCACCTAACTTTGCGTGATTAATAAAACAGCAGGTGGGAGATTCAGCTGTGTTATCTCGTTTCGCAGGTCGTTACAGCTTTATAATATTATTTTTTCTATAAATTATAAAATAAAAACCTAAATATAAATATAATATGGGACTTTTATCTGGTTTAACAGGTTTTTTCTTCTTCATATTTACATGAATTTACATGATCATGAAATTTTCTATGATAATAGCACCTGGTTAATCGAGCATAGCCTGGTAATTCAAATTTTCCCCAGTTACACTCTGTATTTTTATTTTTTCTGTTGTGAAACGTATTAATGATCAGTTCTGTTTTATTTATGTTTAGTACCTGGTCGACCGAGCTTGTTCGATAGTACATTATTTTTCCCTGTTTTACTCTATGTGAAGTTTTTACCCTGCTTGCTGTTATAAATATTTGCCTGGAAAGTTCTTAATATTGTTTGTGTTTACATTTGTCGTCATTTTTTTTCCTTGCATTGCAATCCATAAGGCCCTTTGTTAAAATGTAACAAATAACTATCAAAATTCGTGTTTTACATAGTTCGATTTCTAATCGCAATGTTTCGCGTTTTTCGAGGCAAAATTTGGTTGAGTTTATTATTTAGAGAAAATCCTCCGAACATTTTTAAAGATATTTGTTCAATCAAGCAGACCGACTAAAAACGTACAAAAACCTTGCGTGATAAATAAAAAGCATTGCTCTTAGTTTTATCCAACACACGTTTATTCCTGTACCAGGAATAACATTTTCAGTTTCATCCTGTCAAATTGTTTAATTGAATCAGTCGTTCTTTCAGTTCCTTAAAAGCTTCCGATTTTGGAATGTTGCCACACTTGTTGCCTATGTCTGCTGTAATTAATTGCCCATTTCATTAATCAATAATTTTTTTAATATTTTCTTCCAACTGACGTCTTAACTGTATAAGTTGTAGCTTGGTATTACTTATATGTAAAACGAACAATACAGCTTTATTAAAAAAGTTTCTTTCTGTGAAGAAATAGGTTTTTAACATTTTAAGCCACCATTCCACCTTTCTCTAAATATATACAGATTCTTTATTTTTGTAAAATATCTCTATTGCTTACTTAAAGTAGTAAAAAAGTCTACCCCATTGTTAAAATACATATATATACTACTATTTACGAAGAAAATTTAAAAAAATCACAAGAGACTTTTGTCAAATAAAAGTTTAAAACTATATTTTGAGAAGGAGTTAATAAAAACAAAATATAATTCAAAATTACTAAGTTGATCTTAGAGTCATTACAAAATTCTAATAAAACGTAAAATTGCTCGCAATTATAATTGTTGACGCATTTGTTCTAGCTGAACGGGAAAACAAATTGCATTCATCGTAAACCAATTTTATGAGTAATTTGAAGTTGTGAACCACTAAACACTTATTTTAAAATAAACTGGAATCTTTATTTTCTGATGAGGAATGGAGTTGGAGAATCGCCTCAAATCCAACAATCGTAAAGTAAATAATTTATTTTTTGTAAAAAAAACAACCGACTTCAAACGCTCTAAAAAGTATGAAATAATTTTATTTTATAAGTCAAATTTCGTAATATCCAAGCTCACGTATTTCAAGTCGGCGCGGCTCTATCAATATATGAAAACTGTGAGTAGTGATTAAATATCTCAGTTTGATCTCAATTATAATAATTGCGGGATAAAATTTCAGTCGTCAACTCGAACAATTTGATTTAAAATACAATTTTTACAGTATTGTAGACCCAAGACCCACAAGTAAATTCTCTAGTCTAAATTTAAAACTCTCCTCTCTTATTTATATGAAATTAACACACAATTTTTATTTTAATGTTACATTCAAGTACCGGTAAGCCATACAACAAATACATTCTTCAAATGTTATTAAAACTTCGAGCTATTCTGCCAAGAAGATACATAACTAAGATGCAATATAGAGCCGCGCCGACTTGAAATACATGAGCTTGGATATTACGAAATTTGACTTATAAAATAAAATTATTTCATACTTTTTAGAGCGTTTGAAGTCGGTTGTTTTTTTTACCAAAAATAAATTATTTCATACTTTTTAGTGGACGTTTTTGTCTTCTATGTTTGATTTCGATTTATTCAATAATAGTTGTAGGATACCATTAATACTCCACTCCAGTTCATTTCGCTGATGACTCAATCACTTAATAGATTTCTAAACTGTACTACTGTATTTGCTGAACTCATTTTTTGGACAGGTTAGAACAGTCTCTTGTACAGCGAAGTCTCAGGTAAATGACAATGTATATAGTACACATTATAATTTGTTATAGTCTCCACGTGTCCAGCTATTTATTACTTATGCGCTATGCATATGGCCACATGTTTGTAAACATCTCATTTTATAAGGGATTTTAAAAGCCTATACATGTGCTTTACAGATCAGTCCTATATGGGCCAAATACATTACTGGCAAATTCTCAGCTTAATAGGTTCGTAATTTTCACATTTGACGTGCATTCAAATCCATATTTACATTGTAAAACAATATTTAAATGTTCACAGCATTTCACTACTGTACTGTGAGCAAAAAAATTATTTAAACAGTTAGTTGTTCTATATAACATAGATAAGCCACCAGACATTTAAAGATTTTGAGGGTGTAAAATTGTCTGACACCGAGTATGTTCCAGTTCTTCAACATTGGCCGTTTAAGAGATATTAATGTATAGTCAATTTTTTTGTTAGCTCGAAACAGCTGATCTTGATCCTGCTCAATGCAAAATATTTTCAGGTGTATTTTTTTTATTTTGTGTCTTTCTACGCCAGTGGCATTTTTTAACTGTATTTTAAGAACTGGAATAGATTGCCTCTGTGCTTAGCTCAATCTATTTATTAGTTTTTGCGCGTTTCTATCCTAAAGACACAAACAGATATATCAGACAAAGTTTACTATTTAATGTATTTACGCTTTTTTTGCTTTACAAACTCACGACCACAACATTGCAATTTTGGGAGAATACTCAAAACAATTTTTAAAGCAGATAAACTAAACATTAAAAACCTTATCCCTTCAGCACAGCCTTGGAACATTTCTGAAATTCTGATACGCGGCGGTCATATTATGAATTATCTCACGTGCACAGTTACAATCTTCTATTGAATTGATTGAACCCTCGAATTTGGCGACAGATTTTCTCGGACAGTTTACTGTAGAGGTTTTTATTACAAGATAACTATGTGCTTGGCACCTGGAAAATGGAAAATGAGTTAATTTAAGTACATTTGCAAAACTGTCCAGGGCTCACTCATAAGATCGATCTAGTCTCGAATTACGATGCTTGCACGTTAGCACTATAAGTTGTCCAATAAGATATATAAAAATAATGTTTCGCATGTTTCAACCTGTGAAACACGAACTCACAATGACCAATGACTTGCAAAGCCTGTTGGGGATTTTTTCAGTGGAAACTGCAAGAGCGCTCACATATGACAAGTCACAAAAATTCCTCTTTGTACGACGATGACATTATTTTTTATGGCCATTTAAAATTAACTGGTGTGCTGTAGAAGCAATCTATGATGGGCTTAAGTTCTTTCACAAGATCCAAGTTTCCGATGTATTTCTGAGGTATTCCTAGGCCACACTAAAACGTTAAGATTTAGACTTGCTCTTCTTCATTCATGTTTTTTGGTTTACACTTTTTTTATTTGAGTAATAATAATCATAATGGAATTGACTGTGTTTGAATCAACATATAATTAATTCATAACCTAGAAGACAAACTGTTTTGACATTATATAGACATGAAGCAGCTGATCATTTGCTCTATAATTATAAATTTAATTTGAAGGATGTAACAGCTGTAATAAAATAAACCTGACTTATCCCTGTTCACCTTAGCTTTGTTTTGTAAACAACAAGTATTTGAAAATGTTGAATATTTGAGGTTTTTTGGACTTTTCTCCTAAATAAATATTTCAATGAAACAAAATGTTATATATGGGACCTACGGGAAACCATTCCGGTTATTTTGGTAGTAGAATCACGTTGATTGGTAAAAGTATCGCAGAGAAATCGGTGAACATCCCTAGAAAAAAAAAAAAAAAAAAAACATCTCCCAAGACGAATTGAGAACCTCCTCCTTTTGTTGGTGGGGGAAGTCGGTAAAAAGGGATAAGGAGCTGGGAAATTTATGTGTACATTTTAATGAAAAGTGCCATGAAATTAAAAAAAATTTTTTAAATATTTTATGTTTTCCGGGTTTACATAAAGCAAACCATAAATTAATTATTTTTACGCTTATTTTTTCAAGTATACTAATTAACAAACGATTAAATTGTTATTGTAGAATAGTGGTGCTAGGATCTAAACCATACCCCGTGATAGGTAGAGTTAAAAAGTATATACTGTATTGATCAGTAAACAAAAGTATGTGCCTTTATAAAAATAAGTTTATTTATTTCCTATTTTCTAAAATATATAAATTGATGAAGTTGTTAGTGATAAAGCTTTCAACCAAGTCGTAAATTCAATAATATAGACTAATGAAAATGGGCCATGAAAGTCATTATGAGGTCCTAAGTTTCTCTTTAGAGTCAGTTAAATCTTATTAGCTTTTGAAAGTACAGCTTCATAGTTATAAGATAATGTATTTAATTTTGTTACGTTTTCCTAATCCTGGTGAATAGGTTACAACAACAATATTGTCTGTTTAGTAAAATAAGTCAATTCAAAAAAAAATTCTATACAGGCAGTTGTTTTATGAATTTCCCTTAAAATCTTCACTAAGAAATTCTAAATTATTTGTAATGTCATTGAAGAAATTTGATGTTTTGTAACAAATTTGTAAATGATTAATAAAAATATAGAAAATAATGGCTATTTCTGGACAGCTATATTTTAATAGCATAAAGATAATTAGCAAACTAGCTCAAAATCGAATTTTTATCTAAACTAGCAAGTTTTATTAATAAATAAAAATTATAAAATAAAAATATTTATAATAAGAGCATATCTCAATAACAACTTTCTTCACTTTTGACTTTTTAAATTCACGATGACTACAGTAATTCTAAACCTGTTGAATTCATTCTTAAAACAGTAAATGTTGTATCTTATATCTTCATTTAGTTCAAGAGTACTATTGAATATCTTAAAAGGTCCCATTTCCTATAAAACAAAATCCTGTACGTCAGTATTGTTTTAGAAGAATTTTAAAGTTTTACTTTTGTGTTTCTTAACGAATTAAAATTCATGAAACTAACACGCTTATTTAAAGGAGTACAACAAACTTTCGTAATAAATAAAAGAAATGACTCTTAGTCTCATCCAACACTCGTACAGAGAGGCCAGTTCCGCTACATTACTTACTCTTAGCTACCTAATCTATTCTCAACAAACTTTAATGTAGAAAACTTGTACTTATTTCGTTCAGCTTTACAGTTATGAGAACAAAAATTAATGTTAATAAACCGAACTAAGTTATAAGTATGAAAATAGAATAAAGATTTTAGTAAATGTTAGAAATTGTGATGACATAAACCCGATATCAAATAGCGCGCGTGACAGCCATTAAAAGTTGCGACGACGTGTGCGCAGTTCAACTCCAATTTAAATTCGTTGATATCGTTATTCGTTTTTTAAGTAACTTTAGAAAGTATATTTCCAAATATAAATAAATATAGAGAACGTTTCCTTTACGAATAGACCATATGATTTATTAAGAAATCATGTTTTTTATATAGATAAACTTAAATGTTTGATTGTTTTCTTACATTTCAGTTTATGTCTCCTCTGATGATGATGATGATGATGATGATGATGATGATGGTGGTGGTGGTGGTGGTGGTGGTGGTGGTGGTGGTGGTGGTGGTGGTGGTGGTGGTGGTGGTGATGATGATGATGATGATGATGATTATAATGATGATGATGAATTTTCGGTGCAACAGATTTTTCCTCACACCACTACAACTCTTTATTAAGTGTTTTACCCACATCTCAAAAATTATTTTAACGTGGAAAAAGAAATTATATCGAGATCTCGTTAAAATTTAAAATCTAACTATTTATGCTTTTAGTTCTGTAACAGATTTATGTCAAAGAGCCTGCAATTTATAATAGACTAGTGGTTTGCGGTGTCGCCAGCTGAAAGAGTAATTAGATTTTAAATACATTATACTATGCAATGTGACATTTTTTTAAATTAACTGATTTTGGTTAATGGCGTCCAAATACACCCTCAAGTGGCAGCGGTTGATTCTACCCAAGGTTGAAATGAAAAACTTAAATGTTTCTCTATGAATGTTTAACTCAAGATTAGCAAATGGTTAGCTTCCATTTGACAAACATTTTTTGCAATTTAGTCATAAAAATATTGATATTTCCAAATTAATACCTTATTGAATTCATGAATTTAGGTTTCTAGTAATGTCTGAAAAGAAAAATATATTGCGATTTCCAGGGGTTGAGATCAGAAATTTGTATTGCACTTTACACTTACCTGATCCTGTCAGCCAATTTACGACTCATGAGAATTAAGCATAACCCATATATAAAAAAAGATACGCAAAGGGCGGATGTATTCTAAAAGTAAAGGCGGATTCAATGCACCAAGCGCATTTTTCGACATTCATCTATAAACAACTTCACCAAAAATGTTGACGTTTTGAACGTTTAAAAATCATATTTAGTAGCTCTACTTTTCATCATCTTTTCTTTTTACATCATTTTAACCCTAAATAGTTTATTCTCGTTGACCACATTAACTGAACTCGGTTAATTCTTACCAAACTAAATGTGCTTCTTTGTGTTGGAAGTATGTCCAACCACTTAAATGTGTAGAGGAGCGGAGCTGTCTCAAACATCAAGTCATTTACAAAGCTGGAGTTTCCATTTTTTGCCACCCGTCTAATTCTGTGGCCAGAATAAATACCTGATAACTTTTCTTGAATTATGGTTTGAATTTTAGGTCGTGGATATTATTTTTTTATTACTTTTAGAGAGATATGGAATGCTTACAAACCTTTTCAAATATCAACCTCGGTTGCATTTACATGTTTTTTCCTTAAATTATGTTTTTCCCAATGTTTAAAAATTAAAGTTTTTAATTTTTAAAGTTGAAGAATGACTTTGTAGGTTAATATTGTTGAGCAGGAGAGGCTGCTGCGTATTAAAAGTGAAATTAAGTTTATTAGAGAACACTTTCTTACTTCAACCGGAGTTCTGAATCCTTTGTATTGAAGTTCAAGTTCAAAATAATCGTTTAACTTGCATTTATTCACCAAACTTTACTTCAGATGACATATTATTTTATTAACGAGTAAAACTTCTAATGAATAGCATTGGAATTTTTTATTGGATTTCTCCATAGTTCTTGCAAAACTTAATATAGTATTACATACTATTCTTGCATACTATAGTATATTACAATTGTATGCTTGTATTAATTAAATGAGCAAAAGTTTAAAAAATAATTAATGTTATGACTTTCTTATAACTATTAATTGTTTCGTTATACCTAATCAAATTAATTATAGGAATTGTTTAAGAGGTATGTTATGTTTTTATGCTGAATTCCGGTAAATTAACGATGAATTTTATACTTAAAAAGATGCATTACTTTCGTAAAAAAAACTATTTAAACATAAACTCGTGATGAGTGATGTAATAAAAACAATTCATAATTCCCCGAAAAAATAATAATCTACATAAATGCTTTTAAAGCCCAATTAATTACGTGTCAGCCCTGTGAATTTAAACCAACATTTAATTTTTAATTTAATAAGATTAAAACAATCTGCTAAGAATTTTCATTTGACCGATTATTTTTTATAGTTTTACAGTTTGCGAGTTACAGTTTGCGTAGCGCATTGTTAAAAAACTATTTTCTATTTGAAAAATTGTAATAAGATTCATGTCACTAAAACCTTCAAGTCATTCACAGCAGAATTTTAAACTAAAAAAATCACTGACATTAATGTTGGAAGAAAACTTTCCCACCATGATTATAACCGGAAAGCTAAGTATAACAATATTCAGTAGTTTGTAGGATAGGTAGGGATATTTGAAAGTATGACAACATCGCAGTTTGCTAACACGGTGAGATTGCTCAATTAATTTAACTGCTGTGAGCTCAGTAAATGGCAACCGATGTTGCCTTCATATTTTCTATCTTGGATTAAACTTAATATCCCAACTGTAAGAATATTTTTTTAATCATACAGTACTAAATATTTTAAAGACCGTATAAGAAATAAATTAAGGTTCTTTTATTAATGCTTTTTATTAAAACAATCACTTTGGTAAGGTTAAATGTTAAAAAAAATCATTGACGTAATCTGAGATTGCCTGGACAACTTCAGCTTCATGAGAAAGCTGTAGGCCTATATAAACGAATCCAACAAAAAACTACAATATTAAGGAAATCCACTGGATATAGCTTCCTTATTTTCCCTTGAGAGAAATACAATGAACTAATCATACATTACCCTATCATAAATAAAAAATAACGTAACTGGTATCATGGTAAACTACAGTTCAAAAGAATGATGAGGATTAAAGTTCAGATATTTCTTGTTCGCCTTCACTTTTCTCATTTATTAAGATTATTTGGAAGTTAAGAGTTCCTTTTCATCTGTTATCTACGAGAACAACAGTTCATTAACTTCGTTAGAATAATTTCCCCATGGTTTCATCGAGAATCGGGAATGAATGTAATAGAGAATGAATGTAATACTTCAAATCTTTCTTAGATTTACATGCCAAAACGGTGAAAAAATAAAACTTTTGTCTTTTCCAAATATTTATCCTAATATATACATATCAAAACATTGTTTTATGTTTATTTGATCAATTTATTTGTAACTGTAAAAACTTAGAGAACACTTTCTTTAAAAAAAAAAAAAACTCCTTTTGTATTGTACCTATACGCTAAGCTTTTAAAGCTTTCATTTTCATAATAAAACAATTGTAAAGACTTGAGAAGAAGACTAACAAAATGAAAATATTAAATAAAAATTGGACATGAGAATCCAAACCCCAAAGAGATGATTACTAAACTTAAATTCCTTTTAATAAATGAACTAATTAGTACGCAGTTAATGAATTAACAGTTTGCACAGTGAATATTCATGAAGGGATGGTCATGGTTACCTGGGATGCTTATTTAATCTATCTCAGATTGTAGCTTAATGTGTATTGATCAATCATGCTTCATTACATATGTTTACTATATTTAAATGTAATATTTTGCATCCATGTTTTTTTTCCTAATTTCTTGTACTTAAAAATTATTGTTGTTCTACCTATGAAATTTTTATAACGTTAAGATTATCCAACCAACTTCGTTTATATAAAACTGAAATAAATCAATTATCCATGTGTAAATTATTGAATTAACTAAGGTCAGTACTTATAGTGTCATCATAGAGAGTAAAACAAAGTTTTGTTTCAGAATATTACATTTATTATGGTCAACATCTGGAACGTCTCAAAAGCTAAAAGATTTTGGAGTATAATAGCTATCCTCTAATTAATTTTCCTATTATAGTGGCAAGTTTAAGATAGTCTAATAATGTTAATCTTCGATGATTTAGAAAACGAGTTGCCTCCTCAAGTAAGGATTTTATTAAATAAATGGTGACATTGTGAAAGTCATCAAGGCAATGTTTTACTAATTTTGAATTACTATTACTATAAATGAAACACTGACACAGGACATTATTAATGATCGAAGCTTGTCATAAGGTCATCAAACTAGAACAGAAACTCTCTTCCAGGAAGGCCTTGCTTTTAACTGGGAAAATATTAGAAAATCGGTTACAAAATTCAATCGTTATACTAGTGAGTAAGATAATATATGGTTTTCACAACCGAAGTTTTGTTTATATAAGTTTTATCTATCCTTGGCCTTTTTTTACAAAATGCAAAGCTTTGATAGCCTTCGCAAAGCTTTGAGAGCCTTCGTTTCTCTCTGAGATTTCGTTGGGAACTTTTTTGGTATTCATTCCAAGGCTCTAAGAGCATTTGAAAATCTTTATCCCTTAAATATCTCAATGTCTATATTATAAATTGGGGAATAATAATGAAAATAATCAGTTGTTAGAACTTATTTATAAAAGAAACTAAAAGCACCGTTTTAAAGAAAATTTCTTAATTTACATGAGAAACTTTCCTTCCAAATAAAAGTCCAACTAGTAATTTGTGTGTTGAGAGAGTGAAGTACAACGATTACAACATTGTCTCACGTATGAAAATGTTGGCGCCCGAGCTTGCGCGCCATTCATGTACCGGTATTAGCTGATTTTGCAACGTTTTTACATGCTTAATTTTCAGACGTTCTCACAGCTCATCGTTGTTAATGTTAACTTAATTTTATTATTCCTGCCACTAAATCAACTGTTAGCGTCTGAATTTCCATTATCTACAACATATTTGCATGTCTGCGTGGAAATTTGGTGGCGCTCTGAAAATACAGCTACTTAGCTGTAAAATATTGTATTTAATTTTTTTACGTGCTTCTAATACTAATGGACGGGTATTAAACTTGTTTGTTTGATAACATAAGTCTTTTTCAAAAGGGTTCTATAAACAAAGTTATTTTATAAACTTTGTATGAAAGTTTTAATAAACCATTCTAAAATATCTAGACAATTTTTAATCAGTGTTAATATTCTGTAATTGCTTTGTAGTTAATTATAAAAATATAAAATTATGATTTTTCCTGAACAGCTGTATTTTATAACGTAAAGCTGATCAGGAAATTTAAAAATCAAATTTTCGTCTAAACTGATGAGAAGAAAAATTAAAATTACATAATTACAAAAGTTTTAAGGTGAGCATGCCACAAAAACGACGACAAAAGTCAAGAAAGTTGTTAAACGTTCTTGAATTTCTACTTTCTTCAATTAAATACACTATACGACTACAGTACTTTTGTACCTGTTGAATTTACTCTTAAAGGAGTTATATTTTATTTCACATATTCATTTAGTTTAATAGTTTTATTTATTATTTAAAAGGTCTTATATAGAAGTTAAACATAAATCCTGTACGTCAAGGATTTTTAAGTTATGCCTCTGCGTTTCTAAATGAAGGCAAATTCATAAAACTAACACGCTGAGTTTAAGACGCTCAACAAACTTTCATGATGAAATAATACATTATCCTTAGTTTGTCCAACAATCGTATTAAGAAGCTAATCATGTTCCTCTACATTAATAACTCGTAACGACGTAATCTGATCGCAACAAACTTTAAAGTAACAAACTTTTACCATCCATTTCGTACGGTGAGAAACTTTTACCATCCATTTCGTACGGAAGAGATGAATTCAGTGTTACCAATCTAAATAACAAATCAATATTAAAAATAAAATAATTATTGAAATAAATTTTAGGGATCATGATGACACAAAACCTAGCAAATAGCGTACACAGATGGAGGTAACAGCTATTAAAAGTTGTTATGACGTGCGCGAAGTTGAACTCCAATTTAAATTCTGTTGATATCGTTATTTGGTTTTGCGGTGTCTTAGGAAAGTAAATTTCCAAGTATAAAAAGACTTAGAGAACATTTTATTTCCAATTTGACAATATACTAAGAAATCCTAGAGTTTTATATAAGAAGAAGCTTTCAACTTTGAAATGTTTCCCTAGGTTTCACTTTATGTTTCTTCTAAGATGAATTAGCAAATCAACCGATTTTTTTACAACACTACAGTACAAAATATCTTTTGTCAAAGTATTTTACCCACTGCTCAAAATTTATTTTAATACGGGTAAAGTAAAATATAGCGAGGTAATTTTAAAACAGTCTGTCAGTTTACGCTTGCAATTCTGAAACAGTTACTAGTCAAATAGCCTACAATCTATAATTGATAACTACCATTTTCCATTTTCGATTTACTGATGAACATTTTGTTTACCAAGGCAGAAGCGTTGAAAGTGAGTTTATTGTTGTAAATGTTAGTCGTAAAGAGCAGCAGTGTTGCCACACTGTCAACTTGCAACAATGGTAGGGCCTATTGTAACAAACACCACAATGTACTCACTGTTGTTTTCACTATGTGCACGTGATATATGATGCACAAAAATTTCTATAGATATTTCCTTAAAAAAAGTATCTTATTATCCTTAGGTTTTTAGACCCGAGGAAAATAGTAGGTTCCGAAAAAATAAAAAGTATACCCCCCTTAAAAGACGTCAAGCGTTCAAAAAAGAAACCCTTTTGAAAAAAGTATAGAAAAATAGTGGGACCCTTGGTTTTGTCTCTCTGGGGTTTAACATATTAGGCAAAAGCTCGAATAGCTGAGACTTTTTGTAATGTTTATGTATTTGAAAAAATAATTAAATGTGATCACATTATATTTTATGGACGATTACACAACTGAGAAATCATATACTGCATTTGATTCAATTCAAAGCAGACATGGAAAAAGTACAAATCATTACCAATTTTTGTTATAAGCATAAATAGAAATAATTATTATTGTGTTCATATATTACACTTAATGATTTCCTAAGTATAACGCTTAAAGTACTACTATTGATGCCAAGTATGTCAAACATTATGTCTCAGTACTTCATATCTAGGTACCTTTACAATCCTATGATATGTATCGTTTTTCAATGAGCATTGAATTATTAAATATGTTTACTCAACTCAACTAAATTTCAGGAAAGAAGATATTTACAAAGTTAAATTGTTTGCATTTGGAAAGGTTAACAATACGAACTCTTTTGTTTGTCTTAAAATATCAAATATTTGTAAGAAGTTTTGAGTTTTTAACATTCAAGAAGAAACTGTTGATTTTGGTCTTTACTCATTATTGAAAAACGAATTTACCTTTCCTCATAACCATCGATTATAAAAAAAGTTGATTGTCCGAGCAATATTAAATTTTGAAGCCAAAACATATGATCATATTATGTTACAAAATTATCATTTCTGGTAAATATCCATGGGATTCTAAAAATTAAATTGCCCCCTATAAATTAAAAGGGCCTTTTCATCCTCTCGTTTACGCTCTTAGTTTTGATTTTTTTTTAATAAAATCCCTTTTTTAAAAGTCTTATTTTATTCCAGTAGAAGCAAAAGTGTCCTATTTCAGGGATAAAAATCTGTAGCGTGAGACGACACTCCTGGTGTAATCTCTAGTGGCGAGGGCTGAATTAATTTAACGAGTGCTCAATTTCTGGCTTCAAAACAAACATAAGCATGAGTAGTTTCCTTTTTGGTGTAAAGTCAATGTTAAAACGTTTCTATTGGAGTATACGGTATGACAAATACTTTTTTCGCTGTATTACTATGAAATCGCCTGTTTTAGTTATGTGTATATCACATGTGATAATTCATAATGAATCATAAAACCCCGGAAAAAACAATTTCTAGTATAGAAAGGTAATATACTATAATTTTTTCCGATAAAAACAAACAATTATCTTTTTATTTTTTCTTCAACTGATCAAATAATTAGTCTCTGTAGTATTGCGAAAAGCATCGTTTAAAACACAAACAAAAGTGGTTTGCTCAATAAACCCCGCACTTCAAACATTGTCTCGAATAAGCGATTGCCCACTTTTCACTCTTGTTGTTATACAATTTATGTAAGGGATATAGTTTATTGACTTGCAAAGTCAGAAGATACATTCTCGAAGTAGAACACCATTTCGAGAATATATTTGTGTAAGTATAGAAACAAAACTCTACCTAAGTAGTGTGAAGTCGAAATAATGTCCAAACATTATTGAAAACACTGAGATAAATGTAAAACCATCAAGGTAAAACTTATTCAATTAAATCGCTAACCCGAGTAAAGGTACACGAGTAAAGCAATTAGGTACACGAGTAAAGAAGTGAAAGTGTACTTAAATTTAGGTAAAGGTTTTTTTCAGGTGTGAGTTATTCCTAGTTCCTTGATAATTTTGTTTCGTTTTCAACCCGCTCTTTTCTAGAATTTTAGGTCAGTAACATTATTTTTTCGATTACTTTTGGAGAGATGTGGAATGCTTGTAAACCATTTCAGATACCAACCAAGATTGTATTTACATTTGTACTATTTAATTATGTTTTCTCCAAGGAAATATGCGTATAATACTAAAGTATTTAATTTCAAAAGTTGTGGAAAATTTTACTTTGTAGGGTAATTTTGTTGAGCAGTAAAACTCAAAGAGGCTGCTGCATTAAGTGTGAAATGAAGTTTATTAGAGAACACTTTATGACTTCAACCGAAGTTCTGGATTCTTTGCTTGGCGTTCAAGTTCATAATAATTTTATAACTTTTAAATTTAATCTTCAAACGTTTCTTAAGATGTCAAATTATTTTATTAAGGAGTAAAACTGCAAGTGAAGTGTATTTTTTCAATCGGTAATCTCGATATTTCAAAGCAAACTATTATTGTGCGACTGTTATTTATTTGCCAGTTTTGGAGGTATAACAACTTAGTAAAATTTTTTAAATGGAAAAGTATTTTCATACAACTCTCCTGCTTTTGGAAAAACTCATTGTTTTTATGACATTTATGACTTATAATTGGATTTAAATTTATTAGTAGCAATTTTAAGTGAATCCGATGAACTTTATTAATTGAAGGATCTTATGTTTTAAAAGGGGCATGAGATAAAGTCACACTGGGGGGGGGGGTGGGGGGGGTGGGGGGGGTGGGGGGGGGTAATAGTCTGCTGACCCCGTACCATACTTTTAAATGTTATAGCATTAAATGAAGATGATCAAAGTTTTTACTTGACTGGTTATGTTTTGAATAATTCTGTACAACATATAGTGAATTCTTTTTAAAACCAACTTCACATTTAATAAAACTGTAATATTATTCATGTCGATTGATTAAGCTGTTTGCAGCACGTTTTTCAACACAAGATAAGTCATTAATAATCTTGGTGGAAAACGTTTTTTGCTTTTTACCATGATTAAAACTGGCTTGGCTAAGAACGTTCAATAGTTTTCAGGGTAAGTGGAAATATTTGCAAGTATTTTAGAGTCTGCCGATGAGATTATCCAATTAATTTAATTGCTGTCAGCATAGTAAATGGCAACTGGTGTTGCTTTCACAATTTCCTATGTTGGTTAAAGCTTTATATTACAACTGTACAATCTTTTTTTTATACTCAGGCTACATATTTTATAAGCACAAGTATAAGAAGGAGATTGATGTTCTATTATTGTTACATTTAAAACAATTACTTGGTTGTTTCTTTACTTAAACATTTGACTTTTCTTTACTTGACTATAAGTAATTGACTCAAGATTCAAAGTAAATTTAAACTGATCTTAGTTTGGCATTTTTTTACAAGGCTGCTTAGATAAATGCAGTAAAAAATCAAACTGCAGAATAACGAATACTAACATATACAGCATACATTGTAAAACTACTTTCCTTTGAGAAATACAATCACGACACGAAATATCCCTGCCCCTTAAAACCCTTTATATCTTTATATCTTTAACCCTTAAAAGAACGATAAGGGTTAAAATTCAGATATTTCTTGTTCGCCTTCACTTTGCTTATTTGCCAAGATTATTTGGCAGTAAAGACTTTCTTTTCAACTATTATCAACGACAACAGTTCATTAACTTCATTGGAATCCTTTCTCCGTAGATCTGTCAAGAAAGGAAAGTAAAACTTCAAAACTTTCTTGAGTTTAAATGCCTGACAATGAACATTTGTTTTCAAAAGTAATACTAAAGCCAACAATTTATCCTAAGATACATTAAAAAAGTATTTTTTTGTAGAGGTGTGTATTTGACCAAGTTGGGTTGCATTAAAATTTACAATATTAATAATAATATTTATTTTAACTAATTTTTCTTTCCTATTTTTGTAACTATTACAAAATTTGGGAATTATTTCTTCACAAGAAATATTAACATCAAGCAAAAAAGCAATGTAATTTGTGATGGCTTAAAAAGAATACTTATTAAATCTAACGACTTTTACGTGTTAATTCTTCGAGGAAAATTCGTGCTCAATTTTCAGCCTTTGTTATAAAACACAGTTCTTTTCATCGGATAAATTAGAACGAATAAATCTATCATCATAATTGTAACTATATTTTAATTTTTTATTATTATTATTTTGGCATTTTTTAATGAATTTGGACATTCAAAATGGACAAACCGAAAAATACTCTAGGAACTGGCAAAAATAAAATGTATAAAATCTTTGGACATTAAAAAATAAAACGCCGTTGATTGATTCCTAAACTTAAATTCATTTAAATAAACTAATTAGGTAGCAGTTCATGAATGAACAGTTTCCACGATAAATATTCATAAACGAATAGTCACATTACCCGAGATGCTTATTTCAAATATTTTAGATAGAATCTTAATGATCATTGATCAATGATGACTCAATTACATACATTTTTACTTAATTTAAATGTAACTTTCTTCAACCACAAATGTTTCCGTCCAATACGTTTTGTTTAAAATATCTTGTTTTACCAACTACATAAATGATTACGTCTGTAAATCAGTCGTCCTCGTTTATTTAAACCTAAAATAAATAAAGTACTTATCTATAAATTATTTAACTAACGTTGATTACTTTTAAATGTTATCGTAGACACTTCAACTGAAATTGGGTTTTATATTGTATTTATTTTAAGTTTGAATTTCAACTGGACCGATTAAATCAATTAATATTTTCGACGTAACAAAAATACGTTTAATTAGAAGCTTTATATTACTTCTAAAGCACAAATTTATATTTTATATTACAAATGATCTACAAAGTTTTGATAAACAAGCCTTCGTTTTTGTGTTGAATTTGGTTACGTAACATTTTAAGCCACCGTTCTACAGCTCATGTACTTATAAAATATCCCCAATCCTCACATAAATTGGGCGATGGATATCAAAACAAACTATTATATTTACAACCAATTTATTTATTTTGGAGAAAATTTTTTAATTTGCAAGATAAACTCCCTTCCAAGCAGTACAGAACCAAATTTTTACTTGGAGTTAATCAAAACTAAGTATAATTAGAAATGACTAAGTTTTCTGATTATTAAAAAGTCGATTATTAAAACGATAAAAAAGAATTCAATTCGTAATCGTAGTTGATTATTAAACGTCGATGCAAATGTTCAAGGTTGTAGTTGTTGATCAAGTAGTTTGGGCTCTGCGATTATAGGTGAGTGGTATTTTACAAACATATAGTAGATTAATATTCAATTGACGTTGGATACTTTCAAGCGTTGTCATAGGCACTTAAACAAAAATTGGGTTTCATGGTATATTTATTTTAAGTTTGTATTTTAACCAGACCGATTCAACTAATTAGGATTTTTTACGTAACAACAAACAGCTAATTGATACATTAGAATGATGGCCAAGTTTATGGTGGTCGGCCAATTTTGAACGCGGTTTTTTTTTTTGAAAACGAGTTGAGCATTAAAATACTCATGTAAAGTTTTTAACTAAATGGTCACATTGTGAAATGTTGACAAGGTAATGTTTACAAATTCTAATCACTATAACCATTAATAAGACACTGACACAGGACGTTATTAATGACTGTGGCTTGTCATAAGGTTATTGAACGAGAACAGAGATCGTCTTCCAACGAAGATTTAGCCTACTTCTAACTGGGAAAATGAAATTAAATCGGTTACAAAATACAGTACGGTTTGTGTTACCCCTATACCGGTCTTTACATATCAAAAATGTATTTATAAAATATTTCCATTTCTCACTTACACCTATATTATTTGTAAAAGAAACAAACTAATATTTTTAAAAGAAAATTCTTAATTTACAAAAGAAACTTTTATTCCAAATAAAAGAACAGAAACCTACAATTTTTTCACTGGGAGTTGATCAAAACTAAAAATAATTCAAAGTAACTATAATGATCTCAGAGTCATCATAAAACCCTTAATAAACACAAAATCGCTCGTGGATAAGCTAAAGACCTTAATGGTGAAACTAATTGCACTCCATCTTTGAAGTCTTTTAACCTCTGAAGTCTTGTTACAGAAATAAATTGGAAGCGGAATATAAAAAACGCGTCAGATCCAATAAACTTTAAAAATACGAAAGGTAAAAGGAGGTTTGACAGTTACATTTTAATCAAAGGTGTCATTACTGAAACATAGTTAAATATTTTAGGTGAACATAACTAATTATAACTTTGGGCTTACAATTCATTATATAGCGAATTCGTTACATAACGTTGAGTTAACAATTCGTTAACATAACGAATTGTTAACTTTAGGTTAACATAACGAATATTAATATAACGAATTGTAACAAATTGTAACTTTTTAAGCTTATGTTGATGCAGGTTAATAGTACAGGTCTAAGTACAGTAATAAAAATAAACACTGTAAATTTAAACCCCTGGGACTCTTTAAGACTATTATTTATGACATATTTAACAGTAAGATATTTAAACCTCTTAATCATTGAAAATACCATCCTTCTAAATTCTTTGTTGTAGATTTTTAAAACAACTGACATGCAAACACAAAAAATATAACTCTTTTTAACGATACAGTCGATGCTTTTACAGGTATGCTATTCAAGAAGTATATTAGTTTTTGTTGCACTGTAGGAATTGCTACCATGCAAGTGTAGAGTTTCTCATGGCATACTCGTTTGTAATTCTTACCTTTATTTGAGTCCGTTATGTATACAGAAGAGGCGGAGAGCACTTTCATGAAAATTCGAATGAGCTGAAGGCGTGTGTGCAGAATATGTATGCTTACGTGCAGTGGAGAAGATTTCAGACGATTTCACAACAATGTCATTACTTACGACTCACATTTGCAACAATGCTCCATAAGCTTTCAAAGGATAAAACCCCTTTCAAGTGTACTTCCGGGAAAAATTACTGAGTGTGGATGAGATGTTCTTTTTAACACATTCCCGGGAACAAAGCAAATATTACGTAGTTCACTTAAGCAAGACTTTTTTCGTCCTAAGCCTGTGCCTAAAATAAAATCTGATTGTACGGTCTCAATCCTCAAATACCCAGCAAGCAACGTTAAAAATTAAAAACGTAGAGCTGTCACTGTCAGCCAAATTTGGATCATAAAGTAATATATAACGAAAAATCGCTTTAAAATATTTATTTGTTTGAAAACAGCTAATAAAACAATAATTTTTTGCCTACAAAATTTTGAATGTTGTTTGGGGGCTTGTACTTATAGATATTGCAATTCCACGGCTATGACGTTGCAAAATGACGGTGTATGGTCATGAAATAAATTGTAAACTTTCATGTAATAACGTGATTTTTTTTTAATTGTGGGACTTGCATGGGTTTTGCATCTATGACCTTACTAAAGACCCTAGGTTAAATTAAAACACTAGAAATTCTACTATGATTAAGGCCTATGGCGTGTAGTTACGCTGTAGGGTTAGCGTCTTGGACTTTGGTTTACGAGGTCGTGGGTTCGATTCCCGGTATGCCCACAAAAAATTGAGGGTTTGTTCTGCTCTAACCTTAACGCGTTTAAATAACTCTTGTAGCTTAATGTAGTTTAAATTCCACTGGTGAAGACACACGAAATAAGTCTTAGAGTAAAAGAAATTTGAAATCCTTACTTTAATGAATAGCATGTTCCATTGTGAATTTTAACCTTGGGAAGGTTGAAACAAGTAATAAACGGTTAGTAATAAGCAAGGGAAGAATTGCTCATAACAAAACCAGAGGCTAAGCTGTCTGGCACAAACGGCAATGATGCTTAAGCGTTTTCAGTCTCCTTAGTTTATGGCCAGTTTCCCAGAAATTGGCCTCTTAGGCCCTCTAGCTAATACGATACCCTCTTAAGGAGCGTGATAAAAGTTTTTGTTACTCATTTCTATTTATCTCGAGATTCAACCTAAAATGAAAATTTTCATTGACTATTCACGATAAAGGGAGATGAACATATGATTTGTTTTTATGTTTTCATCGTTTTGTTCCTTTAGTTTGGTATATCGTAATAACAGAAGGAATATACAAAACAGGTGAGGCTGTAAGTATTTGATTTAATTAAATACTATCAAATATACATATTTTAGGCTGTTTGTATTTAATTTTGTTGGGAAATATGAATAATATATAAATATTAGTTTTAAAAAAAAATTACTAAAATGTTACTCTTATTGAAAAAAATATATTTTGGGAAAAGGTAGCATTACACCTAGGCGCATGACATTTATTTGTTAAATTGGCCTGGATTTTATATAATACAATTTTTTTTGTATTTACAAAATGCATCTTCAATAAACTATCCACAATTTTCTAAATTTAGTTCTGAATTGAAACGAGACCATCTATATCCTGTCTCATTTTATTTATTTATTTATTTATTTATTTACGAATGCAGCGTTTTTACAAGAAACGTTACATAGACTGTGAAAATATATTGATAAAATACATGCTTTTACTAGATCTAACATTATTGAGGATGCAATATAGTATGTATGCAAGCAGTGAAATTAAAAATTGAACTGTATACAAATAAAAAAAAAAGGTTTTTATATAACTAGGTAGCCTGTTGCTCGAAATCGAGCAATATTTAGGTACTGATAGGATCAATATTAGTAATTAATTAATATATTTATTTGCAGTTATTAAGTTAATGATAGTGCTTCAAGATTAGGAAGTTGTGCATGGACATGATCGATACCATCGACTTCATGGATTCAGTCTTGTTCATGTAAAGTTAATAAAATACGTGCATGTCGTAATTCACGTTTCTGAAACTATATTTTGTATATCAGCATCATACACAAAAAAATTAGCATTTCCAAATAAGTTTTTTTTACTCCTGGTATTAGCTCCTTTAACTCGCTGTGAAAAACTCTTGCTATTAAGTCAGGTTGAAAATGTGCCGAGCTCCAGGTTCCAAATTTCAGACCACTTAAGATTACATGTCATTGTTAAGAATAAAAAAAGGTATCCCAAACCGTTGAACGATAGCTATTACGTGTAGGTAGTTTTAGTTCATATTTTGTGGTAATCCTGTAAATGGCGAAGGGAGGATTACCCAATTACCTCAAATACGTCAGTTTTAGTGGTTAGCTTGCTGTTTGACAAAGTCCATTTAAAACATATCTACACGCAGTTGGATGATTCCGAATTAAAGCCAAGTCGAGAGCCTTCTATCCTCACATACATATTAATCACCCAATGTAAAAGAAGATTTTCGGACCTATGCAGAATACAAAAAAAATCCCGTACAGCAAGTCGAAAAGAGGAATACTGCAACATGTGGTTGCGTACCACAAAGGTTCCTTGAGCATGTTTCAAACCTACATGCCAGCCATTATCTCTATTTGGAAGTGTAATAACGTTATATAAATATACCTGAGGGTACTTAAATTGATGGTTTTCTGCAGAAAGTAAAGTCTCAATCCGATTATAAAAAATAACGTGCATTGGAAAGTTATATACACCTCCTACGATGGATTAATCTATATTTGCTTCAGAATTCACCATCGCGAATGCGGAGTTGTAGGATCTGATATTGTTGAGGTAGTTTTTATTTCTTTTTTTGTTTCCCAGTAATTTCCCAGCTATGTTCCCAGTCCGTCAATGAGATGTTTAGTATATTTTTATTGGGTGTATTCTTCTAAATTCACTTCACTTTTATGGCAACACAGATTAAATGTCCTTAACGTACCAGTTTTTTCACCTTAAAGTGTTTTCCTCTGCAATGATTACAAAGTAATTCCATATTTTCTAGTGAGAATGGTAGTTCTTCGGCAGACATTCGCTTTCCCCAATTTTTAGGAATCTATGTCGGCAGACCTCCGACCGGTCAATGTTCGTCTTCTTATCGGTGGCATTATAAATGCAACAAATCCAAAAAAAGATTTGCTCAGATTAATGTAACTTCAAAAAAACACTATGAGATATCGTAAACTACATTGTAAAACTGGTAACTGCAATGATTAACAGCGTTAAAAACTTCATAACATAACCTAAATTACATAATAAATCTTTAAAAAAAGAAAACTGTTGAAAACAAAACCAAACCAGCTGTAAAAATAAGTTTACCTGTAGAACTATTTCAGAGCTTGGCCATATGTTCAGTTTATAAACAAAGTAAACTAAGCTTGCTTCAATGTCCATGAATAGCGCTACTGTTCCGAAACTTCAGCCCTTTACTGTACTTTTGTGACGCCCTTTTTTAAAATTCTGAGACTTGATGACAAATCTACACAACAATCCCTTTAATTTGACACCTCAAACGTTAAAATCCATCCAGCCGTTATTGCGGTTGGACTGTGAAAAGAAAACCGCTTGCGTATTAATATATAGACTAGATAACACGTAGCTCGAAATCGAGCAAAAAATCATATAGTAAAACATAGAAGAATAAACGCCTACTTGTATATTTTTGAAATTTAATCAAAGAGCTAAATTCAATAGCAAAATTATGGCTAAGCCATCTAATCACTTAATCACTTTAATAAGACAGGTACCTCATGGAGGACGTTACCCTGAATATGAGTGAAGGATGAGTGTGATGATCGTAATGATAGTAATTGAAACTCTAAAAGTTCATTTGATTTACTGCAAGATTTTCCGGTCAACGACTTTTTGGGAAACACCTTCATTTTCCATGTTCTCTTTATTCTGAAATGTATATTTTAATACCGGCAAAAGATCGAGCTCTGCTTTACAGCAACATGTAGCTGACCGAGAGCAAACACTGGCGCTAAGACCTCATTTGTTTAAAGACTGCCCCTGCACCTTATTGATAGTTATCGCCAAACTGGAATCATAGGGAACGGCTGTCTTTGTAGGGACCCTTTTCTTTGTGGCAACAACGCGTAAATGACGCACTATCTCTACCAGTCTTTTAATTCTTGAAATGCAACCCACCGCGATGAAAACATTGTAAGTTCATTGGTCTGAGGTTGGAAGGAGCATCAAATGTTACATCGGGAGGGTGATTGTAGGCGCTTGCGATCGTATTCCTTCCGATCGGTCAATATTCGCCTTCTTATTGGCATTATTACGCACCATATCAAAAAATAAATTGGCTCAAGTTAATAAAACTTCAAAACACAGTATACTGAAATGTATTGGGATATTGTAAACTACATTGTAAAACTGGGAACTGCAATGTTTAAGCCATTTAAAAACACTTCATAACATAACCTAAATTACATAATAAATCTTTTTGTTGAAAGCCAAAACAGCTTGAAAAACAAAAACGTTTCTTAAAAAATAAAGTGCTGCAATCTGTGGTTTACCTGTAGAACTATTTCAGAGCTTGACAGGCTTGACCATATGTTCAGTTTGTAAACAAAGTGAACTGAGCTTGCTCAAATTTCGAAGAATAGCGCCACTGTTCCGAAACTTCAGCCCTTTACTGTACTTTAGTGACGCCCTTTTTTAAAATTCTGAGACTTGTTGACAAATCTACATAAAATTCCCTTTAATTTGATACCTCAAACGTTAAAATCGGTCCAGCCGTTATTGCGGTTGGACTGTGAAAAGAAACCCTCTTGCGTATTAATATATAGATTTTATTGATTTGAAGTACTTAAGCGGCCAATTGAAACAACAAGCATAAAACTAACTATTAATCTGAATATTCTCAAATATGTTTTTATTTGGATCCAAAGTATCGTGTGAAATGGAAGTACGTAATGTATGCAATCATAACGTCATTGGCTATATGAGGTTAAAAAGATAAATACGTAAAATCCTGGAAACCCGAATACAAGGAATCTTTTAGTTCTAGTTCTAGTTCTAGCTCAAAGAGATTCAAACTGTTTTACGTTGAAGGTCTCAAGTTTTTACAGGAAAAATAACAATAAAAAATGTCTTTTGATTTCACAGCTAATCAGGGGTCTCAGTTGTTTTACGGCAACTTCCTGTAAGACTTAGACTCTTGCGGATATTAAATTTGTCCAATGCCCACACATAAACTTGCTTATTTGTCTGGTTAAACTTGCTTACTTGATTTGTTAGCTTGATTCACACTACCGAAAGATAGTCTTAAAACCCCTCAAATCCTTAAAATCCTCTTAAGATTCTTAAGATCCTTTAATTCTCTTAATGCAATAAGCAATTATTCTTTTTATTTAACAATGAAATGGATATCTGATAGGCCATCGCATTAGCTACCACATTCCACTGTAAACATATGACCTATTAAACAAAAGGAACGGTAGGCCAAAGTTTATAGCTCCATATTTCTTTTAGCGAATTTCCCCTATAGGGAAGAAGCTATTACCGTAGGTCTCATGGTAAGACCTAAGCCCGGGACCACTATAACTTTTCGTTTTGGTGCCCCTAGAAGTCAAAAACACAATTCGTTCAAATTTCTATATATATATTTATATGCGTGTCTGTAAGCACGATAGCGCTCGCAAAAATGGTCCGATTGGAATGAAATTTGGCACAGACGTGTAAAGTAGTTATTATTCTGACGAGTTCGAAAACCATCCTGATCGGATCATCGGAAGGAGGGTTAGGGGGGGATAAGCCCCCAAAAAATGGGTTTTTTGAGTTTTTTGCATAGAAAAATAGACATAATCCGATTTTTGTTAGCACCATTGAATTCAGCTCAAAAAAATAAACAATTTAGTAATTTGAATCACTGCTCTATGTCCATTGTTCACCGAGATGTTGAAAGTGGTAAACACAGTACGTTGTCCCAATGTTTACCTTATGGGAAATAAGTAAAATTCTATATCTCGGTTATTTTTCAACATATCTTGATAAAACTTGGTAAATCTTCTTCTAGTTCAGATCTACTAAATAATGAATTAAAACCACCCAGTTTCAATATACGTAGCAGCAAACCTGCATACTCATTCCCCATGTTATTCTTATGGAGCTTACCAAAACATGTCAAATCTCGCTATGTTGGATTGAAATATGTTATTTTGCACTTGAAATTCGCTGAGTTTGCAGGTCTGCTGCAACGGGGGTATTTAATGGCTTCATTGTGTGTTGATAGGCTAGTGGTTAGCGTCTTGGTGGACTTACATTCCTTGAGGTCAGGGGATCGATTTCGAGCAAGTCCATAAAAATTCAACGCGTTTAAAACGTTGTCCTGAAAAGCGTTTAGTGTCTCGTATGAAAAGTTACATAGAGCTTCAACAACAGGAACAACAAAAGTATCTAAAGCTAATTATCATTAGATTATAAAAAAAATTCAGAAAATGTTTTGTTGTTCTGCTTTGCAACAATTATTTTAGAACACAGTTGTTTATAACAGACACATATGTTATTACTTCATATGTTATCCTGCTATTTTCCTAAATAATTATGTAGAAATCTTATAAATAACACCAAAACACGGTCAAAACAAAACATTTCAATAAACTAAATATTCCATAAATATTCAAAATATTTCAACCCGCAACAAACTGAATAGTCAAGCGTAACGTTTCCATCGCTGGGTATGGGAACGGAAATGCTGCAATTCCTAGAAAAGGGCGATTAAACCGAACTGTTCTCAAAACAGAGTCGGTTAAAACGATCTTTAATATTTGTCCAACAAGGGCGGATAATCCGATCGTCGGTTAAAACGAGGTCGGTTAAGAGGGGGCCTACTGTATGGTGAAGAGCCACCTAATACATCACACAGTAGACTCCCTCTTATACGGACATCGGTTTAACCGGACCGCACTCCACGGAAGTGACATCGTTTTAACCGAATGATTTCTTTTTGAACGCATCGCTTTAACCGGACGTGATCGACAGGAAATGGACAGTACTGTATCGCCGATTATCTTGGGGAAAGATTTAAGACCAGAAATCAGGTATGTGAAGCTGGCAGCGCCCATATTGAAAAAAAAAATTGAAAACAACCTAAATCGATTGTTTATCGTTTATTTAGGTTTGTTTAGCTATTTGCGACGTTTGTTTGGCCTTAGTTGTTTTAAAAAACGGAAAATAAAGTGGGCGCTGCTAGCTTCACACCAGCAGCGCCCATTCGTCATTTTGAGCTAAAAACCAGTGGAATCGTTTGTTTATCGTTTGTTTAGGTTTGTTTAGCTATTTTCATCGTTTGTTTGGCCTTAATAGCTACAGAACTTGAAACATTAGGTGGGCACTGCTAGCTTCACACCAGCAGCGCCCATTCGTTGGTTTGAACTAAAAACCAATGGAATCGTTTGTTTATCGTTTGTTTAGGTTTGTTTAGCTATTTCCGACGTTTGTTTGGCCATAGTTGCTTTAGAATTTGAAAACTAAGGTGGGCGCTGCTAGCTTCACAGTGAAGCTGGCAGCGCTGTATGTAACATAATTAATTGTTTACATATTACTTTAAAGAAATTTAAAGCTGCAGAGCAGCGTGGTTGGTCTAAATAGTTTGAAAGTATGTGTCATATTTCTGATACAGTTAATTTTACGTTTTTAAAAGCAATTAAGGCCAAACAAACGTCGAAAATAGCCAAACAAACATGAACAAACAATAAACAAACTATTTAGGTGGTTTATAATTTTTTTTCAAAATGGGCGCTGCCAGCTTCACTGTGAAAGCTAGTAGCGCCCACCTTATTTTTCAAATTCTAAGGCAACTATGGCCAAACAAACGTCGGAAATAGCTAAACAAACCTAAACAAACGATAAACAAACGATTTCAACTGTATTCAGCTCAAAATCAATAGTGGGCGCTGCTGGTGTGAAGCTAGCAGCGCCCACTAATAGCGCTAACTTTATTTTTATCAGTTGGTCGAAGAAGACTTATTTTAGTAAATATACAATATTATAGCAACTTATCCTTTAGTTAAATAAGAGTATATGAAAATTAAATGTTATGACTATGATGCTCTATTTTCAGATCAGCTTTAATTTATTTAAAGAGAAACTTAGGACCTCTTTGTGGCTCTCATGGTCCATTTTCATTAGCGTCTGTTATTGAATTTACGATTTAGTTAAAAGCTTTATGACTAAAACGTCAGCAGTTTATTGCTTTTGGAGATGATGAATAAATAAACGTATTCATAGTTGCATACTTTTGTTTGAATAGTATAAATATTTAAAATAAAACCTCCACTAACGTCTTTAAGGTTATGGTTTATGGATCTTAAGGTATAACTTCAGAATGTATATTTGTTCTTATTAATTTAACTAAGAAAACTGATGTATTTGAACTCTAGTAAACTACTACTATGTAACTATTACAATTAATTTCACTCTGGTTTCCAGTAGAAAAATTAAGTCTTCAGTCATTAGTATTTAATATCATTTATCCACAAATTGAAAAATAATATGCTAGCAAAGACAAGTATAACACTTTAGGAAACTAGTTTAATCTTTTATGCAGAGCCTGAAAACTTATTTCGAATTAACTTCACCCTTAAGTAAGTAATAATTTTCCTTCTTTATACAAAATAATTGGAAATACAGGGTGTTTTTTTTTTAAACGCAACCCATTTTTAAAATTGAATAATACGTACATAAATCTGTAATGAGTACTGTTTTATTCATCTATTACATTTTATATAACCTATTATTTAAGTTTGATCACATTTAGCTTACATTATGTGCTCAAACAGTCCGTCATTGGTATTTGTATAAAGTTATGCTCTCTCCATCAAATTCCCGAACATGTGTTGCAAGGTACCTCTTTGAATTTCTTGCATTGAATTTGTTATGTTTGTTTTGAGATGCTGAATATCTTGTGAATTGTTTTCGTAGAGCAATACTACTTTACATGTCTGTGGAAAATGTAATTCAGACCGGACCACTTTTACGCGAGTTATCGTGCTTAAAGACACACACACATTAAAAACGCAACCCAAAACTTTATTTTATCGGTGAAGGACTATTTCCCCTAAGATCCCCGGATTTGACCCCACTATATTATTTTATTTGAGGATGCATAAAAATTAAGGCCTACGAAAACAATTCACAGGATAGTCAACACTTCAAAACAAACAAAAAATATAATGCAAGAAATTTCATAGAGGTACCTTGCAACACGTGTTTGGGAATTTGATGGAAAGAACATAACTTTATACTAATGCCAATGGCGGACTGTTTGAACACGTAGAGTAAACTAAATGTGATCAAACTTAAATAATAGGCTGTATAAAATGTAAAGATCAATAAAACAATACTCATTTCATATTTATATGTGCATTATTCAATCTTAAAAATGGGTTGCGTTTTAAAAGAAAAAACCCTGTATTTCTGAAGGTTCTAATACACAGTTTAACAGCTACATCACGATTCTGAAATGGAAATAAGTGAAGTGTCTTTCACATTTCACGAGTCTAAAATTATCATTTCAAAAGTGATTTGCCTCAGGAGCGCTACTCCTGCTCAAGTTTAATGTCGTTAGGCTGAAAAGCGCGACTGCCTCTCAGGTACTTGTGTTTCAGGAAATTATTTCCTGAAATAAAAATATGTTTCGCTGTTCAGGAATATCACACTTTAACCTACACTCTTCATAGTATTTATTTCAACTTGTTAAGTTGTTACCGAAAATTCTTCAAATGTATTTCAAATAAAAAAAAATAGTAGGTATCTTTAAATAAGACGTGTTATGAAAATCAGTTTCGTCAACAAATAGTTTTGGCATCGGCTTCTTAGTTTTGTTGCATCTTATACGTAATTGTCAATTTGTCCTATTTTTATCTATTTACTAATTGCTGTACTCTCCCTTCGTATGGGTCGCAAGGCTTTGGCCAACAGTTAATTAGAATCTTAGGAACAGAGTGAATTGTGTATGTGCTTATATATACATATATATCAGTTTCCATTATAGTACCGAACCCATTAATTGACAAAAATGCGCATCAGTTTTTATTTTGCTTTATTATGCAGCCTCCATTCTGTTATATTTATCTAGTAGGTTATGATACTTTCTGTTTCCTTAAGTTTAAGAATCTACAAAACAAGCAGTGTAAATGCTTGAATCTTACAAGAGGACTATTGAAAAAAACGCTAGAGATAGATCTCTTTCCCCGCACAGTCTTTGCGGGGAAACAATTCCAATGTTAACAGCTTGTAAATTTTGATTGTACTTAAAAAAATGGATAAATGTTTTTTGAATTTTGAATTTGAATTTGAAGCTTAATTTTTTTAACAAAATGTTTTAACCCAGATTTCTTTTATTTTTTTTTATTGCTGAAAAGGACAATGCTTAGACAAACAAAAGAACGAATGATAACCTGTTCTCTCACAACCCAAAAAATCCGAATATCTTCCTAACCAAATTTGAAAATTCAAAATTACCTTGTAGTAAAGTTACAGTTAGTTAGTTGTTTTACAGTAAACGTAACCAATAGTAATTACATAATGATTTTAACATTAATCGTAACGCCTGACGCTTGGGAGTATGCAATTTCACAACAGTTAAGTGCTGCGGGAAGCTTCCTAGGTTTAGAAGTTACATTACGATCGTGTACTGTCAAATTGGCTAAGTGCCACAGAGAAGTCCCTGTGCAAGTGCGTAGTGAGAGAATGTGATGACCTAATTAAAGCGTACATGTTTACTTATTGCTCAAGATATCATCTAAATTAATGTATTCGGTTTGGAAATAACGCCTCTTTAAATAAGAGGATGACATAATCTCTTAACAATACATTACTGACTCAGTGTTAAATAATACATTATTATTTCAGTTATTAATGTTATGAAAATTCTTAAAAAGGCGAGTGTTTTGGTGCCAAACAAGGTTAAACAAGGTTTAATTTTTTACCTTAGGATTTTTTTACTAAAATAAACTAATTTGACAGGTATTAGGCTCACTATGGCGAATATAAAAATAATGTGTTTGCTTTGTTTTGATTTGTTTTTTTTTTGTGTTAATGTGTGTTTTTTGTGTTATTTTTTAACACATTCAAAAATTTATAAACAAGTCTGCATGTTTTTTCAGGGAACTCCAAAAAATTAGTTCCGTAAAAACCAGAAGAAAAAGTAACATATGTTCACATTCAACCCTATTTAAGGCAAACATTCTGTTTTAATTTAAGTAATGTATTTCAGAGTATAATCCGAAGGTTTGTGTTTTTTTGTTATCAAAATTTAAAAAAATTTCTAAAGTAGTTTATTTAAAAGATCACTCTTGCTATATACTTTTCAATTAAAAAAATACTTAACCACATTGTAAATGACAAAACTTTACACACACAAAAGGATAATTTTAACTACACAATCATACAACGTGATCGTTTAGTAAAATACATTATGTGAAATCATTCGTGAAAAAAAATCATTATGTAAAATCGTTCGTAAAACTACATTTTATTCAGAATAAGTAATGTCTATGTCTATGTCTAACATACCTAAACCCTCGTAGCATTATCTAAAACACTACAATTCCCGGTAAAAAATACTTTAAGTGATTAATACTAGCTTTATACTTCTTTCTCTAAAGAGCTATTTAGTTTCGTGAGTGTAAAAAGCTCGTGTCAGGTGTGGGGTTCGAACCCACGCTCCCAACCGGGAACCAGAGCTTAAATCTGGCGCCTTAGACCACTCGGCCAACCTGACATGCTTGTGAAGCGCGAAATTGTAACTGCAGACTGTTTTACCATTATTTAGTTAAAAGTAATGTTGAAATTTATTTTAATATTTTAATTTTTACACACTATAAACTGTGGTCATGACCGGTAACAGATTCTTTTAAGTTATTAGTGCTAAAATAATTATTTACAGCAATGTTAAATATCCCAGGTAACAAGAAAACTAGTTTTAAATAAAGCTAAAAATTATTACAATTAATTTAATAACCTACAATATATTAGTTTTAAAACTAAATAAAAGTTTGAAATGGTTTAAAATCATTTTCAAACAATTTCAATATTGGCTGGATGTAAAATTTTCCTTGCCAACTTTATTTTTTAAGAGTACTTTTCCGACGTTTTTTTTAATTAACTAAAAATGATTAATCTTAAAATTACATTTAACTAATGTTATAAATTAAAATTAAAATTTCATACTCGAAATAAAAATTATAATTTTAAATTATTTCCATATCATTCAAAATTAATTTGTAGTAAAAAATCAAACTTATTTTAAATGATTTAAATCACAGAGAAGGTAGAGATCTACCTTCTCTGTGTTTAAATCCTGTATAAGGCCTAGATTTGGAAAAATGTCCAAATTTAATGCTTAATTTTAATGCTTCTTGAATTTTTGGAGTACAGCAAACACCTATTACAGGTACATTGTACATCGTTTCCGAAATTTACTTATTTTTATTAAAATATTGGTAAAATTATATCTAAAATAGTTTGAAAAAATCAGGTTTTAGATCATAAATTTTAAATAGTGCAGAAATTTTGCAAAAATGTTTAGGAATTATTTTGACAAATTATTTGCAGAAAATATAGAAATGATAAGGTATTTATTTGTTAAAGTAAAATTATTAGCAAAATATACACCTATTGTTTTAGAACATACCATAAAATTTAAATGTGAATGTTAAAAACTCACACTCAACATTGCAATGACAAAATGAGATCTTCATGAATTTTATTTTAGTTGATAAGTAAAATATAGATCAATACGTGCACCCACAAAAATATTTCGTGACCTTTGACTTTTATAAATTGGTGGATAAAAGATTAAAGCCAGTATATTTATCAATCTTAAGTTTTCAAAGAATTCAGCTTGAAAATCAAGGCAGGAAAATTTTCAGTGTGATAATATTTTAAAACTTCTTACAAAAAGTCACAGCCACACTGTCAGGGTGCCTCAGTTATGATTGGCAACGAGTCACAAAAGTCCATTTCTTTAACAAGCAGCGTAAATTATTGTTGGAGGGGAATATCATATCTAGAAGAATGGCCGTTAATTAAACTGTCATAGTTGATGGTTTTAACTCATTCATTTTGTTTAAATTAATTTATTTCCATTTATTATAGAAGATCGTTACAGACAGAAACTCATTAACTTGTTGTGGTTTTAGGTTAAATAAACTAATATCATTTGAAAAAATACCTTTCTAATTTAAGTAAAACATCCTTATTAGGATGAAGTATAACGTACTATAAGATTTTTAATATAGGGTTTTTTGTTTTTTTTAATGCAAACCAAAAATGTATATTATCATCAAGGGTTATTCTTCCCTGATATCCCCTGATTTTACCCCGCTATATTATTTTTCATGGGGATTTGTATTCGTTATACATTTTTCAGTGCCTTATGTACTTAAGGTCAAATTTGGAACAAGTACATACCAGAAGTACCCATACATTCCCATGATACCAGGTATGCAAAATTAATTAACTTACCACAAAATAGACTTACAAAAAGTGATAGAAATCCCATAGTTATATCAAGCCGATTGATGAATAAGTTGCCTGACACAGTAAAGAATTTAGAAAAAGATAAATTTAAAGCCCGTCTTATGAATTTTTTATTGAAAAATCCATTTTATAAAGTAGAAGAGTTTTTGTCAAATACGGTAATTGGTCAAATTTGGATTTTAACATAGCCTAACGCTTCCTGCTATAAAGGACTAATAAGTTTAAATAATATAATTTCTGTTTATTGTAATTTACATTTTTGTTTTTTTTTAGGCCTAATGTAATTTTTTATAGGGCCTACTGAAGTTTTAGATTAGTCCTGTATTAGCCTAAGTTTATGTTATGTAAACTAATATGTCTTGTGTTTTGATATAGGTATATATTTTATTGTTTTATGACTGGCCTATGTATTCTATGGAATATCTTGTGGCGAATAAAGTATTCTATTCTATTCTATTCTATTCTATTCTATTGTTTCTTCACCGACGATAATATTGTTTTATATGAAAACACCAATTTTTGACTAGAGTTCTGAATTATGGTTGCCAATTAAATGGTTTACTTTCAGTCAAAAACTGAATTTTTAGTTCACTTGAAATTTGTGATCTTTCATCTCGCGAGACTTAAAAAGGTTTTAGTGTTGATCTTGAAAGAAAAAAGTTTTAAATTTGAATCAAAAAAACAAAAAGGAAAACAATCTACTTGCCTGTAATACTTTTTAAACATCGCTGTATACCGGTGTCAATAATTTTCATTCTACATTCATGGAAATCCCAGAGGATGTACATCATCGGCTAGCTTTAATTATTTTTATCTTCCCCGAACGCGCTAATGAATCAGAAGTTACAAATTACCCAGGGGGCTCAGTCGCTCGTTAACCACCCTTATCTCCCACCTGACAACAAGGGTTGCGGGGTCAATTGTGATTATGTATTGCTGCGCAAAATAATTGTCGTTATTCATCACCATGTTGCTCCTGTTTCTCTTAATCTAAAAATAATGAGTTTTAATTTGATCAAAAATACTTTTTGGGCTTTATCATATTTTGTAAATTTATGTTTAGGTGTATTTTTTTAATTCAGAGAAATTTGTTTATTTCTGAATGGTTGTAATTTCTCGTTCATCTTAATTTTTAAACTAGTTCCATTGACGGCAACTGTTGTTCTTTAGTTTTTCTTTGCTACCTCTAAGCTGTCTTCAAAAAACATCTTAAAATCTACTATAAATTCGTAAGGAAAATTTTAGCGCAGAAATTGTGGGCGTTTGGACCGTTGTAGGATGATGGAAGAGGGATCAAATTGAAGATATTGATCCCAGGGACTCAGGAAAAATACTTGAATTGCTTGAAGTTTACCAGAAAACGAGAAATAATGTTAAATATCTGCCATTTAAATATCATTGGGACTGAAAAACTTCAGCTTTGTTTACATTTACATTAAACCATGTAAATACTGGTTACTGATACTTGATTCAAAGCCATATGCTGTCATATGGTTTATATTAAATCCAGTTACAGTTTGCGTATTTATACCTCCGGCTATGGCTGAGTTAGCTGGTTGTAAGATGCGTGGTGGAGAGGGGGTACTTTTCTGAACACATTTTCTAAAACACCGCTGCTCGTCAAATGTTGTTTACTGATATCATATGTTAAACTATCATAAGACACAGTTAGCAGCGTAGTGGCCATAGCCGGAGATATATTGCACGAACAGTAACTCAAATTCAAATTCATTTATTTTTTCACAATAATCAATTACATAAGAAGTACAATGTTGAGGAGTGAAAAAAGGTCCCTGCGAAGCAATGCTTGAGAGCAGGGAGTGAGTCGCTATACTATAGACATAGTCTTTGAGAATCTCCATCGCAAAGTTCCATTTAATGCCAAAGCACAACTATAAAGGTATTTTGTACTATGATAAAGGATCGTTCTATTAAAGAATTTTAGCCCCTTCAAGCCACTAGTATACTTAAAACTGTCTATTTTATCGTTGATAATTGTTCATTCAAAGATTGGATTAAAAAGATATTATTTTTATTCATACAAACATTACAAAGTGTATACCTTCCTTGATGTAGCCCCTTTGATTTTGCACCTTTTTTGATAAGGGACAAACTGAACACATAATGCAGAATTTTATTAAATTGCTTGTTTGATTTGTAAATTATCTATAGAGATTCAAATAAAAACTTCAAAGTAAAACCAAACAGAATTAGATTAATTACATATTTAGAGTAAGATTGGTCTAGTGAACAAGCACAGATAGATGTATTCATCAATGCAAAGTGGTGCTGAACCGAGAGTAAAAGGTTCATAAAGTCTAGTTAACATTGCAAATTCTCCAATTACTCATCTCCTTGGGAGTTATAGCTGAATATTTTACCTCAGCTGTTGTCCGATTGTGATGGTAGGTAGTACGAGTAATCCTCATGATACTTTCTGCCAAAGGCGATAGTAAAAAATATTAATACTATAGCGTTGCACCAACAAACTTTAGGAAGGGAGGTCCCCTAATTTTCCCAACTCTTGACCTTGAATCACATTGTTTTAAGACCTTAGAAGTTGGGATATTTGGTTTTCCAAAATTGCTGTACGTAATCACCGCATGCAGAAGTTGCCATTATCTTCACAGTTTAGAATTGAATGCACAGATTGAATAGTACATAATATTACATTACAGTAATGTTATTAAACGATCAAGTTCTTATACTTTACATTCAATTTCATTCCAAATTTGTACAGCAATTTTAACTTGGAAAATATGAACTAGGATCTGACTCCAAGCTCCTAGTGTTATAACATCAAAATAAACAATAGGACACGAAAGAAATAATAACATTTGTTACACATATTTAATTACAACAAATAAATAAAATCACTAAAATTAATAGCTTAAGTATTTTAAATCTTAACACAATTTCTCAATTTTAAATGCAACAAGCAATGTTGGTAGTTGAGCCATAAAAATATTAAACAGAAAAAAAAATTAACAGGGACGTTATCAGATTTATAAATCTGTTTGCATTGTAATATTGCGGGAGAAAACTATTTGTTTACTTTTCAATACAATTTTACTCATTTAATCTCGGAGGTCATGAACCTTCTAAATTACTTAACCAGACTTAATTTACCTCTATTACCAGCTCATTACCTCAGGGAATCAACTGTTTAAGTATTGTTTTATTTCAATCGCACGGTTATAATTTACCAGCTGATCAACTCGGTTTCACGGGTAGAAAAACAAAAACAGTAAAACTTCCTTGGATTCATGATTTAATGTTTCATTTATCATAATTCATTAGCTTCATAAGCTTCTTTACAGGTTAAAATTAAAACTTTGAAACAACATAGAGCGTAGCCCTGAGGAAATTTAGAAAAATCTGTTTTTAGTGAATGCTTACGCCCTAAGAGGAACGTCCATGCAAAGTTTCAAGAATGTAGGTCCAGTAATAGCCTTAATAATTACGCTGTATGATTATAGGTGAGTATGGGTATATTTGACAAATATTAAGTAGATTAATAATTGTATTTCAGTCGCAAGGTTATAATTTATAAATAACATTATGAGCTACAAGTATTCATTTCTTTATTTCTTTGAGACTGTACAAAAATAAAATGAGCTTTAAGAAAGAAGGTGAGAAGGAAAACAACTATACATTCATTCTGATAAATATAAATTTGGGACTGTAAAATAATTATAGAGGTTTGGTAAATATCACAGCTACTCCTAATACTATCAATATAAAATTGAGTTCATTTCCATAAAACATTCAAAGATTCTTCTTTTAAAAGTAGCAAAAATATACTTTATTCTTCCTGACATCATGACATGATCTTCATCTTTTAATAAAAATGTTCAAAAACTGAAATATTATCAGTATTAAAACCTTATACGACATTACAACATACTTGTAAAAATATGTCTTCCTAATAGTTTAGTGAGAAATACTATTCATTTGGCACATAACCGGTACTACTTTTGCTCTGATGACTTTTTCATCAAAGTATATTTTTATGGATCACAATCCATAAGACTCTTTATTTTTTAAGATGTAAATGGAGTACAAATATGTGAATTGTTCTGTAAAGACTAAAAGTAACGTGGTTTGAGGTCCCATTCTTAAGTAGTAAGGCAGGAATCCCTTCCAAAGGCCTCTGATTCCTTCGGTCCGGACGGTTTGACTCCATACGTCAAGGATCCCGTTGTACTTCCGTTTGCCATCAACTGAGAACATGGTCTGGATCCTGAAAAAACCGATTCGTACAGAGGTTGAATTAAATGAAACTGAATAAAACATCGATGGAAAATGGGAAACCATTTAGATTTTCTGTATTTTTTTATTCTTTGATGAAGAATTTTTACTTTAACGCTGCACTCTGTGTCAAACATTATGGAAACATTGCTTATATGAGAGTACCAAATCTGGTGGGTGAGTGTGCTGACGAAATTAGCGTTTAGTAACTTAATCAACTGTACGGTAAAAGCACTTCAGTTTTTCAAGAGTATAAGCAATGAAATATTTGGATGGGTCACAAAAGGCACTACAGTAGAGCCCCGCTAGTCCGAAATCCGGTAATCCGAAAATCCGCTTAATCCGAAACCGAAATCAGGAAATATAAGGAATAAATAAAAACAAGGAAAAACATTTATTAAGTGTATTTCTGAAAATTACAGTACGTTTCAAAGATCGAAAATGTGATAAACAAAGCAGAACAGTGTTATTGAACGAAACTACATTGGTTTAAAAAAGTCTGTGACACTTTTTTGACGAAGAGAAGAATACCTCTCTTTTGAAGCGTAATAGCGCCAGCGTATCGGCTTGGGTCGCGGCGGACTGTGTAGCGTAGCGCTAGATCAAAGGCAGCCGCGGCGTCCGAATGGTATACTCTCAGCTCGCTGTCGTCGTCTACTTCACCTGCACTGTCGTCTTGGGCCGTGCTGTTGTCCGGTTCGGCAACCCTGTTGTGCTGATACCTATCGGATTGAATCGCAACTACGTAATCTAGCGGTTATCATGCAGAATATTGCCGCAAATTTGATCGTTTCTCGAATTCTCGTACCGTGATTGGTGTGATTTGGCGTTTCGACGCTTAGTTTATGTAACTGCACGTTGTATTTAATAATTATATTTATTTTAATAATAGTTCGCTTAATCCGAAAGATTCGCTAATGCGAAATGGGTCCAGTCCCAACTATTTCGGATTAGCGGGGCTTCACTGTAATTGTAAAGAGGGCCCTCTGCAAGGCTCCCTACACATTGGTCATAAGTTCAAAGATAGCATCCATTGGACTTTTTCCTGGCAGAAGCCAAAATGAAAGGAGGATAGTATGATATTGATAGCCACCACTGCAACAGGGTAGGTTTTTAGTTTTTATTTATTTATTTATTTATTTACATGCATTATAACAGGTTTAAACCCAATTACAATAATGCAGTTCATATATATATATTACATAAATGAATGCGGTGAAAATGTCCACATCTTGAATAAATAAATTAATGTCCATTAGATGTACTGGAGGTAACTGAATCACAAACATATAGGCTACAGTAAAATATAAGTTGAATAACAATCTTTAATATAAATATACATAAACATGAATTTTTAAAGATTCAAGCAGAGTAGGCCTACGGAGAGAAATTATGACACTGCAGAAACGCTCGCACGAGTTAACATATGAGTCAAAACAATTTACTGAGAGGCTACCTCAGCCATCACGACAGGTCTGTGCAGGACAAGGATATTGTTTGTTATCTGTCAAATGATTGGAAATAAGATAAAGATTTATTTTTGAAAGAGTCAAGACTATCACTAAAGATATCCGCAGAATCTGGTAATTCATTACATTGTCTCACTATTTCTATTGTATTGTATTCTCACTATTTTTGTTGTAATTAATAGACATGAACTCGCCACATCTGTAAGGCTGGAGGAAATAAACCATCAACAGTACACTTTGCTGTCAGTAGTGTCATGTTTTGCCATTAAACAAGAACCTGGGCTCTCTCAAAGAATTGATTGATGTTAAGTACCTTAAAAAAAGCAGAAAGTCGCTTCTTGGCAAAATGCCCTAGCTATAAACCCAGCTAATTATTTTTCCTGCTAACAACAGATCTTTCCTAAACTTTCAATTTCAACATTTCAGAGATTAAGGAAGTGTCATTGGCAAAATTTCTGGGGATTGTAGTAGACAACACTCTGAAATGGAAGGACCAATTGACCTCTCTGGCATCAACACTGACTCAGCAGCTGTTGTATTAAATATCTTTTCTAGAGTAGTCAACTTTGGAGCATTTGGAGCTGTACTATGCCTATGTTTTCTTGCATACGAGATATGAATTAGTGTTTTTAGACGGGTTTTTGTTGACAATAGCAAAATTTTTCAAAACACTAACAAAGTCATTTAAAGACATTTGCTGCGTGCCACATACCAGTATGTGGTCCGCGTCACGACCCGAGTATGGGAGACATACAGGATTGTGGTTGCACCATTCACAAGGATTCAATTTACTGAGCCCCAGCACTTAGCTCGGGAACGTGGATTCGCTGCCCACATGTGGTTCCGAAAACCTGCTTTTCAGTGGTGTACTTCGTTGTATATACCTATACGTATATGTGTGGTGTATGTATCTATATGTACCCCAGCACACGAGGTAAATATAGGTATTTTGCTGCCGCAGTGAATGTGTTAATCATGTTCAATTGAGATTTCCGATAGTCTTGCAAACATTAAAAATTCTCTGTTTTAACATTTCAATTTTTTTTTCATTTTTCAATGTTAGATTGTAGACCATACTTTAGTTGTAAGGGCATGTTAACAAAGCATATGTTTACCTGATACCCGCTCAAAACTGTTCATCAATACGACAAGCAATTTGAATACCTGGTTTTAGCCACGTCCACCGGATTTGAACATATTGTGTAGGTCAGCCCCGCTACCAAACTGCACACAAAGTGGCACAACGGTCCATCTTTCAAGAAATCTGAAAAATTAAAACTAATATTATTTTGTAAAATGGCTAAGTAATGTGGTGCATACCATAAAAAACAACATTTTACGTTTAAAGGTAGAAAATGTAAAATTTGTCCACCTGAAACAACTGGCAAATGGTATGACGTATCCATAGTAACTTATTTTTAATATTCACCATACTTGAAAAAAATAGTAATATTTCATTTCCGAGCCAGTCAAATTTCATTATTGAAAGTAACACATTCCAATTGAGATCGCATTTTACAAAGCCAAGAGCAGAAGACACTATCAAGCCTTGGAATGGGACTTTAGAGATGAGCAATGAATAATAATACATTTCACTGTGAAGCAGAAATTGACATAAAATTTGTATGAAAGGATCATTTTAATTGGTATCAAATACCAAACTCAACACAAAATAAGAGAACAAAAGGTCAGAAAAGTAGTGTGCTCAAGGTGAAGTCAGTAGATTACTTTCAGTTCTAGGACTTAACATTTTCGGGACATAAAAAAGTGGCCGCCATTTTATATCCAATCGGATACGTGCGAAGGAAATATGTTTTGCAGAATTCCATTCTTATTGTTTTATCAAATAATTTAATTAATTTGGCTGTGGAAATAGAGAAATATGTTAATAACGACTAATTTTGCTAGTAAATTGAATTTTTAAAATCATGAAAATTGTTTGCTATTTATATCCTATTGGATGGATATGGCAGCACTGTGCAACCTAAGTTTAGTAGTATGAAATTTTTTAAATATAATGTAAAGTTTTACCTTAAAAAGGTTATAAAACATCATTAAATCAATTATTTATATACTTTTTAATTATTGAATAGATAAGGTAAAAAACATCAATAAAACAATTATTTATATACTTTTTAAATATTGAATAGATTATCAACTTTTGCGTGAGGTATACTCATGCACTCTCCAACGCAAATGCACCACAGATTCAAAAGTGGTGTGTAATCTCAACCAAGTAAACACCGACTGACGACATGCTTCCCCTACACGCGGCAACACTCAACAGAGTCCCTCGTATAACGCTGGTAGAGAGGCGAGCAATTCCAAATAGCATTGCCGAACGCATCCGAACAGCACTCCGCCCGTATCCAATCAGATACTCCCGTAGTGAACGTGTTAAGGGAGTAACGGACTGCGATAATGTTTCCCGATGGAATTTGTTTCACTTCACTTTACTCCCAACATTAGACAGGTAACAATTTCCACGCTCATTACAAGGAGTAAAATACGACTTCACAGGGAGAAAATACCTTTACTAATAAGATAGTGTTTGGCCTGTGAGTACGTGACCAGTTGTGTGATCGAGCTGAGAATTGCCCGAATGGTAGCAGGAAGCAGACCCGTCCACAGCTTGAAGAATCCTTCTTCTCTCACAATGCGAGATATAGCATTCCCGACGTGCTTGTAGTTGCGGCGCTGGTCTTTCGGGAGTCGTCCGTCACTCATCATTCTCACGAGGGCTACCTGCATCACAGGTTAAGGTGTATCGATAACTGCCGACTTTAGACAAAATCGACAGGCAAATGTTACGAACAATAACAATAATGGGTTTTGCATCTTACCCTAGGAATCCTATAGGGATAGAAAAAATAGAAAATAGAAATGAGAGACTGGGTTAGAACTAGAGAAAAATAGAAAAAAATATAAATAGAGGGATAGAAAATAGACAAATTTTTTTGAAGTTCAAAAAAAATTAAGAATTATGACGTTTGCTACGTGGAAATCTTCATGTAAACCAATTTTTTAAGAACTAAATATAATGACTGTGCCGAGTTTAACTATTTATAAAACTTTGTTAATGGCACAATCCAATTTTGAAAATCTGTGTTCTGAACATCTGAAAATCTGTGTGCTGTTTTGAACATCCTTTCAACACTCATATTAAAAGAAATTTTCAGTTTCCAGTACATCTTTTATAATTAGAGGATAAAACTCCTTCATATATGGGGAAAATGTTTAATAAATTGCAACCGAAATATCAAAATTTAATCAATAGAACTTCATTTAAAAGCAGCCTTGTCTCTTTTCTGATAAACAAAACATATTATAGTATAAATGAATTTTTGGATGATAGCAACACAAATTAATGTTAATTTGCAGTAACATTTAAGCGAACAAGACTATGATAGATTTTTTCTTTTAAGAATTGTATGATTGTATTTTTTAATACTTTAAGATTACTTTGACAATGTCACCTGTTTTTGTAGCTTCTGCTATAACTTGTAAACGTTTACTTGTAGCATCTATAACTTGTAAACGTTTATGTGACATTAAAGAGCTATTTATTTATTTATTTATATTTTGTTTTGTTCGTTATTTATTTAAGTATCAAGTTTAGATTGAGTTTTAAGCTTTTCTGTGTCTTTGTCCCGTATTGTCATTTTACATCCATATGAGAAAACAAATAATAAAATTGGTACACCGGAATCGTTAACAATGATGAACCATGGGTTTGAAATTGATTTAGAGGGATCAAACATCATTAGGATTGCTTGGGTAGACTGTAAAATTCATTGTGTTCAAACCATCCAGAAGTTAAATGACAACAATAAATGGACTTAAAATTGCCACACGAGTTTTGTGATAAGTTCTGTCCAATTAACACATCTATAACTTGAGCTAGATGCTATAATCCACCAGAACATTTGCATAAACAGATAAAGCCTTAGCGTATAGGAGTAAACTTGTGGCGTACACTGCTAGACACACACATAAAACGAACACTGAAGAAATAGGCTAAAGTGATTGTTAAAGGAAGTCAAATTCCTAACTATGGAGAAAGTCTCTCCCTCAACAAGGTATGAAATATCATGATATGATACATCGGATATGATACGGATGTGGTGTTATAATTACACAAACTTTATCAAACTTGTTTAGGCACATCTTGAGATTTTAATGCAAGCGTGCTAAACAATAATACAGAAAATATCTATTCAATCTACTAGGCTAACAAATCACTTAGTGTTAATTAGTACGCAACTAGATCAACAAACATAATGTTAAGACACATATAGATATACAGTGAGCGTAATCTCTGCTACAATCAGAGCACTCGGAACGGAAGTAGCGCTTACGTCACTGGGAGCCCCCACTAAGGCCGCCGTTACTCCGGAAGCCACACCTGACATCAGCTGGGCCGTGAAAGTTCCGAACCCTGCCCTATGGCACAACATCCTCATATTGACAGCATCTTTGTGCATACTATAGTATACTTTAACTGTTTTAAAATTAACACACGGTTTACCTGAAAAAAACAAATTCAAACCTCTACTACCTACGAGCTTGTGGTTTTAGTTTTGTTCTCAAAGATATCTCATTGTAAACTTGCTGCAGGCTAATGTAGGTAGGCTACATACTTTAACATATTTTTATATCTTTAAAAGAGCGCTCTGAGTCAATGAATAGCCTATTAGACCATTAGACTTTGGAGGAATGAAAGCCCCAGCAATGCCAGCCAGGCACATCTCCCTAGAGATATTGTGTAGCTTACGGAAGAAAGGGATTGTCATGATGGGAAAGGTATGATATGGACAGTCAGCCTCGCCCCTGAAGGAAGAGAGATAGATTTCCAACCCATCGCCCAGGCTCTTCCGGGGAAGACTCACCCTTTAACCCGAGACTTCCCAAGCATCCCAGACAATGACCTCCACCTGGGAGCAATCCTTGTTGTGAAGAGTCTCACCCAGGTCGGTTTACCCTCCAGACAAGCAGACAGTTAGAAGTTTGTCGGATAAGGATCCCTCATCCCCTCCCAGATGGACAAGCCAGGACAATCCACAACTCCCTCCAGGGCTCAGACCTGACTGGGTATCCAAGTTCAGCTGGGAAGTTCCCAGAGAGATAAGGAGGAACCAAGGTGGACAGGAAGCTGGCCAATCCGGACAGCCAATAGACTTACCAAAACAGTGACAGTTTCTAATTACTGTAGCCATTGTCAACCTCTGGATTGGTATAAACCAGTCAGAGAGTTATCTATGGTGACAATAAATAGCCTAGGCTATTATTAAAAATCTGGAATCTGTAGTGAGGAAGTGCATGCCCCTGTTGAACGTCTACAGCCTCTGCCTACAGTGTTCAAGGCTGAGAACTGAAATCCACTCATTGATGTGGGCCAGGTAAATACCCAGAAGGTAGGGAAATATAAAATGGGATTTTACCCAAAGTCCGCGGTCATAATTTCTAAAATAATTCAGAATAATTTAGATTCACCCCAAAAAAAGGAATTAAGTTAGGCCTAGTTTCCTTGATAATTTGTGTTAAAACTACCCTTGATTAACTTATATAGGCTAACAATTGTTAATAAAAGTTAATAGACAAATAAATGTGAGTTTTTATTATTAAAGATGTCCATCCATTCCACACAGCAGAGTCTATAACTATAGAGAATCATCCACCACTCCCGCCAATAAATGGCACCTAAACTCCGCCCATGCAAGGGTTTTAAAAATTGCCTCCATCCAATTAACTTGTGTTTGAAAGATAAATTCTAACTGTAGTAGGCCTAATAAAGTTAAAAGGTAGTATAAGGTAGGTACTAACCCTGTTAAGTATTCTACCCCACTCTGGTACATCCCCAGTCGTACGGTTGTGTAAGTCGCTTGCCTACTCATGTTTGCTGTCAACCCAGGGTAGAGACCTTTAGGCCCTTCTTTTGCCAGTATGTTCCTGAAAGCTTGAAATGTGCTGGAATGATCCCTCTTCTTTCCTCCTTCTCCACTTAACTGCATTCGATTTTTTAAAACATCCAGTGGATGAATTATAGTTGTAGCAGTTACTCTGGAAAATTCGGTTGAAATAGACTAATCCAGCCAAGTTGTATATTGACTCTTTTGAAAACATATGTTTGAAACATAAAGTTAAAAAACTAACCTGATTTACAGGACTATGAAAAAAGGGTGAAGACAAATATGAGGTCAAATAAGTTAACAATTAGGCCTTGTCATGAGAACTTGTATTGTTGAAATAAATTCTTCAAGCCATATTTACGAATTTCAATGCTAGTGAAGGGGGAAATCCTTTGGGATCCCCTCATAGGATTAGTAAATTAAAACAATTTTGTGGTGGTTTTTTACTGTTGCACTTCTGCAGATGCCCGGTGAAACAACCGATTATTCCCATTTAATTAATATCCTTTTAAAAATTCTATCTAGGCTACCAAACCACTAACAACCAGGACTTTATGAAACTAAACTAAGGACCTAACATAATCAAACCAAAAGAAACCTTAAATTTGTGAAGAAAACTGGGCAGCATTTCCTTCATTGATGGACTAAAATCTTATTTCACACCGTTCGCCATCTGTCAGGACTAACAACTGTATCTATTCCGAAATTATTTAAATTAAATAGTCAACATTAACATGTTGTTATATCAATATTTTACAACAATTATTTTAATTCAGTTGTTTTCTCACCGGGAGTCTGCAGAGGTGCAACTGTTTTGACCAAAAACCTACATTTCATCCTAACACCAGCAATGGATTCTTAAAAAGCTCTATCAATAATAAAATAACTATTGCCTAGGCCTAACTTAGATATGCGTAAAAAGTGGCTCGATAAGTGTGTATCTCTTTAGCCAACTAGAGGGTTAACAAAAAATTACCGCTTTCAAGGTGAAAATTAGATTATTCCTTGATTATTAGGTGGAATAGATTTCATATTTGGAAAATTTAGCTGATAACAGTTAGGATGTCTAGCTTATAAAAGTAATTGTCTAACCCTATCCCTATTAATGGGCCCCCTAAAACCTTATGGCAGTGTCTAAAAATTGTCATCCATTTTGAAACATGCTGACTTATGTAAATTGTTGGTAAAATTTCCAAAAGCTATAAAATATTTAAAGTTAGAATGCCCAAAATAACCTGTACTATTTGCCAAAGAAAACAACTAAACTTAGGTTATGTTAAGGGAATCTCACCCAGATATGCCTGACAGAATGAATCTCATATGAACAGGAATAGGTCTGTCGCCTTCTTTAACTTGTTTCGGCATGTTTTCAATCGGTTGAAGTAAAACTTTCCTAAATTAAAGATTCCTAAATTCATAACCAAAAGAAATAAAATTTATAATTCAAAATACGACACTTGCTTGCTAGTCATGTGACATATGGTTTGAAAAAGCAAAGGCAGGCAACGGGATAACGACTCATAGCCGACACATCGACTACTGATACTGGATACTGAAACCATAGATGAAACCTGTGTTATCCAATTACATTTCAGCACCTTAGTTACAAAATTGGATAACTTAAAAATTCGTACATTGGTATTTAGTTAGTTTCTTCAGGCTTAACTGTGCTGGTAATAAATAAATAGTGGAACATTATATATTCATACTTGGCTTAAAATACCTACCTGGGTAGGTCGCCATTTCAAGAAAAAGTATAAAAGTATAAACAGGCAGAACAAACAATTAATTCACAGTGACAATATAACAGTAGTAGTAAGACATGCATCATATAAACTAATTCTATGGAATCATAATAAATAGAGTCCAACTAAAATAGTACATAAATGAATACTTTTACATACAAATATAATAATAAATATATAAAAAACATAATATGCTGAGTTAAATAATTTGTCACATACTCATAATTCTACTCCACTAGAGGCAACAAATAAATCAATTTCGGCTCTTTTTAATCTATTATTGAAGCAGGCCAGGGTCAGCAGAAAGATATCTAGATACATCTTGTGGAAGGTTATTATACAGTCGCATCATTGAGTTTATAGGAGCCTGGCTGATTAGATTTGTGTTGGCAAAGTGGAGACCAAGTAGAGACCGCACTCTGGATACGGGTCGAGGCACGAGGAAGTTTAGCCGTTCTAGCAACTCACCACTATCTACCACTCCATTGACCAGCTTGTGAAGAAATATTAATGACCCTTGGTTTGTGAAATGACCCTATATCTCGACACTTTTGTACCTAAACTATCAATCTCAAAACAAGATCTCTTGTTTATTTCTTTGCTATTTTGGCAACTCATAACGCCAATGTTAAAATTATACAACTTTAAAATTCGTTTTATTACGTTATTATATTTTCTCTGGCCAAATAATTTGCATAGAATACGTTTTTTAGTCCTAAAAAGATTACTTATTTCCAGACTTTGAAGGAAATCCTCGGAGCCGCTTTTGAGATAATTGTGCACACAAACAAACAAACAAGTAAGCAAGCACGCACGCAAGATAACATTGTTCATATAAGAGTATAGGATAAATTACTTATTTCCAGACTTTAAAGGGAATCCTTGGAGCCGTTTTTGAGATAATTGTGTAAACAAACAAACAAGCAAGCAATTACAGACGCAAGATAACGTCGCTCATATATAAGAGTATAGGATAGGATAGGATAGGATTTTGTCAAGTCACGAAGTGACGCCGCCGCGCCGGCTGTTAGCATAGCCATCTCCATGGCCATGCTGTTAGTTATAATTGATTGGCTTCTTCGGCGTTGCTCATTGTTATTTTTTGAGTGGCTAACATAGGGTGGAGTGAAGTCACCTTGACAAAGGAATACAATCAAGGCTGCACTAAAAAACTTTTTAGTGTTTTAGTGCGGCCTTGATATGATGTAGTGTGGCGAATTTGCGAGCAAAGAAGGGGTTCAGCCTAGTTTTTAAAGAACAAAACACTATTCAATCCTTCCAATGCATAAAGTAATACAACGTATGTAAAAAAATAAAATACGATTGGTTGATTGAGATATTAAAACTCAGCTATTTCGCTTTTTGAAAAATTTGGAAATGGATAGTACGAGTGAGATGGGACGACATTTCCTCATGACCGACTCAGGTCAATTTACTCCTCTACTGCTAGTAATTTTATCCTAGGTATTATTCAAAATGAAATATTAAAACTACTCGGATCTGCATGGATAATAAACACACGGCTTTGAGTAATATATGTACATTTTATTTACAACACAGATTACAGTTTCGTAAGCTCAGGGCAGTAAGTAATTAACTAGCAATCTGTTCCTGGCGCCTCGCACAAGTGTTTTCTATAAGCATAAGTTAGGTGTTCGTTAAATAAAAACAATAGAATGCTGTGAGGTGCACAGCGGGCGTACAGGGGGAGGAACCCTTTCCACAACGCTGTCACTCCCTCCTTACGGATTGTTTTCGTCATCGCATCCAATATGCCGGAATACAGTTGGGTCTCCGCCTGTAAATCCATAAATTGTATCCTAAAACAAGGAGAATACTGCGGTTAAGGTAGAATAAACAACTTATAAACATTTTAATAACTATTGGCAAAACAAAAGAATCAGAAATGCTGTAATTGGTTACAAGACCCTAAAAAGTCCTCATAAGTTCATATTAAGTTCTGATATCTTTGTTTCTAATATTTAACATATAATTTATCAGAAAGTTATCAATAAAAATTTTCACTACCCAGCGGACAAACATCCAAATTTAGAACAATATGAAAACTGAACAAAACCCTAATTACTCATACGATTGGAAACGAGATCATCACAAAAAGCCACAATACTCAAGTAAATTATGTATTTTGTGAGAGATTACGAACTAAATTCGCTTGTTCAAACTGACATGCCCATCACTGGTGAACATCAAGAATAGGGCCACTACCTCTCCCGTTTTTATGATATAAATTATTCAATTATAACTATTAGGTGAGGTAAAACTATTAGCTATATTTCTTTAAGTCAGAGCATATGGTTTTTGGTTATGACTAATTATTATTGTTAGAAACATTTAAAATTGTTATACCTACCTCGTTTTTAGGACATCTATTGGGCAAGTTGCAAAGGCAAAAACGAAGCCAGCCACTATGCTGCTCATAAGGTGGCACATAACACCATTTTCCATATATTCTGAAAACATTTATCAATTATTAATTATTAATTATTAATTAATAAATGCTAAACATTCTTTGCTCATGACGCTGTTCCGAGTTGTGAATTTGTGATTTATGAGTAGAATAATCTTTTGTTTTTAATAGCATTTATGGTTTTGGCTATTTTTACAGTCCTCCGTTTTAGCTGTTTTTTACTGGTCCTCCTAGCTTACTTATCTTATTATGTTATAGGTTCCCTTCCAACAGGAGACGGGATCAGATCCCAGGTCCCGAAATGTCGTGAAACTTTTTTTACCGATCAACGGTGGTAAATGTCCACAAAAACTAAATCGAAATACAATTCTTACGGTTGTTAAAAGCCTTAAAAGTGACGAGGTGTGATGGAGTATGAAGACATTCGGCCGAATTTCCTTGATATTAAAATTATTTCATCGCCCCAACCAACTTACCTTCAACCAGCTCAAGCTCAACCTTTCAACATATGAGTTGCAAGGTTTTTTGCCTTGGCGATTGTCAAGGTTAGTAGCGCTCCTAATTACAAACAAATGTCTATGTTTGATGTTTCCTCGACTATTTGACGTAAGAGTCTTCAAATCTGTTTTGAAGCCTCTTGTCAAATCATATTTATTTGAGCACATGATATGATTTTACAGAATATCTACCCTGTAGGCCTATGAGAAATAAATTTGGAGTTTGTGTGAGTGAAAAAACTAACCACTTACCATTACTTATCAGAAACTCCTTCGCCTGAGTGTAGCTCACGAGCTGCGCCACGTTTGCCACCGTCCCTCTCAGTATGGTGGGTTTGAAGCCCGTAAACAGGCCGTTGGTGCCCTCCTCATTGTGGATGCGCCGCAGAGCGTCAAACACGTGCCTGTACCTCCGTCTCTCCTTGTCTGGCAGCCTCCCGTCCGAGCACATCCTGACCAGGGCCACCTGGACATAGAGTAATTAAATCTTAATGTCCAAAAATGCTAAATGTTAAATATCTTTGAAAGACCTTACAATTTACGGTGAGGGGATTTTCAATGTGTTGTTGTTGCTGTTGGGCTTCACTCACCTAAGTTGATTGGAGAGCGGGCTGCTGGTCTTGTCAATTTTCGTCACACTCAGTTCACACATACACAAAACACATACACTGACCGGACAGTTCGCTCTTGAATCCGACTTTTTGCCGCACCAGAAGTTGTTAATAAACGTGCGGCGTGTCAAGGTTGTCCCTAGCAGAACGGTCGCAGATACGGCCCGAGTGCCCATAAACACACAATTCATGTAAATTTATGTGTTTTGAGAATGTTTCGTGTATGTGTGAACTGAGTGTGATAAAAATTGACAATACCAGCAGCCCGCTCTCCAATCAACTTAGGTGAATGAAGCCCCAACAGCAACAAATAAAAAACAAATCGTTAAATGTATTGTAATTAAATTTTAATATTTATTTTCAAACGAAAGTTGGCCCACTCTAAGCAAAAACCTTAGACACATAGTGGAATATAAGTCTTTTTATAGTTTTTCGAGACAACTTCTCTTACCATCGATAGTATTAAGCGCTCGATTGCTCTCTGACTGGCTTCTACCAGTACAGAGATCAACAATGGGTACAGAAATTATAGGCTGTCATTGGATTGGCACGTCTATCGGCTGTCTAAATTGACTAGCTCCTGATCACCTTGGTTCCTCCTTGTCTCTATGGGATCTTTGATTCCCAGCTGAGCTTCGATACATAGTCAGATCTGAGCCCTAGAGGGAGTGGTGTGTCGCCCTGGCTTGTGGACCTGGGATGGATGAGGGACCCTTATCCGACAAAATCCGCTAGTCTATTACTTATATTATTCGTAGGTAGTTTTGAGGGCGAACCGACCTTAGCGGACCTTAGCGAGACTCCTCACGACTAGAAGATGAGCTTCCAGTTGTTATCCTCGTCTGGGAGTGCTTGGGGGATCTTGGGAGTTGGAGGGTGACTCGTAACCAGAAGAGCCCGGAGGATGTTAGACAGTTATGCTTTGGAGGAATGAAAGCCCCACCATTACCAGCAAGGCACGTCTCCCCAGGGAAATTGTGCAACTTACGGAAAGAAGAAATTGCCAGGATGTGAAAGGTATGATATGGTCAGTCAGCCTCGCCCCTGAAGGAAGAGGGACAGATTTCAAACCCATCCTCCAGGCTCTTCCGGGGACGACTCACTTTATAACCTGAGACCTCCCAAGCATCCCTAGTCAAGGACCTCCACATGGGAGCTCTCCTCGTTGTGAAGAGTCTCAACCAGGTCGGTTTGCCCTCCAGACTAGCAGACGCCTAGAAGTTTGTCGGATAAAGGACCCTCATCTCCTCCCAGATGGACAAGCCAGAACGATCCATAACTCCCTAGAGGGCCCAGACCTGACTGAGTATCCAAGCTCAGCTAGGAATTAAAGTTCCCAGAGAGACAAAGAGGAACCAAGGTGAACAGGAAGCTGGTCATTCCGGACAGCCATCAGACTTAATGACAACTTCTAATTAATTACGTAGCCATCGTTGACCGCCCGGAGGATAAGGGAAGTGTTTCTTCCTTCAGGGGGTGAGACTGACTGACCATACCATACCTTCCCTACCCTGTCATACCTGTCCCATCCAATCCTTTCCTTTCGTAAGCTTCACAATGTCTCGAGGGAGACACACCTATCTGGTTAAGTTGGGGAATTCATTTCTGTAATTTAACAGTCAACCATTGATGTTCACCCTAAAATAATAAGCACTAATTCGTGACTTTATAAAAGTATTAATAAAAAGGGTGTCTGGTGTTTGATGTTTCTACAAATATTTTCAAGTTGTTCACAGCTTAGATTGCCTCAAATATTCCCAATTTATTTTTGATTGTGTCGTGAGCTTTCCAATAAAGCCTACAAAGTCATAAGAAAATGATTTATTATGAAGAGTAGTTCTTGAAGAGTATTGAACATTAATTAAGCTTTATTACAGTTAATTCAAAGTTGAACAGCCTCTCAGTAACTACATAATTGTGTTTGCAAAAGAAAGTTTGATTACAAATTGTCAACTAGTAGAGAAGCTTACATTTCGTTCCCCTTACTTCGACTGGCGTGGCAAGCGCCCCAGCTATGCAGCCCCCCGTCGCTGCCGCCAACACCTCGAAAGGCAGGGTGTCATAGCCGGATCTAAAATGAAAATAACAACTCAACAGAATTATGGTTTCATAGTGATATGAAATACTAAATAACAATAGCATCACCAAACGTGTTCTAACTCAATATATATTCATAAAGAGAGTTGTGTGAAGGTATATCAATGTATTATATGTATCAATGTTTTTATGGTCTTTGTATTATTATCTGAGATACTGATATTAGGTAGCTTAGTTTTAGGTGAAGGACTTAGTAGTACTGCACTGCTGAAATATGACTTTGTCAATGCTTGTAAGCCTGAAAGACAATAAACGAATTCTTACTCTTATTCTTAATATCTTATCTTATTCTTATTCTTAAGGGCTTGCGCTGGGTGTCAGGTCATCATAATTTTTTCCTAGGTAATTTTTCAAAATGTAATTTAAAACCACTCAGATGTTTGGACGGAAAATCCACACGGAAAAATACACGGCTTTGAGTAATATATGTACATTTTATTTTACTCACTTTTTTCATTTCTTTCCATTCTTGTCTTTGTTTCCTGCCTTTCGGCATACACAGAGTTCTACTATTCCTTTCTTTCTCTTTCTCTTCTGTGTATCTACGTCGTTCTAATTCTAGGTGGTTGGGCCCTATCGCGCCCTGTTTTACTCACTGCCTCAGTTGCTGTAGAATGGTCTGGAACGTGCCCATCCGTGTGGTCGTGTACACGGCCTGGTGCAGCAGGTTGGCAGACATGCCGTCGTACAGCCCTCTGACCCCCTCGGACTTCACGATGTTTTCGATGGCGTGCGCCCAAGTCTTGTGGTCCACCGCTTTTCCGCCCTCCCCGCTCAACTGCATACGGAACTTGACCAGGTCCATGGGATGGACGAATAGTGTGGCCCCCATCCTGCGTGACAGCGTACATAGCGTGACGTTGACTATAGATACTGGACGAGAGTTGTAGTCTACCACCGCAACGTCTTCGACACTCAGCTGTACATTGAACTTGCTTAGGTTGATAGGGTGAGCAAACAGCGTGGCTAACGTAACGTGATGACGTACAATGCGTGACATTGAGTATGGATTGTGGAGAAGTCTTGAAGTCTAATGTCGCGCCGCCGAATTCGCCTCTCAGCTGTAAATGAACCTTGACCAGGTTCATGGGGTGGCCCCCATCATACGTGGGAACCTACAAAGCGTGACATTGACTATAGATCACCACATTTTTTGTCTACTGGAAAAAGTCTTGCCATCACGTGAAACAGTTAATTGTTTCACGTAATGGCAAGTCTTTTTAACATCGTTTTTTTGTTAATATCGTATTATTAAATATAAAAATACTTTACATTACATTTTAGTGTAAGATGTAACACTAACTCCTAATTGTATCGAATAAAAATTCATTCGATGATGATTTTATTCATGATTTTTATATCATTCTGTGAAATAAAAATCATTGCTATAACAATGACTAAGGATGGAAAATGAGAAGACTTCTCATGTACCAATTAATAACGATTCTTTTAATGAATTAGTTTTTTGGTACATTTCATATTCGTAATTAATGCTTGATATAGAAGAGGTTTTGGTATTCTATACCTAATTTATATTGTAACCACCGAGCAGCAAGCTTTGAATCCTCATCTTCTATATTAATACTGTAATGAAATATATGAATATTACAGTAAAGTTTTCGAGCCTGGTTTTCTTCCTACCGAGAATCCGATAATTATACAGGCTAGTTTTAACCAATAAACTAGGTTAAATATCATAAGTGTACAATAATATTGTTGTTACTTGGTTTTCATGATATTTCGAGCAGGTGGGTGACAAAATTTAATTTTTAAACTCAAAACTCACACAGCAAAAAGTTCCTTATCTATAAGTATAAAAGAGGATGTTGGTATATATATATATATACTAGAAGAACCCGTGGCTTCGCTCACGATAAAAATTAAACATACACTGTCACCCATCAATTATATCGTTTTGCTTTCCCATTTATTTTTCTTGTTGTAAAATCTACTTCTTTAAACATATCAAATATACTTCCATAAAACAAAAAAAGTTTTTAGAAATTTGCTTTTAGTTCGCATATGCTACGACGGGGGTATTCTATTCCTGCCTAAAGTGCGTGTCTATATAAAAAATGTGACCATATCCAGCGCCCCACCGACAAAGCCCCAAATGGCGTTGTTGCCCTGGATAGGCTCATGCCCAGTATCGGCGGTCCTTCCTCTTGCAAGTGCTGTTTGCTTGTATCGGCTGTCCTGTCGATCTTGCTATCAGGTGAAGAGGATTGCGCTCACACACTCAAGAAGCGAATTTACAGAGACTGGCTCACCCAAGACAAACGCCGAGAAGAATGTATGGTCGTTTCTCCTTAACGCACGGTATCTGAGCTTGCCCTGATGATGATCATTGGGCACGATATAAGGAATGGCACCCTTAGCTTTTTCGACGGCTTTGAATCTGCTCGCATATGTATCATAGCAAGGCCACACTTTGGGCCTTGAGCATAGTTACCCTTAATTTGAATTTATTGCACCCCCGTCGCAGCAGACCTGCGTATTAGAAATCCTATTTCTTTCCTTCATGAAGGCATACGTGTTAGAGGAACCATAGAACATGCCTTGAAATTTTATTCATTGTAAAAGATCATTTTCTTAAGGTTTTAGGGTCTACCTTGAACAAAAAATTACAATTCCACGCCAGCAATTATTAAAAAGTGCTGTCTTACGTTTTTAGACTCTATATTGAACAAAAAGATTGAATGAGCCGTCCCGGCAATTTATTTTAAAGTGCTGTAGATAAAATTAATACTTTACAGTAGCACACTCGTCCTCTTTAAACAGTAGTTTGTTGTCTTAAAAAAGAAGTCCTTCAAGTATAAGTGATCAGTGATCACAGAAGTTCTTCAGTAATATCAGTTATTTATTTTATTTTATTCTACATACCAGCATTTTATATAGTGTATTGCACTTAAAATATATTCAAAAGTCTTAATTCATTAACCATCTGGCGCCAAGTAATAAATCTTCATGTAAACAAATACAATTAAATAGCAGAAAGAAATACCATTAATTTACATCACCTGTTTTAAATTTTACTTTTACATGTTTTGTTAGTAAACAAATCTAACTCAAATTCTTTCAAAATCCCTGACATTGGTACCTTTAAGACGGTCCTAGGGCTAAGCCCTGAAAGTTATCACGAAATTGAAGGTGTATAAACCTACTCCATGAAATTCTACATGTATCTACCAAGTTTCGTGGCCATCGGTCCAGCGGTGTCTGGGTTTATCAATGCTATATATATATATACATATATACCAACATCCTCTTTTATACTTATAGATATATATATATATATATATATATAGCATTGATAAACTCAGAAACCGCTGGACCGATGGCCACAAAACTTGGTAGATACATGTAGAATTTCATGGAGTACGTTTATACACCATCAATTTCGTGATAACTTTCAGGGCTTAGCCCTGGGACCATCTTAAAGGTACCCATGTCAGGGATTTTGAAAGAATTTAAGTTAGATTTTTTTACTAACAAAACATATGAAAGTAAAATTTAAAACAGGTGATGAAAATTAATGGCATTTCTTTCTGCTATTTAATTGTATTTGTTTACATGAATATTTGTTACTTGGTGCCAGGTGGTTAATGAATTAGACATTTGCATTTTTTGAAAGTGCAATACACTATATAAAATGCTGGTATGTAGTATAACATAAAATAAATAACTGATTACTGAAGGACTCCAGTGTTCAATGATCACTTATACTTGAAGGAATTCTTTTTTTATGACAACTAGCTGCTATTTAAAGAGGAAGAGTGTGCTACTGTAAAGAATTAATTTTATCTACAGCACTTTAAAAATTGCCGGGACGGCTCATTCAATCTTTTCGTTCAATATAGAGTCTAAAAACGTAAGACAGCACTTTTTAATAATTGCTGGAGTGGCATTGTAATTTTTTGTTCAAGGTACGCCCTAAAACCTTCAGAAAATGATCTTACAGTGAATAAAATTTCAAGCCATGTTCTATGGTTCCTCCAACACGTTTGCCTTCATAAGAAATAGAATTTCTAATACGCAGGTCTACTGCGACGGGGGTGCATAATAAAGTTCTATTAAAGGGTAACATATGCGAGCAGATTCAAATTGCCGTCGAAAAAGCTAAGGGTGCCGTTCCTTATATTGTGCCCCATGACCATCATCAGGGCAAGCTCAGATACCGTGCGTTAAGCAGAAACAACCATAAATGCTTCTCGGCGTTCATCTCTGTAAATTGGCCTCTTGAGTGTGTGAGCGCAATCCTCTTCACCTGATAGCAAGATCGACTGGACAGCCGATACAAGCAAAAAGCACTTGCAAGAGGAAGAACCGCCGATATTAGGCATGAGCCTACCCAGGGCAGCAACACCATTTGGGGCTTTGTCGGTGGGGCGTTAGATATGGTCACATTTTTTATATAGACAGGCACTTTATGCAGGAATAGAATACCCCCATCGTAGCAGACCTGCGTACTAAGAACGAATTTATAAAAACTTTTTTTGTTTTATGGAAGTACATTTAATGTGTTCAAAGAAGTAGATTTCACAACAAGAAAAATAAACGGGAAAGCAAAACTATATAATTGATGGGTGATAGGGTATGTTTACTTTTTAATCGTGAGCGAAGCCACGGGTTCTTCTAGTTTATATTTAAAGGTACAGTACATTTGGCGTAATATAACTTACCCACTTACACCAGCTATGGGAAACCGCACATACCAAGGTACAGATTTTCTCTTCTTACTTGTCATTTAATGTAGTTTTATTACATTTTCTTTCTTCCACAACGGTCAGTTTCAGTAAAAATTATTTTGGGCACTTAAAAATTTTATTAATTTCATACATTTAAATCAAAATGTCAACACAAAACAAACGGTATGATATACTGTTCTGACAGCTGTACAAATGTAAACATTTCAAAAAGCTGTTAAAAACCCGAATATTATAGAATCTACGTAAAATGAGCAAAATTTTATACACCCTACACTCTGATAGATAGGTGGAAGAAAGAGGGAAGATTTTTACACTTATTAATTAGTTGGTTATTTTTTAAAATAATTTATAGGGAAACCAAAATAAGAGCACCTCTATTCTACTTTTGGTGCTCTATTACTACGGCTTCAGACTGTTAGCCGATCCAGCCATTACTCTGGGAATCTAGAATTTTCTTTGTTTTTCTCTTCCTCTGGTTACACTAACACAGCAACCATGACATGACTAAGATTGGGCACGTTGATGCGTCCATCACCCCATCAAGGAGCACCCTGGACTAGACATATAAGTACAAAGAAAGTTCAAGCACAAAGGAGGATCAAACAGAGGTATCTTGTAATGTTCCGCTCAGCTGGTGTCGAGCGCTGGTGTCGAGGACTTATAAAAAATAGTTCACCATTAACGCCGCGAGAGAGCAGCACCGTCGCTGCCCTCTCCTAATTTAACTTAACTGTAGCTAATAACTGGATGTAACTAGTAGCTTAACTGTAGCTGGATTTAACTGTAACTAGCAAGCACTTGGGTGCAACAGAAGGCCCATTTAAAAGCGACCTCTGTTAGATTCTTCTCTGTGGTTCAAGTAAGTACACTTCTCGCTGGTCACTAGCTCGCTAGACATGTGCGTCATATGGTTGAAAAAGTATATTACGCACCAAGGGCCGAAAATGAGGTGTTTTGTGGGCTTGAGATCGTAATTCAAATTCGAGGCGAAGTCAATAATTAATTATTCTTTTTCATGGTTACTAAGTAACGGAAGCAATGAAAATCATATGATCGCCACTAGGCTGTCAATAGGTTTATTGAATGCCGCACAGTTTTGAGATGTTCACACGTTGTTTTAAGAAAATTACCGACAAGCAGACTTTCGACCCTAGTTATCGGTCCTAGTTAGTTCGGCCCTATAGTTGGCAGCTTGAAGGTGGCCAAAAACTTTCGGCCCGCTGATGGAGTAGAGTTGTAATCGGCCTTCAAATGATATGTGAAATAGTATATTTCGCAACAAGGGTCGAAAATGAGGTTTTGCAGGCTCGAGATCGTGTTTCAAATTCGAGACGAAGTCGAGAATTTGAAATGATCGAGCGCTGCAAAACCCTTTCGGCCGAGGTCCGAACGCTATTTTTCACCACACTACACAACGAAATATACCCTAAATAATAAAAAAAATTATTTGACTCACTTTAAAACAAAACTTTAAGGTTATGAGCGACGATACAACTTATTTATCATGTTTCAAACAAACACAGCTATGAAAATCATATGATCGCAACTATCTGTCTTTGGAACCTATTGAATGCCGTATAATTATGTGATGTTCTGACGTTGTTTCAAACAAATAAACGAAAAGCTGACTTTCGGCCCTAGGGCCCCCAACGTTTTCGGTCCTGTGGCGGCAAATAGTGTGTTCCGGCCCGCGTTTGACGTTTGTAAAACAGGTGATTTCGTCGTAGTGTTGTGAAAAACAGATTTTGTCGTAATGTGGTGAAAAAATAGAATCTACAACACTAGATATCTGACGTGAAAGCGTCGTCAACTAATACATCGGCTGACGAAGTTTTATTCACTGTGAGATTTATGTTATGTACGTACAATATAGAGTTCATTGTCGTTGAGTCTTTGGCGCGTCTATGATTTGGTTTTTCCAATGAATAGAATACAGTGATTGTACACTGTAATAAATAGTAAATAATACGAGTTCTTAATGATTTATAAACATCCTAAAAACATTTTAAAGAAAAATAAATGAAAAATAAAATAAAAAAGAGTATGTTCTCATATAGTCAACAGTTGTGAATGATTGATTGGTTCGAGGTAGCAACTCAGCTGGTCACTCACCACTCTTCCAAAAGATTGGAAATAGCTAGTAGATACAGGACCTTTTTTTATTAGCCCCTTAGTAAGAATGAGTTCAGACGACAGTCAGTTTTCCTTAGACCAACTCAGATCCTTATTCTGATACTGATACTTAGTGTTGTAAATTGAAGATGGCTGTTATGTAGAAATAAGAGCGTATCTCACCTCTTTGCAAGAAAATATTGCGCCGAGTTCTACTAAGTCATCATAATTTTACCCAAAATTTTAACCTAGATAGTTTTTAAAACCACTCGGATGTCTGCATGGGAAATAAACACACGGCTTTGAGTAATATATGTACATTTTATTTACACCACAGATTACAGCTTCGTAAGCTCAAGGCAGTAAGTAATTAACTAGCAATCTGTTCCTGGCGCCTCGCACAAGTGTTTTCTATAAACATAAGTTAGGTGTTCGTTGAATAAAAACAAGAGAACGGTGTGTGGTGCACACCGGGCATACAAGGGCATGAACCCTTTCCACAACGCTGTCACTCCCTCTTTACGGACTGTTTTCGTCATCGCATCCAATAACCCGGAATATAGATGGGTCTCCGCCTGTAAATCCATAAATTGTATCCTAAAACATAGAGAATACTGTTACAGCTATGAGGCTGAAATGGGATAAATAAATTACAAAATTATTAATATCTATTGGCGACATGACAAAATAAATACTGTATAGGCCCTAATAAGTCACGGATTCTTTAATTGGGTGTAAAACCACCTTAAATATTTAGTGCACTCATTTTTTTCAAGGTTTTTTTATGTCTGTAATATTTCACTCGACTACTGTTGGGTCTATTATGTCTAGGGATTTTTTCTGTGAACATGTAAACCAACAAGTAGGCTAATCCGTCCGTTAAATGCACGTTGAGTATATATCTGTGTTGTTCGCACAATTAAACTATAAATATAACATCAAAGACATAAAAACTAAATAAAAAAATACCAAAACAAAAAAAATTGTATAAGAAATGTTTAGCATAAGAGCCTTTAGAGGTTTTATTTTAAAAAATTAGGGGTTTTTGTTTTCATAAAAATCATTAGGTTATTTTTAAGGAAGTGAGTGGGGTTATGTGTTGGGCTTAGGTGTTATTTTATATCTTGAGTTCAGATCTAATTGTGTACATTTCGGTTTGAATTGTGAGGATTCTCCTCAATCTATAATTTAAGACTAATAATAACCTCTATGAATAAACTTAACTTAACAATAATTACTACTAATTGGGGTTAGTAATAAAAAATGTGATTCAAACAGTTTATGATTTTGGAAATTTACTTCAGACACTTTTATACTAAATCAAAACTCGTTATAACCAAAATTATTCTTAGAAACATGTTGTTAAGTCCTGAAAGCAAAAGCTGCAAAGTTCCATTTTGGGGGAGGGGGAACTGAGTTATTGTTACCACTGTGTGCTCTGTTGTATCTAGTTTTATAAGTAAAACAGCCCTAAAAACTTTATTGTAGCATTCGAAAAGTAGCCTTAGAAGTAAAGTCTACAAAATCTAAGCTAATTTTTTTATCTGAGAAACACAACCAGCAAAATCCAATTCCACCAATCAGGGTACTTGATTTAGTCATGTGATCACTTCGAGTCATGGCATCTTTTTGTTACCGGTTGGTAGCAAAATAAGCAAATTCCACATCTTAAGAGTTAAATTAGTCCAGACAATAATCTGCTGTAACTGCTCAAAAACGATTCTAAGTTAAAATACTTGGTAGTGAACGTTCATATTTAATCAATTGGGAGTAACAGAAACAATATCTTCATTCATGAGGCTTCACGACCCCAAATTCTCTTTCAGCTCTCCTGTAAAATTATCTTTAGTGGAAATTGTAGCTTTTGTTTTAGCCCCCACTTTTACTGTCGCCACTCACCTCGTTTTTAGGACATCTATCGGACAAGCTGCTAGGGAAAACACGAAGCCAGCCACTATGCTGCTCACAAGATGGCATTTAATATTATTCTCCATATATCCTAAAAACAAAAATATTTTTTTATAATATTAGTTTTTAACAGAAATTGTTATTTATTTCAAGAAAATACATAGAGGGGTTTAAACAACGTTTAATTATTGTTTGAAATCCATTCTTGGTGATGAATGTACGTTTTGATATTAATTGTAACTCCAAACGAAAGAGGGCATTTCTGGTGAATCGTCCCCGGACCCCGTTCCACTGACACCATTTCATTCGTTTTATTCATTTTTAATTTTTTTATTTCTTTTTTTTATTTTAGGTAGGTGTTAATTCCAAAGTCCCCCGGTGTTTGTCACAACCCACCGAAAGATCATCATAGTTATGTATATATATAGGGGGGGGCCCAACAGATTTTTCGCTCCAGGCTTTCAATCTCGCAGTGAATCTGTTTTACGTGACATAAAACTTTTTTTGATGATTTGAATTACGTCATGAATTATGAGTTAGATTCATGAAAAAACTAACCACTCACCATTGCTTATAAGGTACTCCTTCAACTGAGTGTAGCTCACAAGCTGCGAAACATTCCCCACAATGCCTCTCACTATGGTGGGTTTCAAACCCGTAAACAGGCTTTTGGCGCCTTCCTCTTCGCGGATGCGGCGAAGAGCGTCAAAGACATGTCTGTAACTCCGTTTATCCTTGGCCGGCAGCCTCCCGTCTGAGCACATCCTGACCAGGGCCACCTGGACATAGAGGCAAACCTAAACACAATTTCAATGCTTATTTTTAATCCGGGGGTCAGCCAACTCTGAGCTAAAACGTTTGCCACAGCGTGAAACAGGAGTCCCTGCGTATTTTTAGGAGACAACTTCTTTCACCATTCATATTTACCTTAAAATACGAACCTGTCGGCGTCATACTGAAAGTGTTAATTAAAAGGGTGAATTGTTAAATCCGAATGAATTTTTAAACTTAGGACCTACAGCACTTACGATTCCAGATGTTTTGTGAATGTTTTGTGATCTGTCACCCACGGGTTTTCATCTTAACAGGAATTCCTTTGAGTTGATTTGCCTCTTAATCGTTATTTAATTTGTTTTTGCAAAAAAGGTTTGGCTACAAATTGTCAAATAGTAGAGAATCTTACATGTTTGTTCTCCTTACTTCGAGAGGCGTCGCCAGCGCGCCGGCTATGCAGCCCCCGATCGCTGCTGCCAGTATCTCGAATGACAAATTGTCATGGCCTGACCTATAATTAAAAGGAGAAAAACTCATGAAATGATAGAAATGTAGAGTACAACAGAATAAATTAGAATTATGGTTTCGCAATAATGTGAATCACCATCAAACACGGACATGCTAAAAGACATGTCCAAAAAGGTTGTCACCGCTACCCCTTTTGGCGGTGATGGCGTTCTATCATATGTTGAAAAAGAGGAGAGACTCAACCAACGATTTTAAGTATTCTAAATTTTTCGAGCACATGTTATTGAGAGTCCTTTACTACAAACCGCAAATGCCACGTTATCTTATTGTTCACTTTGGAGGAATTCATGATACTTCATGATTTCATGAAATCATGATTTCAAGCAATGTAATGTAATATAATGATAAGAACAATCTGAATAAAGTCTTTAAAATCTGACCCAAACAGGGAATAAAAAGAAATAGCGCTCAGCCACGTATTCCTCCCTTACAACTACGCAACTTTTAAACCCCTCAAATTTAAACTCACTGCCTCAGATGCTGCAGAACAGTCTGGAACACGCCCATACGAGTAGTCGTGTACACGGCTTGATGCATCAGGTTGGCAGACATGCCGCCGTACAGTCCTGCCACCCCCTCGGACTTCACTATATTTTCGATGGCGTGCGCCCAGGTCTTGTGGTCGGCCGCTGCGCCGCCCTCGCCACTCAGCTGCATACGGAACTTGATCAGGTCCATGGGGTGGACGACCAGCGTTGCCCCCATCCTGCGTGACAACGTACAAAGCGTGACGTTGACTATAGATACTGCTTAACAAAAACACTGAGAAAATTATCCATTCTATCGGTCAGATATAGTAGTTAAGTACAATTATTTTGATTTATTTGTTTCTTTTATCTGTAGTGTTATCTTTTATTAGTAAGAGTGTTTCGGTGTTCTGTAGACGCGTTACTATTAATCACAATAAAGACAATATTTTAGTGAATACTGACACCTCAAATAGCAGGATCATTTACTGTAGTACCCGTTACCCTATTCTTTGCACTATTTTTCATGGTAAGTTTGCTAGTAAAAATCTTACTCTATGATACTCTTAAAGATTTAGGTATTAAGTATCCTCAGGCATAATTGATACATTTTAAAAAGTTTCTTGATTTTTCTTGAATTTTTTGTTGTCTGGTGTAATACCCGTTACTAGTGGAATGGCTGTGAAATAGGTGAGTATTATTATGAAGTTTGTCGAGTCTGTAATGACGTTTTGAAGTCTATTGAGAAAGTAAAAGAAAAGGTAGTGATGCAGGTTTGTTTCCAAAATAGGTTAAGTTTACAATGATGTTAGTTTTGCTTGATTTTCGAGATTCTCAAACAGTAGGGCACAGTTGAGAGGTAAAATGTAATAAACGATTTCAAAACTTCTACAGCATAAGGTACTTTATTTATAACAAAACGTAAATTTGACGTGATATAACTTACCCACTTACACCGGCGAAAGGGAACCGCACATACCACGGTACAGGCTTCCTCTTGTTACTTGCCATTCAACTGAGTTTTATGCCATTTTCCTAGTTCCACAACGGTCAGTTCAAGATAATTTATCAGATTATTTCATTGAATCATTTTTGACACTAAACAATTTCTTTTAATGTTAAATTTAAATCAAAATGTCAACAAACACATGACAAAGGATACCATTTACTGTGCAGACAGCTGTTAAAACTCGAGCTTTTCTAAGAAAAAAACAGAAGAAGATACATATGAGCCACGGTCTATTTATGCTCTGACATATAGGTGGAAGAAGGAAAGGGTACAGAACAAGGGAAAATAATCTAGATCTCTTAATACTTGTTATATGGTCTGGGGGGAGGGTTTTTTCCTAAGATTGTTTTATAGTTGGCTCACTCGTATACACTTTCGACTAAATAGTAACATAGGCCTACGCTTTTTATGATCACAATATTTAATTAATGTAAGAGCATCCTTACTTATTTTCAGCAAATCGTATAAATAATAACTAGTCTGCTAGTTGGCCTTATTACCAATAAATGAGAATATATTGTCTCTATCTTTCATGTAAGTGAATAGAAACGTTCACTCATTTGCACACTCTTCCGACTAAATTTAATGAACACCATTTTGCCCCATATAATGTTTTAATACAATAATTTTTTGTTACAAAACCCTGAGGTTAAGCATCTTTATGGAAAAGTTGGACGTAAACATTGGTAAGTTGCTCGGAGAAGATGAGAAGCAGAACGGTGTGGGGGGCGCATCGTATGTACAGTGGCAGGAACCCCTTCCACAAGGCAGTCACCCCCTCCTTCCGGACCGTCTTGGACAGAGCGTCCACGATGTTCTTGTACAGAGGGTCCCCGGTGTCCGTCTTCATGTACTGCATCCTGGGGGGAAATGTGAAACTAAGATAAAGTGCCTGAAATGTATCATAAATATAATTACAAGTTATTGAAGGATACTGGTTGTAAATTTCCGGTCTATAGGAGACGTCACGATTAGTTTACATTTTTTACTGAGAGAACCCGAGTACTGTTATTCTTCTCTTCTCTTCTCTTGTTCTCTATAGACCCTGGCTAAAAGATACTGCAAAGTTCTGTATGAAAGAGACATGGTGTAAGGTAAAGAAAGGTGTGTGCACAGGCATCTAGAGTGACGTAGTTGGGCTCACGCGACTAGCGCTTACGACGACTACAATGCAAACCAGTTTATACAACAATAAAAATAGTTTTGTGTACGGTCTTAGTTCAGCTTTCATACCACAAGGCCCGCAAGTTGCATGAGCCCAACTACGTCATACCAGCTGACTGTACACATACCTTTCTTTTTTACACTATGCGAAGGAGACGCGTCGGGTGCTACATTGAAAACCCAAAGAGAGATCTGAAGCCCCAGTTTTTTAGAGAACCAATCATTTTATTAAGATTAATAATGCGTAATAATGTTTTATGCAGATATCCTTAGCCTATTTTTTTCCTGGATGGCCAATCAGTTACTGATCTACACAATTTAAAAGAAGATATGTACAGTTAGTATGCCCCTGTAAATCACATTACTGTAACGTATTTGTTATCCCTATAAACATAAGACTTTCTTTTCTATGTTATGATACATACAAAATTAACCGAGCGATTAAAAATATTTCTTTTGTAAAGTTGATTAGTTTCATTAATTAGCTTACAGCTTTACACAACCATTTTCAGATGAGTGATGAGTATATGCCTATAACTCTATGAATTACCTTGTTTTTGCAACATCAAGCGGGCAGGTAGAAGATGTGTATACAAAGCCCGAAAATAGACTGCTCACAAAATGGCATTTTATGTTGTCTTCCATGTACCCTGTAAACAAGTACAAATAAAATTTACCTCACTGAGCTATTATGTACTTAAAACTCCATTTTTGAAATATAAACGTTGACAAGATAATTTTTTTAGTTTTCCTAGACAACTTTAAGTATTTGTGAAAGTTTAAATTGTATCAAAACCCAAATTATCTCCACTAAATACTTTAAATCTAATGCCTGCCAATTATTTTCACTTGTGTTGATTTACTCTAAAATATTGTTTAAAGAACTAAAAAAAAAACAAACACCATTTCTCACAAATAGATAAATATATTTCCACAATATGGAGATTGACAGTTTTCAAATTGATAGACGAAAATAATTTAGACCATTGACTTCACAATAATTTACAACCGACAAATAAGTTTTTGTTTAATTGTGATGCGCCTCGCTCTTGTGCTCTCTCTTGGCGGCCTCGCGCACCTGTTCCTTGCAGTAGTTGAGGTGGCAGAGCAGCTGAATGATGCCCCTCGTGGGCGAGCCGGTGTACAGGTCGGCTGCCAAGTAGTGTACGTAGCCGTTGGCGATGTCGCTGGCCCCCGTCACATCGATGTAGGTGAAGTCCATCGTCGGCTCCACGAAGTAGTTGAGGAAGGCGGCGATCAGGTTGGGCTCGCCCCTCCTGCCGATACCGAGGTTGCTCACGTCCACGTCGTGCCTCTCTCTGATCTTGCTGGCGTAGTCGTAGAACAGCGGATAGCGCCACATGCGGTCGCCGGTCACCGCGCCGGCGTAGTTCACGTGGTCCCAGATGTAGTCGTTCCTCGCCCACACGGCCGACGTGAAGCCGATCGTGTCCTGGACGTTTCTGGAGAGCGTTCCGAGAGCGAACACGAGCTCCGGTGGGTAGTAGGGGATCGCCCACGACATCGCCTCGGCCATCAGGATTTGAGAGTGATTCTGCGTGTTCTCCGTCCTCATGATGGTGTCTTTGATTCGCAGAGCATCTCCGGGCTTCATCGCCGTGCCGCTTAGCACGTTCTCGTACAGCGGGATGAACGCTCTCAGGTTGATCGGCAGCCTCATGGCGGCCACCGCCTTGAACACTCCTAGGATGATGGCCGCCGCGGCGACGTCGGCTCGCACGTGATCTTTGCACTTCCGCAGACACAGGCCGCCGCTGTTGAAGGTCGTCCCGTTGGCGAAGAACATGTACGGCTTGGTCGTGGGGATGGGGTCGCTGCAGTAGTTGAGCTCCAGGAACATGGGAGGCTCCACGGAGGCGGCTCCCAGCTGCAGCAGGTTCACGAAGTGGTGAATCTTCATCCAGCGGATGTCGCGGGCGAACACCTGCACTCCGTAGGGGCACAGGAGATCCCGGGCTCTGATGGTGAATATCCTCGGGGTCAAGAAGTTCGGCGGGGTCTCACAGAGGCAGCGTACGACGTTCTGAGCGTCCGCTTTAGTCACTCCTCGTTCCCAGTCTTCCCCGTCTCCGCCCTCCTGGAGCGAGACTTTGGTCTCGATTTCTTTGTCGGAGTAATACCAAACTCCCAGAGTCGCCCCTTCGGCCGCGGCGTCAGCCTTATGGAACCCTTCGACTCCGATGTCTTGAACGCCCATCTTCTGGAGCTCCCGGGCCCCCAGGCCAGTGGCGATCCTGACGAACTCCCTCCCTTCGTCCAGGTACTCTATCTGGTTGAAGTCCGCTCCCTTGGGCCCCAGACCGGCCACCGCTATCTGTGCGAACTCCGCGCTGAGATCGGTCAACGTCACGACTCTGCCCAGTCTTCCGATGCCTGCCGGCAATCCATTCAATGCGTTTCTCAGCTTTCCTCCCAGTTGATCGTCGATTTTCTGTCCCAAAGGACTAAGCTCCGTACATTCTTCTCCATCCGGATTCTCGTACGCACCGATCACCAGGCCCTTACATCTTTTTAACAGAGTCGTTGAGAAGGATGAGAGGGAACCTTGTTTTAAAAGTTTACTTGAAAATTTGAGTACTCTCATAATTTTCGGATAAATTTCGGGAATTTGGTCTGTTCAAAAATAACGATTGAAATTTATTTTCTTGATAAATTATGTTGCTAGGCACCGGGAAATAAACTAATAGTATCTAGAGGTAAAAATTTTAATCAAAACATTTTTATTTTGTGCTGCGTGGCTCATGTTCATTGAAATTGATAAAATTCTCGCAATTAATATTCTTATCACCATTTTTTCACGATAAGAATAAATTTCAAGTCTTTTAAACTTTGAGAAAAACGTACGATAAAAAGAGGTCCACATCAAACCTGTTGGCGAGTCATAACTAACAGAAATAAACCGAATTCTAGAGTCTCTTGATGTATATTTGAAATTATACCGTTATGGTAATCTTTCGATTTCATTTACCATCAAGTATACGTATCGAAATGCCGGAGCATAGCCTCAATAAAAGAAATGACTACGATATTTTAAGTCTGTTATTAGGCCTATATGGATAAGACCATTCATCATTTTACCGGGTATTTCAAAGCGCCCAGAGTTTCAAAGACCCATAGCATATTATACTCCATTTAACCTATCTTTACGAATAATACGTCACTTAAAAGAGGGACTCAAAGATTTGTTCCTACAACTAATGTATCTAATGTGATTATTTGCCACCGTGCAACGTGCGTGAAATTCAACTGCAGCATCATTTAAGATGCAAAAGCACAGGTTCAACACGTAATGTTAAAGGTCGCAGCACGGTGCAAAACAAATGGCTTTGTGTGTAACTTGTCCAGACCTTTAAAAATTTTTAATATTAAATTCAAGTTATGACACTTCAGTACTTAAATCTAGACTACTAGACTGCATGTACCGAGTGAGCCAACTTATCTAAAATTTGAAAAACTATAGTTCTGGGCTGACATACTGGTAGTAAAATGCGGAGACTACAAATCGTCTGCTAAAACTCGCGATTTTGTTGAACTGTCAAAACATTATTTATGTTTTAAGGCCATCAACGCTAAGAAATTTGTGCTGCAATAATACTGTCCTAAAAGAGCGCAATACGATACGTACAGTAGGTGCCACTAATCTAAAACTATCTAATGTACAAAGAGGAAGGGTTTTCTTAACGGACAGAAAATAAATGTCCTAAATTATGAGGCCTACAGATCTGAAATTTGGGTCCTTGCGATACACTTGGGTTCTTGATACGTACTAAGAAAAATTATGACGAAATGTTTTTCGGGTTACGCCCTATGGTACTTCAGTTTCGATTTTAAACTAAAGGGAATCTTATGAAGTTGTCATGGCGACCTCAAGAGCTATGACACTCCTAATTCCAAGATTTTTTTTCCTGTTTTTGACTGTATGAAACCGGGTTGATCAGCTAGTATTACAATAAAGATCAGATACCTATACATTACTTGAGTCTATAACAACTACACAAACCAATTTGGAATTCGACTTATTCAAATGTTTTTAAACTAATCAATTTATTTGCAGTTTCTCTTTTTATATCTATTGGTGGGCAACCGCTTATATTGGGAACAAAATAATAACAACAATTTAATTAAACCCGTTTCAATGCCGAAATGAACCAGTTTCAGGAAACACCCTGTTGCAAACTGTAGTGAATGGAATCGGCTAACGAGCAAAAAACCCTAAACATCAACGGGATAAGAAAAATAAATAGGTAAACCAAAGAGGAAATTAAATTTAACAACTTATTCTTCTTTCTAGATTTTATTTACTTCAATAACTTACTTCTACCAATTTACAGCGGACGCTCTGCAATAGAGCAGACGAAACCGAAACGCCCGCAACGCTTCAACGGCGAGAACTGGAAGGAAAGGTTCATCACAGTTTAGACCAAAACCATCGATAACCGCCCAGCTGTAAGCTGCAACCGATTATTACACAACGCCTAAAACCGTGGCAACGAAACTGAAACCGAAACGCTCCAGTTGTTAACAGTTGCGCTCGCACCAGGAACGTCGACATTGCACCGAGAAGAACGGGTTAGGGCCAAGCGTTTTGCTGTGGATAGTCAGTCACAAAAACCACGATCTACAACTGCAACAGTTTGTTTGATTAAACTGTTTCTCGTCGAAACTGTTGCAATTGCAACTGTTTCGCACGGACAACTTTTTATAATTGGTGCCAAATCTTAAGGCCCAGTGCGGTGGATGTGCGGCAGCAAAGGCGGCTAGTGCGCATGCGCGGCAACGCGTTGCCAGAGCGCAGCACTGTCTTTCTGCTCTCAGCTGTCAACAATTGCGTGTTGCTACATATCGTCCTAAAACATTGACCGAGGGAACATTAACTCTTATTTACGATTAAAGTATATGGCATAAGATTTAAAAATGATATTTCATTAGTATTTATTAAAGCGTCTTGTTACTCTGAACAACGATTGACAGATGAGCAGTAACTACGTGCGAACTGCCGAACAAATGCAGCCAGGCTAGTACACCGTCGACCGCCGCTCCGGCTCCGACTCCCCTCTCCTCCCAGCCTACCCACTCCCCACCCCGTGCGCGGACTGGGCCTTAAGATTTGGCACCAGTTATACTCCGCCACCCCCGCTCACCGTTCTTCAGCAGGAACTCCTTGGCCTGGCTGTAGCTGACGAGCTGCGCCGTGTTGGCCACCATGGCCCGCAGGATGGTGGGCTGCAGCCCCGCGAAGATCCCCTTCCTGCCCTCCTCCACTGCGATGCGCCGCAGCGCGTCGAACACGTTCCGGTAGTTGCGCCGCTCTGAGGGCGGCTGCCGCCCGTCCGCCGTCATCCGCACCAGCGCCACCTGGCATCACGTAATGGAGCTCAAAAGGGTACTTTGGAATTATACGTAGGCCACTATTTTTAGAGAGATTTTTAACTGAATGCCAAAAATAACTACTTAATTGGAAAGAGCATACTAAAATTGACTTACTGTCCAAATTTGACATAAATGTGATGAGCGGTCTCTGTGTTCTGCCTCCCAGAAGGCAGTGATGTAAGCGGGAATTGAGTTGAAAGCGTCACCGCCGCTAGCGGCCACACCCGATCGCCACCCTTATACAGCGCGCTGCGGCGGCTATGTAAGGTTAGGTTATCATAAATATGTTTCTAAGACTTTTCTCGTTTCGTTACGAATCAAACCTTACCGGATGAGTCATACTTTCGCCCGCCAAATCCTGTAAGCAAGTGATGCACACACTCCGGTCAACTACCTAACCTTGGCCACTTGGAGGGGATTTGGCGGGCGAAAGTATGACTCATCTGGTATTGTTCGATTCGTAACGGAACGAAGAAATTATTTCGTACCTATTTATGATAACCTAACCTAACATAACCGCCGCAGCGCGTTGTATAAGGGTGGGCTCCGTATAATACCAAAGTGCCCTCAAAAGAATCGATGACTCGATTTTTGTGCTGTCATCGACTATCGATTCTTTTCCTCAAGAAGAGATTGGGGAGTGATAATACAGAGTCACAGAGAAGAATCAAACAGAGGTACAGTTCGTGTCAGAAAGGAAAAGAGAGTGTCGGACCGGTCCAGGTAGGCCCGGGCAGCCCTAATCCACTGTTGTCACAACACCTATTGTCGTGAGGCCGGCCGGCGAGTTATTTCTTGAGTATAATTCCTGGTATAAGGAATTTCGAAGCGGCCCGCAGTCAATGACACAGGCGTGGGGGCTGCCCACCCCCGTCGCCGGCCGGCCTCACAACAATAGGTGTTGTGACAACAGCGGATTAGGGCTGCCCGGGCCTACCTGGACCGGTCCGACACTCTCTTTTCCTTTCTGAAACGAACTGTATCTTTTAATGTTGCGCTCAGAGTGTGTCGAGCGCTGCCCAGCGTGTGTCGAGGACTTAGTTTACCATTAACTACGCAGAGAGCAGTACCGTTGCTGCCCTCTCCTAATTTAACTTAACTGTAGTAAATGGATGTAACTAGTAACTGTAACCGTAACTGGATTTAACTGTAAATATTACTTTGGCGCAACAGAAGACCCATTTAAAAGCGACCTCTGATTAATTCTTCTCTGTGATAGAGTTCTGAAAAATTATTAATTTAAGGAGCCCCCCCCTAAAAACGTTCCAAGCGATAAAAACTTAGTTTCAAGAAGTCAAGCGTTGAAAGTTGGATTCTAAAAGGCTTTTTCAAGGTTACAATCAACTACAAGGTTACAATCATGCATAATTTTTTAATACACTATTCAAATCATCATAATGTATTCTTATATTAAATTTGTATTTGCCAATAAGCATTTAAAACGTTTTATGAGGTTTTTTGGGTTATAACGTTTGAAACGTTCTCTGACGGACTCCTCTTCTGCTTTGGAAGAGAAGATCAAGGAATGTAGAAATGCCAGCATAAACGAAAATAAAACCGAATGGAAAACATTGATAATGTAATAAAAGTACAAAAACGTACAATGCTACAAAACGTGGTATGTCATTTTGCAAAAACTTATCCAAAAGTGGTGCTTAAAATATTATTCTACTCGCCTCTTTTGGGGGCAATTTTCCAGGACTTCGCTTCTTAATTTTCGAAATCTAGGATTATCCAGCGTTTCTATATTCCTTCCTGGTCTTATCCCTCCACTTTCCAATATTTACTTTTCGTTTTTCATTTGTATTGACGCTATTTTGGTCGCTGAGTAACAACGCAAAGACCTGCGGGGAGTTCATATTTCGGCGAACAGAACGTTATTCCCCAGAAAGTACCTGGAGTCTGGGAACCGTGCTAATAACTTTGACAGATTAAATCTGGGCTGTCAACTCAAATATCTTCAGAACAAAATATACCGTTGTATACGTTGTAGCTCGTGTCCTATAGAATCTTTTTTACATTATATCTTTGATTTTGAAATTTTGTCGCTTAAAACGTTTTACGGGGGGGCCCTTCAATCGATTCTCATGCTAACATCGATCAATTAATTTATTCAAGAGTCGTCTGACACGGTGATAATATAACAGAGTTAAAAAGAATCTATTCTTAAGCTAGTATCGACTAATATATGTTTTTCCTCAAGAATCGATTCTTTTAAGTTGATTGCTTTCAAATTTTCTATCACTGCCTCTTCTGATTCCTTAGTGAACATCAAGAACAGTTTTATTTAAAGAATACTTACCATTCTATTTTTTATAAAGAAATTATTGTTTTACAAAATGTTTAACGTTGAATTAATTGAGTACCAGTTCATTGACCTAGATATGTTATCCATGAAATGAAGAACTGACATTAAATCGTACTAAACTAAAATCAACCGGTGGAATTGAGGAGGAAAACGAATAAAGGAATCCTTAAACGATTCCTTAATCGAAACTCAAAATAATCTAATCAGATTATTCCATATAGTTTGTGTTCTTTATTACAGAATTTCGAAGTATAAAATGTTTTTACTAGACCCTACGAACTCGTAAAGTAATAAGGCCTAATACAGTAGTAAAAAAAATTATGTAGCAGCAGACCACACCCATTGAAATGAAGTTCATGTCAATTTTCCAATCGGGTAAGTTCCTAAATCTAATGGAAAATAATGTTTTATCTCCTTGGATTTTATTACTTGTCGTCGTTTCGTCTTCTGTAATAATAAGTAAGAAGTGAAATTAGTTATAAGTAAAACAAAACTTTTTGATAATGGAAAGGATTTCAATACTGCATTTCCACAGAGGTGGAGGAGTAAAATGTGGCTGTAATAAATCCCAATCAACCTTCCAATAAAGTGTCTTTAACAGTTTATCCCCCATTTACTACTAAATTACTATTTATCAGCTACAAACATAATACAACACTTATTTACTTTCAACTTGAACTTCCTGTTTCTCACTGTAAACAGTATTGTGTTATTTTATGAATGACACAACAAATAAATGTTAAGTACCAATGTTGGATACACGGGAGTAGTGGGGAAAAGGGGCTGCTACCCCAATCGATGATTCGGTGACGTCACTGATGACGTCATGGGGAGGGTAACGGTTTGGGTGACGTCACCATGACGTCATCCGAATTATCGATTGGGGTAGCAGCCCCCTTTCCCCACAACTCACGGGCTCCCTACAGGGCTTACATGGTCGATGCTCTTACATCGGACGGAGTGGCTACGAACGCAGCTGCGAACCCGCCCACCAGGCCGGCTGCGATCTGGAGCGGCAAGCCTTGCTGGTACCCGGCGCTGCAACCAACATACTGTATCGGGAAGATGCTTTCGCAACTTTTTAAATTGACTTAAATTGACAGAATTCTGCAAAGAGGACGAAAGACAAGAAAACACGCTATAGAACACTTTTGATAACGATGTAGTCATAGCAGCTGAAAAATGTGAATTACCAAAGTAAACCTCCATGTCCGAATTGAATACTAAAACTTTAAATCGTATTATACAAACCACAAACAGACCAAAGGATATATTTTTGGCACTTTGGATTGTACCTTTATTATTTGATATTTGTCTTTACTGCGAGTGAACAAAATGTGTATTAAGAGATCGACGAGACACTATTTTAAGCGATTGCTTTCTTTTTCGTTTAAGAATTAGCTTATTTTAAACGTTTAAACGTTCAAGTTGTTGAAAAGATCAGGGTGAATGTCAAGGTTCACGGACAAATCCGTCCTTTGTTGAAGGCAGTAGTGGACCTCGGCTCAAATTAATGTTATTTGGGAGCGGGGGGACTGGCTAGAAAGTGAATCGTCCAGGAGGTAATCTTAAACTCGGAGGATGGTTTAGTTACAGCTCGTGTTCTTATTTCACAGGCAAGTCTGACTGGCCAAACCCTGGCTTTCCTTTCCCTTCCCTTCCCTGCTATCGACCCCTCAGTAGGCTGCACGATACCTAAAATAGAGAGATGAGCTTTGTTGGCTATGCTTCCTTCAATCCTTCAACATCTAACATTATTTAACAACTGACATCCATACACATACCTCCTCCTTAATTTTATTTGTGAAACAGCGTCCAAAATAGTCATACACGCTTAGTCAGAAGTTCTCGAGCTTTTAATCATTCAAAATCTATTATCAAACATTCGATATCCATACACAACCCCTTATTTTTAAGTAAACCAGCGTCCAAAATGGACAGACATGTTTAGGTATGTCTGAGACAATGCTCGTACTTCAATCCTTCAAAATTTAATATGTAAAATCTGTCATCCATATACTCCCCCTTCCTTTTCTAATAGTCCAGCGTCCCTGGAGTTTTCAGTCCTTCAAAATCTAACATCTGACATCCATACACACCTCCTTACCTTTTCAAGTAGTCCAGTGTCCAAAATAGAGAGACGTGTTTAACTGGCTATACCAAAGCTTTCAACCCTTTGAAATATAACATCTAACATCCAATATCTGACATCCATACACACACCCTAATGTCTTCAAGTAGTCCAGCGTCTCTGGAACTTTCAGTCCTTCAAAATCTACCATCTTACATCCGTATACTCCCCCTTCCTTCTCAAGAAATCCAGCGTCCTCGGAGTTTTCAGTCCTTCAAAATTTAACATTTTACATCTGATATCCATAGACACACCCTTACCTTTACAAAGTAGTCTTGCGTCCAAAATAGAGAGACGTGCTTAAGTGGCTATACTTTGGTATAGCGCCTTTTCTGGTATAGGGCTTTCAATCCTTTGAAATATAACATTTAATATCTGTCATCCATTCACACACCCTCATGGCTTTAAATAGTCCAACGTCTCTGGAGCTTTCAGACCTTCAAAATTTAACATCTAACATCTTTCATCCATACCCCCTTACTTTTGAAGTAGTCCAGCATCCCCGGAGCTGTCATTCCTTCAAAATCTATTATCTAACAACTGATATCCATGGACACCCCCTTACTTTTTCAATTAGTCCATCATCCCCGGAACTTTCAGTCCCTCAAGATCAAACATCTAACCCCCTTACTTTTTCAAGTAGTCCAGCGTGCTCTGGTAGATCCCCATGCGGGTGGTGGTGTACGTCGCCTGCCGGAAAAGGTTCGCAGACAGTCCGGAGTACAGGCCGAGCACTCCCTCGTTCCTGACGATGGTCTTGAGCGCGTCCGCCGTGGTGTTGTAGTCCCGGGCCTTCCCTCCCTCTCCGCTCAGCTGCATCCGAGTCTTCAACAAGTCCAAGGGCTGAACGAACAGAGTCGCTCCCATGCTGCAAGAACGAAATCAGGTTAGTGACATAAAAGACAAGTCGATTCTCGCTAGCCCCGATGACTCGACATTTCTGATATCTCCAAGCTTCAATTCTTTGGAAAAAACCTGTCTCGAAAAAAGAAGTCGTACAAAACTTGAAGGGTATTAAGGGGTTAATCTCTATAAGTAGAAGATCAGTCGAAGCCGTTCGAAAATGATGAATGAAGTTCAGTAGAAAGACGAATTCAACGAGCTCTTTACCTCTAGAGTCGAAGTTTAACTCTAAATCACGACGTTTTCTCAACGGAGTCTGAGCTCCGGCTTGCAGGTTACACGTCAATGAGCCCAGCAATACTATTCTTCAGTTACCTCCGTAACTAGAGTTTTTATTTTGTTTGCCTTTATATATAGATTTTAGCTCAAGCTACCTCCGTAAGTGAGATTTAACGAAGGACTACTTCTATAATAACTTGCCTAATACGAACTCAATATGCAGTTTAATAAAATCGTAGGAAAATCGTAGTTTCCTGGAATTTGGAGCTAAGCGAGAGTCGAATGTTTTAGTTTCAAAATAGAACTATTAGTGATAAAATGGCTCAAAATATACAGATTTTTCTTTCTGAACGTGTTAGTCCAAAATGAACGGAATTGTATATTTGTAAGATCGAGGGTAGAGAAGTGTCTTACCCACTCAAACCTGCAACGACGAATCGCACGTAGGTAGGAACCTCGGGTTTCTTTTTATCGCTTTTATCACTCATCCTAATTTTGTAATCATTGGTAAACTAATGTCGACAAAATAAATACACCCGGTAATTTTAATTTTCATGCACATCGAATGTAAACGAATTTTAAATAAACAAATTAATGACATTTGAATTTTATTTGTCAAAATCATCTGAAAAACTTGAATTTGTACCGGTCAATAAACAAACAAAGAATTTAATTAATTTTACCAGGAAAATAAGGCTGTAAAAAATAATATTGCCTTTGAAAATAAATTCAAAGACTGACCGTCTGCAAGGCCACACTATTTTAGTGCGGCCTTGGTCTAAGTTAAGTATGGAATAGCCAATGATAATCCTTAATGGCGTGTTCATGAAGGACATTAATTGAATTCAACTAAAAAATCTAGTATTTTGAATCATTGCTCATGTCCATTGGTTACTGATATGGCTACTGATAATGGTAACCACAGTCATAGCCATTTCCAGTACAAGTCGCGGCTCTAGTAAATGGCAACATCGCGCCTAAGGGTTCAGCTGATTTGTTTATAGAGATGGCCATGCAGTCATAGCCATTTCCAGTATGGCCATGCCACAGTACATTGTCCCAACGATAACTTTATAAGAAAAATAGTATATCTCGCTTATTTCTCAACATATCCTAATGATACTTGGTGAGTGGCTACATACAGTTGTGATATACTGGTTTGTAGCCTAAAAAACTCCATTTTTATATTTCTGTGGCAGCAAACCTGCATACTCATTTCCTATGTTATCCTTATGAAGGATGCTCGTCTATAGAAATACTTGATATTAATTTATATAAGGCTTTATCTAAATCATTATTTTACAGATCAAAAATTCGCTTGGTAAGCAGGCCTTCTGCAATGGGGGTATTTCGGATTATGATTATTAATATAGTATGTCAAAAAACTTCATTATTGAGGCTGCAGCTGCAATAAGGGTTTATACTCCAAATCAGTGTTTTAACATATAAAGGTCCAAAGATTTTTGACCTACGTACATAATTGGTGTCATAGGGCAGCGAATGGGGAATTATATTGGCCATATCAGTCAGAAGTTCATCTATAGATAAATGTAAGGTCAAGATTAGATATGTCAATTTTTTTCTTATTTCACGAAATAAAAGTTGTTAAATACGACCTTTTTGAAAAGAACATCATAAAGGTGTTCCATGCAAAAAGGACTTCCATTAGGCGCTATAGACAAACTATGCTAAAGAGTCAAAAGGAAAATAACTAAAAACATTTATGTATCATATTTACTCAAAATTATGTCATCGAACATGAGAAATGTATGGGTATGTGTGAGGTTTTGCGGTTTGCCTCTTCCATTTCTCTTCAGCAAGGGGTTTGTACTTAGCTCTCTTTGTAACCTAGACCACGTGTTAGTAGATCATATTCAAGAAGGGCTTATAACATCAGCTGATTTAAATAGTCAACGGATTGAGACAAGGCCACACATTGTGGGGCATTGATTGAGAAATCTCAATGAAACGTTTAAGGCTTGTGCACTCAAGTATGGAGAATCAAAATATGCGTTCTCCCCAAAAACGGCGTGTGGGCTTAAGAGGCCATTGCAGCTACATGCAGCCTCTATTGGGCTTTAAAAAGCGTCGCCATATTAATTTATTAGTGACAAATAACTTGAAACGTGAGGAAAAAAAATTGTAGATATTAATTCACCCTCAAAATGAGAAATTATGAGAAACGAGAACTGTAGCGCTCAAGGTAAATATTCTCTTACATTAAATTATCAAAACATTTTTTAGTTGAATTTAGGCTAATACTTTTTTGATAATTCTTTGCTCTCTCACATTGCCGTTTTAAACATTGTAGAATCTTGCAAACTACCTGCATTGTTGGTTCCTCTGCTTATAATCTTTGGATTTACCATAGCAAGGCCAATTTTTTTAGCCTCACCCAAAGTAATTTACATTATAAGTAAATATGCAAAGGGGTCATGTAAACTCCTCCCAAGGAACTGAAAAGATTTAAATAATAATTTCAATCAAAGAACAGTATATAAACAAAACTTAAAAGATGCTGAACGGCGCTTACTAGTCTTGTACCGCAGTCCATAAGAGAAAGACAATAGTCTGTACGGATATACTTGAAAGGCTAACAAATGTAGAACACTGTTTTTCTCTACTGTACTGTTTTTGCTTTTTACTTTTTGATTTATCTCTAAACATCAATAAAACACATGGGAATACAAAAACCTGTAACAATGCCCTTTAATCTTAGTAAATAACAGACTAACAGTAATGACTTTTATTGTTTGCCTAAATCTAGCTATAAAAAACAAAAATGAATCCGGAATTTTTTTTCTTATTAGTCCTGTTATTCACCCATGTATTTGTCAGAAAAGGAGCCGGGCTACTTAACATCACAGAACACAATAACGTCACCAACGACGGTGGAGCGACGTTGGACGTTAATTCGACCACAATTCGCCTCCATGACAGAGCTTTAGAGAATCCTTTGGACCCTAATTCGGCCGAAACCAAAGATACAGAGGCGTTCGCACTGATGTACGTCGTAAGAGTCATCACCTTCAGTCCGCCCCAGTGGCCCCAGTACGTCCAGAGGGGATGCACGGGGACTCTCATCCGCGCCGACCTGGTCCTGACCCTGGCGTCCTGCGTGCTCCTGGACCCGCACCATGAGCCGGACCCGGACAACGTCCACATCTCCGAGAGGCTGTCCGCACACACGCTGCGGGCGACCAAGATCTACATCAACCCCAAGTTCTCCTCCGACGAACCTAACGTCAAGAGCGTTTCCGACAGCTGTATGATAGTGGTACAAAAGTCTGCACAGACTGTTTTCCCCAGCATCCCTGAAAGTTTTGTCAAGTTCAGCAGGATCAGGAGGTCTGCCTGTCTCCTGGGAGGGTACGGGACAGAGGAAGCGTTCTCGAGAGATACATTCAGTGTATACCACATGAACGCGACCAATGTAGAGGTGTTCGAAGGTCGAGCGTGCATGGGCGGGAATCTTGTCTGCCTCCACTTTCCGCATCTGATGCCCTGCAAGACGGACTACGGGTCGGTCATGATCTGCGACGGGGATCTGTACGCCATCTACGTTCCGGGACATCAGAGCGCGTACGAGAGCTTGTCTAGCAACTGCATGGATCTTTACATCACGGCGTTGTTGCCCGTGTTCACCATCAAGGATTTTATAGATATGGTCAAGCACGCACCGACCACAGACCTGGAGTGGCTCAACAACCCTTGGTACGTCGTGGCCATGTGCGTGGTCGTGTTGTTGGTCGTGGGCGGCATCTACTTCGCCATCGTGGAGGTCTTGCAGAGGTTCACGTCGGAGGAGATGGAACTGGCGGCGATGCGGTACTCTGCGGAGGAAGAGGAAGAACTCCGGTGGTACGACAGCCAGTGGACCGCGAAGGAAGACAATGTACGCTTGTAATTTTGAAATTGTACGGTGGTAATAAAATGCTCAGATAAATATGTCGTAGTTATTTCTGTCTTGAGTAATGTAGATCTTCGAGTAATCTTGACTAGTGTAGACGTATCTTTTAATCAGGTGGTTTGATGATGGTAAAATGTTGTTCTGGTTCTCGTTTTATTGAGATAAAAAGATCGGGTTCATGTAAATAAGGGAAACAGTCTAACAAGGCAGTTGGATTGATGTGAAGGATACAACTGTTGCTTTTCCAACGGTAAAAAGCTTCCTCAATTCGCAATAATTGGCACAACACATTACTTAACATAATTGAAGGAACGTCTGTGTCTTGGTTGGTTATGTCACTTTGTCCCTGAAATTATTCTTGCAAAATATTTTACAGGGGTAAGGATTTTCTAACAAAAGATAAACTTTAGTAATCGCAAGCATAATGTAAATCAATGCCGAGTGGATCAATGATGGGTCAATCGAACGTCTAAAGGTTTTATTTTAAGACTTCGAAATTTGGTTTGGACTATAAAAACAACAAAATAAAATATAATCTCAGTTCTAATACTTCTAACACATGGATATCACCTGGCAAAATTGATATATTTTTGGCAGACCAGGGGACACGCGCTGGTCAGCAGCTTAACTGTTTATTTAATTCTTGTTTTGATGGTTTTAATATAGTATGTATTTTTTTTTATATAATAATCTGTTCCCCAAATAAGTTGTTTTGATCTTTCTGAAGGCTACAATTTGCATGTAGAATAAGAATCGGCCATACAAAACACATATATATATATATATATATATATATATATATATATATATATATATATATTAAAGAGAGAAAGAAATTCCTTAAGTACCCTTTTTTTTAACATTTTATTATACACAACGCGTTTCGGAAATTATTCCATTTTCAAGTCTATGGATCCATTCAAGACTTGAAAATGGAATAATTTCCGAAACGCGTTGTGTATAATAAAATGTTAAAAAAAGGGTACTTAAGGAATTTCTTTCTCTCTTTAATTACAATAGTAGCCCTAGAAGTGAACATTAAAATAATATATATATATATATATATATATATATATATATACTTAAAACTTAAAAAACTATATATAAACTTAAAAAAATTATATATAAACTTAAAAAAATTATATATATATATATATATATTGATTATAATTAAATACCCTGGACGTTCTACATCTATACGATAATATTCAATACGATATCATGGGGGGTCAGTCGAAAGATTACGGTAGACGGTAGTAGAGTGATCAGAAACATTAGATTCATTGAAAGTGGAGTTTCAAAAAAAAGGAAAATTCATTTCATTTTTCTCGTGAATTATTAATCTATGACATAGCTTATGAACGCCCCCTAGAAAGCTGAAAAATTAATTGTTAAATTTAAAAATGTTTAGAGTGAAAATTAAGTTTCATGGTCTACTATATCACTGAGCTCTATGATGATCATAGAGCTCAGTGTACTATATAAGCTGGCTAAGCAAACCGGCATTTGATCACCAACGGGATTGCCAACCTTGCCAACCACAAAAAAATCCAAAACGTGTTTGAGGTTATGTTCTCAATTAATAAACAACACAGTGATCACATGGGTTGTTTTGTGTTATGTGGGTCTTGATAGTCTTAATTTCTGGAAATGAATATTGATACAGGATTTATATTGAGTTTTATAGGTTGATGACTGTTTAATAACTTTATCTAAATCATGATTGAGAAGCCTTCTTTAAGGAATTTAACATCAACTTCTTATGGAAAACCATTGCCAAGACAAAATGAGGTAGAAATAGACGTAGTAAACTTTAATTAGGCCTTCCCAGTTTTGAATTATTTGCCAATTTAATACATTTAGGTTTTGATCAGTGGTCCACCAAAATTATCAAATCTTTCATTAAGAAATAACAAATTTAGAGGTTAGTGCTATCAACATTTTAATCAACAAAATATTGGACTCCATGTTCAAATGAAGTTGTGGTTAGGTTATTAACCTTTTTATGTTTGTATCTGCGCCAATGGTATTTTTACAGAAAAGATGTACAGTCACTTGTTGAGGGGAAATGGTCCAAACCCCTCAATTCTGTGTCGGGCGTGCTGGAAATCAAACCTGTGTCCTTTGGAACTATAACGTTCATTTAGGGTTACCATACGTCCTCTTTTCCCCGGACATGTCCTCTTTTTGAGACTATGTCCGGGCGGATTTCTGTAAAAGCTGCTAAATGTCCGGGTTTTTAAAGGAACGTAATATAAGAATATATAATTAGAGTAAAAGATGTTTTTATGTTTGTCCTATGCAAATGCAGTAGTGTACTTATTTAAGAAAACATTTTTTTCATATTCTACATGTTATTTTTATGTTCTGGCATATAAAATTTTTTAATTTTAAATCTCATTCTTTACAGCTGTTGTCATTTCGTTATTCTTTAAAGCAATAGTTATTAGTTTATGTACAAGCACTGGTGTTGCATCCTTTCCTTTTTTTCTACTAACAACTGTCTGCTGTCTGACATCTGACGTTTGAGATTGAAATCAGTGGGGTAGCGGTGGCACAGCCGGAGAGGTTATGTTTTTGTTGTTATGTTCCAAGTTAAACATATGTCAAGTTGTTTAAACCCGACCTATTTAAAGCTGTTCAAGTAAACGTAATGCCTAAAAGGAAGTGCACTTTTAATGAATATCTGAAAAACGCTTTAATAGCTTTGAAATTGGAAGAAATGAATTTGAAGCCGAGTGTCTAGTGTGACCTGCCGGCACTTATGTTTCTGTTGCCGATAATGATAATGATAACACATTTATTGCTTTAGAATATTTAAATTAATAGATATTCTGTTTAACTGTATTAATAATAATAAATTATATAGTTTGTGAAAAGTTATTCAGGTGTTTTTAATTGATTTAATTAAGGTTTAATTACTTTTTGCTTATCTCTCAAAATGATAGGTATCAAATTAAATTAATCAAAAGTAGTTTGATTAAGAGCTTACATGTTTTTCCTACAGTTTACAAGCTTTAGGTACATTAATTGATGTAAATAACTGATTCTTAGAAGCTTGAAGAACGTTTCCAACTTTCACAACAATATATATATATATAAATATCTAACCATCAAAATAACTATGGGGGTGGGGAAGGACTCTTCATTTCCCTTCCACCGGGTCCATATGTCGATGTGTCCTCTTTTTCACCCTCCCCCATATGGTAACCCTACGTTCATTAAGCTAGCAATACTCCAAATGCCTGGCTAGGTATGCGCTCATTTACATTTGTCCTACTCAGTCGGACATCCGGCAAACAGCTAACGGCCAACAAGGCCAGCAGTGCTAGTTCTAAAACAAAATTTGATGTTCATTCAGATGTCAGGTACCATTGCCCACTCTTATTTCTTTTATTTTCAGAATTCACATACTTTAACAATAATATTAGGTAGGCCTATTATGATTTATGTATAACAGTTGCTTCAACCTATCAACTAGGCTAACTTAACTCTTAATCGAAGTCAGTGATAGTTTTTATCGTGAGCAAAGCCAAGGGCAACTGCTAGTAATATATAAATGTCAACAAACATATAATCAATGAACTCAAAACAAACAAATAACTTAAATCTCATGAAAAAATTAAATTCAATCATATGGTCAGTTTTACAGTAATTAAAACATCCCTGTTGCAGCAGACCTAATCTGCAGCCAATTTCAATAAAACATTATCAATCCTCATCATTGTAAATATACCATATATTATGCTACATTTTCAGGCAGTTTAGACCAAGACATACCCCCTCCAAATATGCTCAAACTTTTTTTACTAAATTTAAAAATAATTTGTATTTTTAGCGAATTTCCTTAAAGGAATAAGCTATTACCATAGGTCTCATGGTAAGACCTAAACCCGAGACCATGTTAACTTTTAATTTTGGGGCCCCCAGAAGCAAAAAACACTACTCGTTCGAATTTTTATATCTATATATATGTCTGTTAACACGATAGCTGCCGTAAATATGGTCCAATCTTAATGAAATTTGGTACAGACGTGTAAAGTGATAATCACTCGGACGAGTTCGTGAACCAGCCCGATCGGACCACCGGAAGGGGGGGCAAAGGGGGGTAACCCCCCAAAAATGGGTTTTTTCATAGAAAATTAAAAATTATCCAATGTTTGCTAGCATTATTGAATTCAGCTCAAAAAAACAAACAATTTAGTATTTTGAATCACTGCTCTATGTCCATTGGTTTCCGAGATATTCAAAGTGGTAAACACAGTCCCAATGTTAACCTTATGGTAAATAAAGAAAATTCTATATCTCGCTTATTTCTCAACATATCTTGATAAAACTTGGTAAATGGCTTCTTCTAGTTCAGATCAACTAAATATTGAATTAAAACCACCCAGTTTTGATATACCCGTAGCAGCAAACCTGCATACTCATTCCCCATGTTATTCTTGTGGAGCTTACAAAAACATGTTGAATCTCGCTATGTTGGATTGAAAAATGTTGTTTTGCATTTGAAATTCGCTGAGTATGCAGGTCTGCTGCAACGGGGGTATTATATAGTATAGGCTATTTTTTCTGCACAATCTTGATCAATGAACTCTAACTATTCAAAATAAACACAAATAAAATTATTCATCACCTAAAAATTCAATCATATGGTCAGAATTTTATTTAAAAAAAATCTTAAATCAGGGTGACTATACCTTTGGAGGGAAAAATTAAAAATAATATTGGACATCATACTGTGTTTAGCACACCCAATATCATCCAATATTAAGCAACAGATTGATGTAGAACAATAATTCAAAATGCTAAATGGCTTGTTTTTTTTTAAGCTGAATTCAATTTTGACAATTACATTTAAAAATAATTAATAAAAAGGTGTTAAATCTTGAAAATAAATTTTATTTTGCCAAAAAAAAACCTTCTTACAGTAAACCAATCTTGCTGGTTTTCGAACTCGAAGTCATGAATGATGCTTTACATGTTTGTTCCAAATTTCATCAAGATCGGACCTTTTTTACAAAAGTTATCGCACCTACGGACAGGTATATATATATATACATATATATGAAAATGAACGAACGGTGTTTTTGGGGTCCAGGGACCTCAAAATGAAAAAATAACATTAAGTCCCGGGCTTAAGTCTCACCGTGCCGTCTACGGTAACAGCTACTTCCCTATAGAGGAAATTCGCTAAATATAGTTTTTGAGCATGTTGGCCATTGATGCACAACTTCCGAGTGCAACACCAAAATTACAGTAGGCTAGAACCTGGATAACACGACTCTCAAGGCAATTCGGGACAGTCTTCCTAATGAGGGTCGTTTATTTTATATGTACCCCATAAAACACTAGGCTTCAAAAATCCATATTTCTCAAAAATAGCTCTTAACAACTTTGATAAATATTTCCTGGTTTTTAGTGTCAAAAAACAAAATGAGACCATCCGCATGTCTGTAAAAACTCAGATTCAGAAGTTATAGGGGTTTTAAGTGTTAAAAATTAATATTTTTCGAATTTCACATAATCTGTAACTTCTAAAGAAAATATAGCCTGCTTGCAACCATAAAATTTGGCTTGAAAAAATAAATAATCCAATATTTTTAATTAGGCTAATTAGTCTACGTCAACTGGGCACGGAGATAATTGATATTTTAGTTTGGCAGTAAACGCACACGTTGTCCAACAATATTCTTGTGGCAAATATTTAAAAACCGATATCTCCTTTAATTACCAACCAATTTTGATAAAATTTAGTATGTATTTGTGAGATAAGTAATTTTTTTTATTTCATTAGGCCTACATAAGTTTTCTGGTTTAAAATGACTAAGGGAGAAAGATTCCTGATACCGTTTTTTTTACAGTTTCTCCAATCTCTGGGGGAACCACACGTTTCATCATTCAACTATATGCTGACAGAAGGCCTCCAACAGGCCATTGACAATTTGACACCGGCACAATTTAAAATCGGAGAAAAACAAGTCAAAATCTCAATTAAGGTGAGTTTTACTCTCATTTTCCTATCTCAATGGTTTTCACATTTTGTATTGCCATATTGTATTGATTTTTTAAAGTATTTCAAATGCTTAGATAACTTAAACTCGGTTAAATCTATAACCTTTATTGAAAGGTGCAAGGCACTGCCTGGACACGATTCTCTGTAAAATTTGTACATGGTGTACAAACAGTGTTTGTGACAGTCAATAACCCGGTTGAACTGAAATATTGTAATGACTCCCATTAAATAAAAAAAGACTAAATATTCCTTCCACAATCTGTTCCAGTCAGCATACATTCTGCCGCCGGCAGTGCCGTCGGGCACAGCTGGTGTGAGGTCTCCTGTGATTTACCCGACTGAGTGCAGACAGCGTGGCAGCAGCTACACGGGCACACTGCACGTACTCGTGGACTGGACGATTGATGGGGTGCCCCAGCCCCAGCAGGACTACGCCGTCGGGCAAGTGCCCATCATGATAAAGGTGTGTAAAGAGTAGTGGTGTGTCAAGCTGAGTTGACAAATCAATTTGACTCAAGTCAAGAGCCGACTTGAGTTAACTCGAGTCAAGTTGTTCGTAACTCAAGTTGGACACGAACTCGTACGGAGATTACCGAACCTACACGAACTTGGAACTCAGTCAACTCGGCCGACTCGCAAAACTGTAACCGTATTGGTCCTGTTGGAGCCAGAAACAAACTCGTCCGGGGATTGCCAGCTCGAGCCGACTCGCTTCTCAACTTGAGTCAGAAGCCGAACTCATCCAATGATTGCCGACTCAAGCCAGCTCGTTTCTCAACTCAAGTCAGGACCCGAATTCGTCCGATGATTGCTGACTCGCTTCTCAACTCAAGTCAGAACCCAAACTCGTCCAATGATTGCCGACTCATTTCACAACTTGAGTCAGCATCTGAACTCGTCCGATGGTTGCCAACTTGAGCCGTCCAATCCCCCGCATGATTTAGCATTGATGCCAGATGGCGAGTCAAATTCAACTTGACTTAAACCTCGAGTTGGCTGGGTGGACAAGTCAAGTTGACTCGAGTCATCAGATGACTCAACTCGGCACATCTCTAGTAAAGAGTATTGAGATGCCGATATTTGAGATATTTTTGCTCGATATTAATGAATAAACGTCTTAGAGAACTATGCCTTTTGCTTGACGGCAGGGTGGGTGGGAGTGTACCAACGGACCAAGGTAAGGGCTGTTTATCCTTTGAGGCCACGTCCATTAAATAAAGATTTGCCCACCCAGTCCAAGCTTGGCCAAGCCTATTCCATTTACCTATTCTTTTTGCTTTTGTATTTATCTACAAAAGGGTTAGGACCTAAGGGATATTTCAGGGAGAAAAAATATTATGAAGAGAACAACAAAAAAAACTGATTTTTTAAATTATGAAATATTTTGTATTTATGTAAAGGAAGTTTCATTCCTTTCTGGTAGCCATACAAAAAGAGAAAAAATGGCTAAAGTACCCTCACAGAATTTTTCTGTGGTTACTATTCGAAATGGTGACCTATTTCAATTGGTCACACCAATCACTATCAAACTAGTCAATGTGACCTTTGGAAACTGATCATCCTCTGCCATCTTATAAGCATGTTCATGTGTAAATACATTATGCAGTAAATATCTCAGTGTTGTAAGACTATTCATTAACATCCAGTAATTGAAAAACATGTATCATGCAAATGAAGAAAATATTTAGGTATTTTTGAGGTAGATTTTTGTCATTATATTTTACTGTGCCAAAACTACCTTAGGGCACCTGTATTTTTTTCTAAAGAGAAAACTCATCAAATATTGTAGTGTCAGAGAATAACTATGAAATCTGTTTAACCAATTAGTGAAACGCATTTTACAACATTTTGGGGTCTGGAATCTGATGCCAAATTTAGGAAGAATAACTTAGAATGTAACAAAAACTACTTTAGGCCCATCTATAGTCAAGTCTATATTGGAAACTAACCTCCCAAGTTCCTAGCCTAACCCGAGGAATTGGTTAACAATAAAAAAATTACATCAATCTGTTCTTTGTTTCTGTTGCAGTCAAAAGCTTGTTACCTCGCGGACATGAAGCCTAGTGAACTGATAAACAGGAAAGAACACGTGGACGAGTGGGGAGGATATTTTGTGATCAAAGGACACGAAAGACTGATCCGAATGCTTCTGATAACCAGACGAAACTATCCGATCGCAGTCAAGCGCTCTTCGTGGAAGGGGAGGGGAGCTTTGTTCTCAGACATCGGGATACTTATGAGATGCGTCAGAGAGGACCATACGTCTGTTGTAAGTTATTTGGTAAAATAAACATTAATTCATAAAACCATCCTCATAGGTGTGTGTGATTACTCAAAATCGAGTTTTTTTCGAGCCGAGTATATGCTACTTGACTCAACTTATTGCAAAATACTCAAAAGTTCGAGTCGAGTAGTTACTCCCGCTGTTTCCCAAAATCGGTTAGTTTTTCACAATGTCTTCTTTGCCATCTTTAATTAACATAACCAAAGCCTCGTTTGTTATACTTAAGTAGAGAGTCCTTTTGAGTTATCAAAGAGACATTAATTTATATATCACTCTATCGTTTCTAGAGTGAGGTTATTTATTATTCCTTCTCTTAGAAAATTTATTTTTGTTATATTTTAGAAATTATACCAAATAAATAACAAACTCAGTTTTTTGTTGAGTAACTCGAATCACCAACAACCAACCATTAAAATGACATTTTATAAATAATGACTAAAACTAAAACATCAAACTAATTTATTGATTCATTTACTAACCTTGGGCTTACAAACTAAAGTGAATTCAATGGCTCATTGTTAAAATAATGTAGAATACCAATGTAACCTTCTTATTTTAGACTGGTGGCATACTTAAATTCTCTATGGAATCTTACATCATTGTATTTCATGAATTTTGTTACCTTGCATGCATTTAACGTTAATTGCACGTGCGGTTGCAACAAAATATTTTCTCGTGAGAAGTACCTTTACATAAACATATGACCATGTGATTTATTATCTAATCATTACAGATGTTGCACACTAATTTCGACAACAGTGCTCTCTCTCACCCTCCAATACGGCTGACCAGAACTATAGCAGTCTACTAAAGGTGAACTATCAATGATCGTACTCTTCACTTTCACTTGTTACAGAACAACGTGCTGCACTTTGTCGCCGACGGCACGGCTCGGCTCATGATCAGTCACCGCAAGACGCTGTATTACACCCCGATCATGTTGATACTGCGATGTCTGACGTCAGCCTCCGACGAGACCATCTTCCGCACCATCATGGCGGGATTTGAGGACGATTTGTACTTTAAAGGGTACGTAGAATAACTGTTCTTTTTTAAACTCTTGAAATTCTTTCATGATCAATACCTAAACTATTATTTATTTAATGTGAGGTTCCCGAGCTTTCTAGCCCAGAAGTGAGTGTTTACATGTTGCATTAATCTCTTTATGTCCGAGTAATTTCGTACCCCTGTAAACCCCAGGCCAGGTATTTTTTCATGAAACCAGTTGATTATTAACTTTCTTTAGTTAGTTAATTAGTTTAAAATAAATACTTTTCTTAAAGTATAAATATACCATAAATATATATTTTTTTACTTGGAGTTACTTATCACCAGGAGGCCTGAGCTGAGCTGGAAGAGTGATAAACAATTCACCTTGCCCGATCTATTTCATCGTCACTTTAACCATCTGTGTCGTCCGGAAAATCATTTAGGCCACTAGGCGTAATTTAAAAGTATTCCCTGGTTTCACGGTCTCGCCAAACTTTTTGGTCCGCCATTGCACAATGTTTACAAACATGGACCAGCTGTCAAGAAAACAACTTGTAGAATTGAAATATTCAGTGATGTAGTCTGCTAACACACAAAACAATACATCCCAAAGGCAGCCTGACAATTCCCGAATGTAATGGAAGTAAAACGAAGCAATCCGACTTCTGTCATGGCAGCAAGAGCAGCAAATTTAAATCACAATGATACACTCGCGTATATGCGACCGTGGCCTGGCGGCAGGGCTGGACATTGTCGCGTACACATGACCGTGGACTTTAAGAGGTTAATACTTGTGAGTGCCCAGACAGTCTACGTAGTTTCAGGGACATAGAGCGATTCAACCATCCTAATCACAGTTGTAGGATGAGATTGAAATGAACCAATCTGTACATTTCAAATACATCGTTCTTAAACTTGTTAAGAAAACAACTGGTAGGAAAAAATATGTTTAAGAAAACAAGTTCCTAAGAAAACTTAGGAATAAATACAGGAACGTGTAGTAAGGGTATTTATAGAAGGTTGTATTTTATGAGTAAGACAAGACAATGAGAATGGGCAAGACGGACTCACTTAAAAATATTCTGAGACAAATTATCATACTACCAGTAAAAGTACGTGATCATAAATAATGAGGAAGAGTGGTTTCAGAAGGAGAGCGGAAAGCATGGGAATTATCAAAAAATTTTGGAGAATTATTGGATCTATATCGAGAAGAAACAGAAGATAAGAGAAATATAACATGTACATTGACTGAAGTCGTTCAATGTTAGCCATAAAATAACAAATTAAAATGAATTAATATTTTATGAATGTGTTTTGAGAAAACTAAGACACAAAAGACTACTCAGAAAATGTTTAAATAAATGTAATTTTTTTTCTCAGATGTGTTTTGACTATGCTACGGTTACTACACGAGCAGAACATTCACTCGCAAGACGAAGCCAAGCAGTACTTGGGGAAAATATTCCGTATACGCTTTATGGAACTGCCGCAATGGTCCACAGACGAAGAAGTATGTGATTTTATTTTGAAGTAAGTACATTTTTTTTATTTTTCTGTAGAGATATTATTTTAAACTTATTAAAAAATTACATGGAAAACTTTTAACCCTTTGCAATTGTAAGGCCAGCAGGAGTGGCCACAACACAGTTGGCAGGCAGTCGGAATTAATTTCCAATGGCTTGGTTCCGACAGTTGGATGGCCAGCTCTGCTGACCAATCCCCACTCCGTGTAAGCTCAGTATTCATCGAGGCAGCACACTCCCATCAGCTGGGAATTGTTTTCATTGACAACCTGCAATGTCATCGTAGGGGATTTTTACGATTAAAAGTTATAAATCTGCTGTGATGGTACAAATCTGCTGTCAAATAACTCGCAGGTTGCAGTACTCTACAGGCATAATGCAAAATTTAGAAAAACAAACAAAATCATATGTTTTGGCACTTATTGGCCAGTATTGCTGGGCACCTAAGCGTTTGTTGGATTACATTTTGGCTAGCACTGCTGGCTGGCCGATTGCATATGACAACTGCTGTAGAAAAAATCTGACTTCCGTTCGCGCTTAAGGCCCGTTTTCACCATGCCAGCTGAAGAGCCAACCAGCACATGACAGTCCAATACCAAAAATCTATTTACAGCAAGTGCACATTTCAGCCGTGGCGACACAATGCCAAAAATGACTAAATAATTATTAGGTCAATTTATAGTTAATGTTTAAATATTCATTAATAAATATTAGGTAAGAAGTGTACACACGCTGCAAGTACGTTTTTGGCATTGGACTGTCTTATGCCAATTGGCTCTTCAGTTGGCATCATGAAAACGGGCCTTAATGGTGGCGACCAGTCCAGTATCTCTGGAATAGCAGCAAATATCCAATCCGATCGCAAAGGGTTAAATTAATTCTTGGTACTAGAAGAAACGTAATAAAAGTAATCAATACTTCTTTCATTCATAGGCCACCATATTAAATATCGTATTCACAAGAGCTAGCCTGTAGCTAGCTGATACGTGGTGGTGGTGGTGGTGGTAGCTGGTACGTAGCTGGTGTAGCGGTGATACGTGTTTACCACTGCTGATCAGTGCGTTTGCCTGAGTGTTTACATTTTTACCACACAGACTTATTTAAATTCATGTGGATGAAATCGTTTACAAATAATTGCATTCGAAATTGAAATAGTCAACTCGTATTGTGTTTCTATTTCTGAAATATGATATCAATTCCTTGTTCTAAGAATGAACAAGGATGATTTTGTAGAAAATCAGACTGAACTCTTCAAATACATGATGGGAATTAAATCTTACACCTCAAACCAGAATCGACAACACTAACATTACGGCAAAAGTAGTTTTATTTAAGATGTTAAATAAGATGTTAAACAAAATTTTATTTTTCGTTATTATAATTTTGTATTTCGATACTGCATTTTTAGACTGCAAAAAAATGTTTAAGATTATAGGCCTACTTGAAATAAATATTTTATTTAAATATTGTATTTTTAGCGAATTTCCCCTATAGGGAAGAAGCTATTACCGTAGGTCTCATGGTAAGACCTAAGCGCGGGACCATCATAACTTTTCGTTTTGGTGCCCCCAGATACCAAAAACACCATTCGTTCAAATTTGTATTTATATATATATATCTATATATATATATATATATATATGTGTCTGTAAGCACGATAGCGCACGCAAAAACTGTCCGATCGGAATGAAATTTGGCATAGGCGTGTAAAGTAGTAATTAACGGATGAGTTTGAAAACCAGCCTGATCGGACCACTGGAAGGGGGGGCAAAGGGGGATAAACCCCCCAAAAAAGGGTTTTTTGGGGTTTTCACGTATAAAAATAAAAATAATCCAATTTTAGTTAGCACCATTGAATTGAGCTCAAAAAAACAAACAATCTAGTATTTTGAATCATTGCTCTATGTCCATTGGTTACTGAGATATTCTAAGTGGTAAACACAGTACGTTGTCTCAATGTTAACCTCATGGGAAATAAGTAAAATTCTATATCTCGCTTATTTCTCTACATATCTTAATAAAACTTGGTTTGTGGCTTCATCTAGATAAGATCTAATGTATTTTAGTCTAAAACCCCTGAAAATTCCATTTTTGTGGCAGCAAACCTGCATACTCATTCCCCATGTTATCCTTATGGGAAATAAAAAAATTTTATATCTTCCTTATTTTTTGACATATCTTGATAAAAGTTGGTATATGGTTTCTCCTAGTTCAGATCTACGGAATATTGAATTAAAACCACACAGTTTTAACGGACCTGTTGCAGCAAACCTGCATTCTCATTCTCCATATTATTCTTATAGAGCTTACAAAAACATTAAATTCTCGGATTGAAATAGGTTCTTTTGCATTAGAAATTCGCTGAGTATGCAGGTCTGCTGCAACGGGTATTATGTAATTCAAGGCGTAGGGCTGCAATTATTGTTATTAATGTAAGTACATAAAAACTATACTTTTCACCAATCTTCCCCCAGTGGGATCCTAACTGGCTTTTGGTAGTTTAGGTACCAATACTGGGTGCAGCAATGGAATTAGTCACAGTTGGAGGCAGTGTTGTAGCTATTTTTCAGTGAATAACTCCAGTTCCCCATCAGAGAAGCTGGGCTTGACAGCATGGTGGACGGAGGTCTTTAGTGACCCATACGTGGGCCACTAATCTCTTGAAGCACTCATCCATTGGATAAAGTTATATATCTTTGCTTGCCCGAACCTTATTCTCCAGTGTAAGCTTGCCCGAATCTATTCCATCTACCTATTCCTTTTTCTTTTGCTTCTCCTGTATTAATTCACCAAAGGCTAGGACTTAAAGGATATTCAAGGGGAGGCCTCCTCTCCTTTTCGCTTACTATACAAAAAGACGGAATAATGGCTTTAGTACCCTCATATTTTTACATGGGGTGGGGCAGCCAAACTTTACTAATCTCCTCATACAAAAAAAATCTTCTAACCTTGAAAAAACTTGACCTAGTAAAAAGTCAAACCTCAGGATTATTTCTTTAATACTGACTTAAGAAACCTTTCCTTGCACACCCCTAATAACCTTTTTATCCGCTCGAACAGACATTGCGTTTGCATTCACGTGGACGACTACCGAGACAAGTTCCACACTCTGGTGCTGATGCTGCAGAAGCTGTTCTCCGTGGTCCAGGACAAGAGTTGCGTCGAGGGCGCCGACGCCGTCATGATGCAGGAGCTGCTGCTCTAGTAACTAGTCTGTTCGCTCGGCAGGCGCTGCGTCTGTATCCACGTGGACGACTACCGAGACAAGTTCCACACTCTGGTGCTGATGCTGCAGAAGCTGTTCTCCGTGGTCCAGGACAAGAGTTGCGTCGAGGGCGCCGACGCCGTCATGATGCAGGAGCTGCTGCTCTAGTAACTAGTCTGTTCGCTCGGCAGGCGCTGCGTCTGTATCCACGTGGACGACTACCGAGACAAGTTCCACACTCTGGTGCTGATGCTGCAGAAGCTGTTCTCCGTGGTCCAGGACAAGAGTTGCGTCGAGGGCGCTGACGCCGTCATGATGCAGGAACTGTTGCTCTAGTAACTAGTCTGTTCGCTCGGCAGGCGCTGCGTCTGTATCCACGTGGAAGACTACCGAGACAAGTTCCACACTCTGGTGCTGATGCTGCAGAAGCTGTTCTCCGTGGTCCAGGACAAGAGTTGCGTCGAGGGCGCCGACGCCGTCATGATGCAGGAGCTGCTGCTCTAGTAACTAGTGTGTTCGCTCGGCAGGCGCTGTGTCTGTATCCACGTGGACGACTACCGAGACAAGTTCCACACTCTGGTGCTGATGCTGCAGAAGCTGTTCTCCGTGGTCCAGGACAAGAGTTGCGTCGAGGGCGCCGACGCCGTCATGATGCAGGAGCTGCTGCTCTAGTAACTAGTGTGTTCACTCGGCAGGCGCTGCGTCTGTATCCACGTGGACGACTACCGAGACAAGTTCCACACTCTGGTGCTGATGCTGCAGAAGCTGTTCTCCGTGGTCCAGGACAAGAGTTGCGTCGAGGGCGCCGACGCCGTCATGATGCAGGAGTTGCTGCTCGGCGGCCATCTTTACCTCCAGGTATAACTGATGCCAAATTTTAAGGCCCATTGCAGTGGATGCACAGCAGCAATGACGGCTTTCCTACCTCTTTTTGACTGTTTTTGCTTTTAATTATGTTTAATCAAGTAACTAACTTGTTAAATTTCGTTTGTAGTTTTTTGTCAATATTAATATAATTTTTTAAAAAGGTACTTACTTAGTACATTAGATTGTTAGTTGTTAGCTAGTCAAATTAGGTTAGCCTACTGTTTTTCCCCCTATATAAAACTGTTAATTTTTTTCAAGGTCCTTAAAGATCGGCTTCAAGGTTGGGTGTTCACCATAAGAAGTATGATTCAGAAGAGGATGCACGCTTCATACGAGCTTACAAAAGGTATTCATATTGTAATAGCCTCTGCTTAGAACTATAACTGGGTTGTTTACCTTTCTGTTAAGAGGGGAACAAAAAGTTATCATGATCTCAGGCTTAGATCTCCCCTTAAGACCGAAGGTAATAGCTTTTTAATTAATACAGAAAGTTCGCTTAAACACACATGACGTCCTGTAGTAACTGAAAATAAATCACATTTTATTTAATATTTCCCAAAAATTAAAATCACTTCTCTTGATTTGCAGAAGAATTACATTCGGCTGTGAAGAAGTCCGGGCTGGTGGAACAGTCTTTGAGCAACTTCCTGGCGACGGGAAATGTGAAGAGCTCCTCGGGCCTGGGACTGATGCAGGATAAAGGTACGGTTTGGTTTTGGAAAATCTTTACTGCTGGGACGAACTCTGTCCCTGATGTACTTTGTACATTATCGCCGCTTAACCAACTTGGCCTCTTGCTCGGTTCTGTGGTACTTCATACTTAGTCTAGACTGGCTCAGTTGTTGATCCAGGCCCTACTGTTGACGGAGATTATAGGCTGTGACTTTGACTGATGGCAGAGAATTAACATGATTTGGCAGGAAGGCTGATTCATCATAGCCTTGGGAATAAAAGGTGATGGGAGGGATGTTAGCTTGGATATTTCTAATGCTTAGGGAGGGACTAACCCATTGGCATAGACATACGAGACTGTCTCATAACGCCGCGATCCAGGTCAGACGTAGAGATACCCTCAGCTGTTTGTGAGGGCTTGGCCTAGTAGTTCACTGGTTTGCTGTTAGGGTCGAATGTAGGCTTTATGAGCCAATCGTTCTCCTGGCCGACAGTGGCACCATAGCTGAGTTGGCTAACGAGCCATACTGACGAGTATAGCGTTGAAGCTGTTCATGCTGGACATTTATTGGGCAACTCACCACCTTCAGGTTATTTATGGCGTTTGGTCCTGTGGTGAAGATTTTGTTGGTAAATCCTCTTGTCAATATTAAAATAACAGTCAAAAAACACGTACACACACACGAAAACACATAGACGCCACGAAACGAAAAACCCGACGTTTCGAGAAACCACTTAAAAAAAGTCGGGTTTTTCGTTTCGTGGCATCTATGTGTTTTCGTGTGTGTGTACGTGTTTTTTGACTGTTATTTTAATATTGACAAGAGGATTTACCAACAAAATCTTCACCATAGGACCAAACGCCATAAATAACCTGAAGGTGGTGAGTTGCCCAATAAATGTCCAGCATAATTCAGATACCCCACCTAAAAATGTCTTTTAAAGAAAGAAGCTGTTCAGTGGTGCTGGGTTCGATTGCTGACAGTGGCCAATTCCTATTACGCTTCCAAACGTGTGGTCAAGTTGGTAGGAGGGCCCACTTAAAATAATCGGTGACTAGCTCAGGTGAAAGCTGATGGCATTTGTATGTTTAATAGGGATTGCAGTGGACACCTGTTTTGCTTCTTTTTACTCTTGTATAAGAATAAGAATTCGTTTACTGTCTTTCAGGCTTACAAGCATTGACAAAGTCTTTGAGGTCTTAGGAGGTCTATAGAGGAGGAGGACACTTTTTTTATTCTTTCATTAATAAATTCAGCATATTGTCAATGCATGTGGATAGTCAAAAAGGACATAACCAAAATATTAGACCAAATATAGACTAAATAAAGATATTAAAACTAAAACTAGAAAAATAAAAAAAATTTGGACATTAAAGGGTTAAAGGCTCAAACTACTTTAGCTGAACATATGACAGCTAAGCTAATACTTCTTCAACAAAGGAAAGGGAAAAATTCTGTGGTTTCTCAAGCACAGGGGGCGGGGGGGGGGGGGGGGGGGGTAATGCCATGATTCCACAGGCAAGGAGGAATGCTGTGACATCTCAAGCTCAGTGGGGCAGAGCTATAATCGCTCTTGCGAAGAAGGTGGATAACAATGATTGCTTTGATCCGTTAAGTTTCATTACGTATTAAATCAAATCAACACCAACACAAAACCTTTTGTTACATTTATGGCATAGCAAAAAATTCAAGTCTTTCAATAGTAATATTACGTTACTAGGCTGGAAAGTACTGTTTTGCCGAACGAGCATGATAGTTTTCATGCAAGTACGGTAAAATTTACCGACCGTGTAACATACGATATTTTTCATCATACTACTAAAAAAACACACTTTCAATCATAAGTTAGTCCTTGCATAAACCAATATATTTTATTTGCTAAGTGTAAATATGTATATATTTTGTGTATCATGTGTGACTCCATTCTTGTACCCTTGTACTTATTGAATAAAGAAGTTTGAAATGAAATGAAAATGAAATATGTTTCTCAATCCTTCAAACCTAACCTATAACATTCAAAACAGACATTTGCTACTGATGCCAGTGCTGCCACTACATTCCTCTAAAAAGTAACCAATAAACAAGCTTTAAACATCGGTTTGCTGCAAATAAGCTGATTGTTTACTTCCATTTTTCTGGCCAAGGCTGGATAAATCAGCTGATTTGTAGCAAACCGACGTTTAATGTGTGTTTATTGGTTACTTTTTAGTGGAATGTAGCAATTTTTGCATAAACCAATATGAGAAACATATTGGTTTATGCAAGGACTACGTTATGATTGAAAGTAGGGGTGTGCGAGTATTCGAACGGTCGAGCTTTTAGGTCGAGCTTTTCAGTATTCGGCTCGGCTCGACTTTTTTCGAAAAAGCTCGACACTCGAGCCGAGCTTTTGATAAGAGAGTTCTTATCGGAAAGATAATTATTGCGATCTATTTTTGGACACGTTAAACCGGAAGAACGTTTCCGCCCACGAAAAGCAAGCAAAAAACATTCCCTAGTGATAAGGAAAGGACATTGACAGATAACAAGAAGTATTATCTCCATTTAGACGGAAATCGGAGCTATATTTAGTTGACCTTGGGGAACGCGAAATACAGCATTTAAGTCTATTGTTTTATCAAGGCTTATCTCTTAAACGGTATATCGTACAAGTTTCATTTTGGTCTCATTTGATTTATAAAAATAAGACAAAAATCATGAGCCACAATTTATAGTTGTATGACAAGTATTTGTATTTTTGTATTTTGTAGTAAGGATTCCTTATCTCCTAATTAACTCTCGCTCTCTGACATACGCACACACACTCTGAGTCAGACAATAGCAAAAAACAGGAAAGGGGCTTGGAGTAAACAACCCCCCCCCTCCCTGGCCACTGATAAGGAGAGTGAGAGAGGTAGCTGTTTCTTTCTTTCTCTCTGTTCCGTCCTAATTTATTTATGATCTTTCTTCTCCTTAATTGTACATTATTTTCTTCACAAAAGTTTAGAAATGCAACTAATTTTAGGATTACAATAAATTGTTGTTGTTGTTAAATATTAGTTCATTCATATATTATATTCTGAAATAATAAGTTAAGCCATGAATATTATGCCACAGTTGGGACTGCTATTTAATTCTGTGTCATCTTTACTAAGTGAACATGGAAAAAATCAATCTTGTGTTTGACTAAGTGTAAATGTGTGATTTTTTTACTAGATATAACTATTTTAAAACCTTTCAGCTACTCCTTTCTACTCTTGAAATTAAATTTTGTAGTACCTATATGTAACTAGTCTAATTATGCAGTTTTAACTACTTATTTTAAAGTAAAGTATTGTGGGATTGGTTATTAACTTAAATATAATGTAGATAAATTAAGATTTTAAATTTGATATTTTTCTTCATAAATTATTTTTTGAGCCAGTTTGATAAATTTTATGTAACAAACAAAATACAAAATACTAATGAACCTATCAGATAATTCACTTGTTTTGGAGATGCTTTCAATTTTTGAGCTGGCGGTCACTTGAGGTATGCAAACATTAGTCTATTGTATCTTTCAAAATTAAAATCAAGCTTCATAATTTCTTTTAATAATTTGGTGATTGTTCAAAAGCTCGGCTCAAAAAAGCTCGAGCTCGAAAACTTTTGAAAAAGCTCGGCTCAGCTCGGCTCGAGTTCAAAAATCACTATTCGCACACCCCTAATTGAAAGTAATGTTTTTTTCTGAGTAGTATTATGAAAAATATCGTACGTTACATGGCTGGGAAGTTTTGGTGTATTCGCATGAAAATCCAACGCGAGCGAAAGCTTGTCCGGCAAAATAGTACTTCCCGGCCTAGTAACATAATATACTATTTCCAGACTGGTACGGCAATGGGTAACTTTTGAGCCCACAAAAATTAACAGAAAACAGATGTTTCTGAGTCAGTTTGATGAAAAAAAACCCGTTTTGAATTTACAGGTCTGACGATCGTGGCGGAGAACATAAACCGGATGCGGTACATGTCGCATTTCCGCGCAGTCCACCGTGGCTCGTTCTTCCAGGAGATGCGGACGACGGAAGCGCGACAGCTGCTGCCAGATGCCTGGGGCTTCATCTGCCCCGTGCACACGCCAGACGGGTCTCCGTGTGGGCTCCTCAACCACCTCACCAAGCACTGCCAGGTAGCCCCTGCGAGGGATTTATTTTTTTTTTAACCCTTTGCGATCGGATTGAATATTAGCCGCTTTTCCGTAGTGATCGCGAGGCCAGCTCTACTGGCTGCCATCATTAGCGTACAGAAGTCCGATTTTTTTCCACAGCAGTTGTCATTTGCAATCGGAAGTCCAGCGGAGCTGGCCAATATAAAATCCAACAAATGCCAGAAGGACTGGCCGATAAGTGCTGATAACATATGTTTTTGTTTGTTTTTCTAAATTTTGCCTGATGCCTGTAGTGAATGCCGAGCTGACCCGGAGTGGGGCTTGGCTAATACAGCTGGCAGAACCAAGCCGTATGAAAATTAATTCCGACTGGCTGCTGACTGCGTTGTGGCCACTCCTGCTGGCCTTACGATCGCAAAGGGTTAAGAGGACCAGGCTTCATTTAACCATTGTATTACAACGCAGCTAAGTTAGCTCATTGTGCACCTTCAGACACAGGTCCTCATTCTCCGTCAAATCCCAGGTCCTTAACGAACCTTGAAATCCTCTTGACAAGGGTTATCTGTTCTTCCCCCAGGTCACTCATTGGTAGGCCAAGGAGCCTAATATACAGACCTTGTAGGGCTGGGTACTCAGAAAGCACGTGAAAGGCTGTTTCTTCCTCCTCACCGCTCTTCCTACTCAGTAGGTTATCAATAGGGATTCCCATCTTGTGTAGATGTCTGCGGAATTCCCAGTGGCCACTGATGAAGCCTTCCACTTTCCCGCAAAGTCCCTTGCAAGTCAAAGGGCTCAGGATTGGTTCTTGATACTTATTCTCACATTATACAGGGTGTCTGGTAGTCTGGAATTCGGAAAAAGTCGGGGATTTTGTAAGTTTAAGAATTGTTTGGAAAAAGTTTTAACCTGTTTTTGTTGGGGGTTTTGATAGTCTCGGTTGCCCTTCCTCAAAGAAAAATTCTGTAAAGGTACTTTGTCTATTTGCACGGCTACCAAAAAGGAAGCTTTCTCTTTCTCAGTAATATCCCTTAGATCCTTAACTTTTTTTATCAGATCAATACAAGGGAAGCAAAAGGAAATATGATAAGGTAAGTTAGACGGAACATGTACGGTCAAGCCTAGACTGGGTGGGCAAAGATATTTGCTGACTCTTGTAAATACAGGGTGTCTTATTAGTTGGGAATTCGGAAAAAGTTGAGGATTATGTAAGGTCGGGAATTGTTTGGGGAAAGTTTTAACCTTTTTTTGTTGGGGGATTTGATAGTCTGGGTTGCCCCCCCTCCCCAAAGGAAAAATTCTGTGAAGGTACTTCAGCCGTTATTTTGTCTTTTTGTACGTCTACTAAAAGGGAAGCTTCCTCTGTAACATTCCTTTGGCCCTAAATTTTTAGCAGATTAATACAAGGGAAGCACAAGGAAATAGGATTAGGTAGATGGAATAGGTACAGTCAAGCTTAGACTGGGTGGGCAGTGATTGATTGACCTTTATCCAATGGATGCAAGGATAGGGCCTCAAAGGATGGTGGTCCTCATCTTGGTCGCCAGTACACCCCTGCCCACCTTGCCATCTAGTCCAGCCACCCCTGGTGGGAACAGAAGTTGTTCACTGAAAGACAGCTACAACTCTGCCTCTAGTCGTGATAACTGTCGTTACTGTACCCAGTATTGATACCTTAACACTTTAAGTGTGGGCTGGTCACCAGTGACTGGCAGCGAGATGCGCGCACCGGCCTGACCGGTCACGTGTGCCTGGCCCGCACTCGGTGGAATGAATCAGTCTCAGTGGCGCGGCCTTGCGGAGAAGTTCGGAGTTATTGTCGTGTGCGTTGCCATGGTAACCTGCCCTATACTGTGTGTGCGTCGCCCGCCGTCCCCACGGGCCTGAGCCGGTCTCCCATGTCCTTTTATCTGTCCTTACTTTTTGCATATTTTGACTTATTGCCTTCATGTTTTTGCGTGTTAAATGATATTTTATTATTTATTATCTTAGTTTTGCTGACAGTACGGACAAACCAGAATCGTGTATTGGTAATTGCTTTGAGCAGTTCCATGATGCACTGTGAATGAAATTGACACTGGTTGGGGGGATGAAGGGGCTGTATATAATTGAAAATATTAGTTGTAGTGAAATTTAACATTTTTTGAGTGAAAACCCGTGTTTATGAGACGAGGAGTGGGGGATTTACGTCACGACGCCTACGAACTCCTTCCTACGGGCCGGCCTAGTCACCCGTGACCAACGATTTTGGATGCCATTTTTTTTTTTTGAAAATACGCCTTGAAACTCAGTTTGCAACCAGATCCTAGCTTCTGGATACAAAAGGTAAGATTTTATATAAATAGTATATTTCGTCACTAGGATCAAAAGTGAACCTTTTCAATACGAGCTCCAGTTTAACAGCCCTCAATGTTTCTTTCCACTTGTCTCTTGGACTTGAAAAAATCAGATCAGATGTTGCGCATGCGCAGGTTTATTCCTAACTATCGATTGTTGATTCGATAACTTCAAACCGACAACAATGCAACAACGTGTTACAGTCGATTGCTAATATTGATTATTCGAATTGATACCATTCAAATTAAAGAGTTTCGTGAAAGAAAATTATCAAGGCCGTAGCCAATGGGGGGGGTTAGGGGGTCAGAACCCCCCCCCCCCGAAATAGAAGGAACAGTATTGAAAACGTAGAAAATGGGGGTGAAACCCCCCCCCCCCCCAAATAGTTGAAACCCCCCCCCCCCCAAAAACCCCCCGAGCAAACGTAGAGGGCCCGGAAAGAGTTGAAAAGGGTCCAAAATGACGATAAAGGCGGGGAAAAGCACACACGTGAGTAAAAAAAAGAAAAAAAAGCCTTTTGCCGAGCCGGAAATTCAGCCGCCGGTCCTGTCCAAACCCCCCCCCCCCCCCCGAAAAAATTTCCTGGCTACGGCTTTGATAATTATGATAATAAACGACAAAAATGAAATAGCGATGTACTCGGCACTTTTTGCCTTTTTTAGTCCTAGGAGTAAAAAGAGATCAGCTGGTATCGAGTATATTAGCTTTTAATTCCTAGGAATAAACAGAGCGTATTTAGGTCCGGAAAACGCGCATTAAAAACAGCTGTTTTTAATGCAGTATGACAAAAAAAGATTTTCAAGCCCTGGGGAAGGTTAACTCATATTTTTGCCGCATCCAAAGTGTTAACTAGCAAAAGCCAGTTAGGATTTCACTCGGGTTTTCAACTACCCTTGTTCATTTTCTTTTCAGGTGACCAGGCCGGTAGACGCCGAGATGTACCGGCGGCTGCCCGCGGTGCTGGCGTCGCTGGGACTGCAGCCTCTGGACCACGAGCTGGGGGTCGCCCCGGCGGCTTGCTACACGACGTGTCTCGACGGCCGAGTGGTGGGCCGGGTGCCTCACGCCTCCGCCGCACGGTTCGTCGACAAGCTGCGCACACTCAAGATACAAGGCGAGAAGGTGGGCCAAGTTAAAACATTTTGTTCCATTTTAACTCCATTTCAAAATCCGTTTTATCATCATTGGCCAGCTCATATTATTATATTTTATCACATTAAATAATGAAAGTTTTAAGATCACAGCTGAAATACCTTTGAATTTCTTACTTTAATAACTTATCATAAGAATATCTGATAATTATTTCACAATCTAACCCGCAGGTGCCCAACATGATGGAGACAGTGTGTGTGAAGGAGGGAGGCAGCCAGTTCCCCGGGATATTCCTGTTCACGGGCCCGGCACGGATGGTCAGACCTGTGTACAACCTGGCTGAAGGTCGGGTCGAATCTACAATCTAACAATCTGACAATCTAACCGCAGGTGCCCAACACGATGGAGATAGTGTGTGTGAAGGAGGGAGGCAGCCAGTTCCCCGGGATATTCCTGTTCACGGGCCCGGCCCGGATGGTGAGACCCGTGTACAACCTGGCCGCAGGTCGTGTGGAGTTGGTGGGCACCTTCGAACAGGTCTACCTTGACATCTGCATCACCCAGAAGGAGGCCTACCCTGGGGTGAGAGACCTTCCTTGAGTTTGGTTGTTGTTACGTGAAAGTACGGTTGGAAATTGATCGATGGGGATGGTAGGTTTAAGTTTTGATTTTCGTGGGGATTTGACATCGTTTGGTATTTTGAATCTGAAGGTCTGGGTGGAATGAAGGCTGGCTCAGATTCCAGATCCTGGAATGTGGTTAAACTTTTTGTTAAATATTAGTGATAGCAAATGCCCAAAAACTTTTTCTTTACTTTTTTTTAAGGAAATCCCTCAAGGGGTTGGTATTTTGGTAGGAATTATATAGGAAAACAACTGGCTTACCTGAAAATGAGTAGGCCTGTAGTCACAAACAATTATAACACACAAGAAAAATGTCCTATATTTCGGTTCATTGTTTTGTACCTTTTTCAAGGATTGAAAGAGTAGAAAGGTAGAGATTGTAGAGCTTTCTACTCTTTCAATCCTTGAGAAAGGTTCAAAACAATGAACCGAAATATAGGACATTTTTCTTGTGTGTTATAATTGTTTGTGACTACAGGCCTACTCATTTTCAGGTAAGCCAGTTGTTTTCCTATATAATTCCTATCAAAATTCTTTACTAATCAGTGATAGTAAATGTTCATAAAGAAAAAAATATTAACTTAGTTAAAAGTGTTGTTTTGTTACTTAACACACTCTTCCTTCTTTTTTTACTTTTTTTCCTCTACGCACTAATGAGATGAATTTGTGGTATTGCATTAATTTAAAACTACTGGAGCAATTAAAGCAATGTAATGGTAACTTGGCTAACTCTACAGGAAATAATATAAAAATAACTTATAAGTTCAACATAACGTGACACTTCAGAAGTTTATGAAAAAATACACAAAAATTTGACTTTTCAAACTTTAAAATAGTAAAAGTGGTTTACAGACCTGCTTTCTAAATCCAAATTATTGCTAGTGGAACTAGTTTCAATTCCTATATGAAATCATCTTCAGGCCATTCGAGGGTATAATTATTTTCATTTTAAGATCGTCGGGTTTGGAAGTTATAAACAAGGGTGTTTACTATATATAAAATAATAGTCCTCATTCAAGTAGTGTGACAAGTAAAGGTAGTAAATATGTTCATTCAATAAGTAATGATTTTTTCCATAAGTAATGATTTTTTTCCAGTCTCTCTTACTATGTAAATGAATAATGGAAAGGCTTATAGTCATTGTCATTAGTCAACCTCGAGTAATTGTTATTGGATACTTTTTTATGTAAAACGTTTTTGGCTTAACAGAAAGCTTATGCTTGATATTTTGATTTGGATTTTTGCGGACACTTGCTATCACTGATTAGCAAAAAACAACTGATTGTTTTTGACTAATCAGTGGTGGTAAAAGTCTGCAAACATCCAAATCAAAATATAAAATCACCATCACCAACAATGAATTTCAAACAAATGCTTATGCTTGACATTTAAAAATAAGACTTTTTGTTACATTCCAGATCACCACCCACCAAGAGCTGTCCAAGGACAGTTTCCTGAGCAACTTGGCCTGTCTGATCCCCATGCCTGACTGCAACCAGAGTCCACGCAACATGTACCAGTGCCAGGTAATTGTGTAGGTAGAGTCAAATGATATGGCACAGTCAGTCCCTCAAGACTTGTGTTAATTTTTGTACCGGGCCTACAGATGGCCTAGACCATGTTACTTGACTCAACGTATAAAATTTGGCCTTATCTGAATTGTACCAAGCAGAGTGTCAGTTTACTTTGTCTCCATGTTTTGATGGATGGATGTAAGGAAAAGTTTTTGATTTGCTAATGTCAAACTATATTTTTTTTTTTGCTTTGATTAATAACAGGAATTGCTGGAAGTAGATGTGCATCTCTGGTTTGTTGTAGGTAGGTGTGAAACTATAAGTCAAACAAACTATATACGATACCACCTATATTACAGGGATTGACTGGAAATCTTAAAATCATCTTATTTTAGTCATGATTTAATTAATTGACAAAAGTAGTGCCTGCAAAAGAAGTTTTTAGCCTTGATTAGTTGTACTCTTTAGACGAGCATTTTTTCTCTTCAGACTTCATTGAACTTTTATTTTCTCTTCATGTCATGTTCTGAAAATAAAGAATTTGTCCATTGTATATTTAATAATATAACAAATATTTCAAAGGAATCTTTTAGAAAATCATCCCTTTCAAACATGAGCAAATATTTAAACATTGTCAAAACAACTTTCATTTTCCAAGTGAAATTAAAAAATGAAATGAAAATCGTTTAAAACGTACGGTAAAGTATCATTAACTTCAAATTTCATAGCAAATTAGCATTTGTTATGTAAGTAAAATGAAATTAAAGTCTACTGAAACCCAATCAAATATACTGCCGTAAAATTTTCAGGTGAGCAAACAGAGACCTGAACAATAGAATATTACGTTAAAAGGCCGGGAAGTACTGTTTTACCAGACGAGTATGACAGTTCCCACGCGAGCGAAAGCAAGTGCGGGATTTTCATGCGAGTACGGCAAAACTTCCCGGCCGTGTAACATACAATATTCTTCATCATACTACTCAGAAAAAACGTACTTTCAATCATAGCATAGTCCTTGCATAAACATACGTTTCTCAATCCTTCAAACTTAACCTATAACAAACAGAACAAACATTTTCCATGGCTACCAGTGCTGTCCCTACATTTCTCTAAAAAGTAACCAATAAATAAGCATTAAACGTCGGTTTCCTGCAAATCAGATGATTATTTATCCGGCATTGGCCGGATAAAAATTTTTGCCAATAAAAAGGAACTGAAAACAGATGTTTCAGAGTCAGTATGATGAAAATATATTACCATAACAATTTCAGATGGGCAAACAAACTATGGGCACGGCATGTCACACGTGGGGGGTCCAGAGTGAGACTAAGCTGTATCGACTGCAGACGCCAGCCACGCCTCTGTTCCGACCCATCCACTACGAGACTGCGGCCTTGGATGACTTTGCCATGGGCACTAACGCGATTGTCGCTGTCATATCTTACACGGTAAGTAAGGTTTGCGGCTTTTAGCAGCAGATGTCGTGATCAGTGAGTGGTTTTTAAATAAATTTACAGTGTCAAATAGTTTTTATCCAAAATTGTTATATTATTTTACTTCCAATGGCTAGCAGTAGTTTTATAAAGTAAAAAAAATTATAGAATTAAGAAAAAAATTGGAAATCATAGAAAAATAATTTGAGATTTTGTAAAGAAATTTGATGAGGTTGGAATTTCAGAAGGACAAAAAGAGACATAACTGTATCTCTATATTTTGATTTGGATTTTTGCGGACATTTGCCATCACTGATTAGTAAAAAACAATTGATTAGTTGTTTTTTTACTAATCAGTGATGGCAAATGTCCGCAAAAATCCAAATCAAAATATAAAATCACCATCACCAACAATGAATTTCAAACAAAGATCTGTATTTCGTTTAATTTTTCTGCGCTACTTCAGGAGTATAAATTCAATAGGCCTATGAAGGAAAGAGGGAAACTGTTGGTCAGCAATGTTTTCATTGGCTTTGATTTATCTTGATTATAAAAAATTTTCTTTTATATACGGTCAAAAAAATTTTCTTTATATTGTTTTGAGTATTTTTTCTTTTTCATGTCACTTCACAAAGTTGCATGATGTTTATGGTTTCTGTTATTCAGTATCAGCACAAACTCCCAGAATTATTGGAGTAAAATTCTTCACATTTATTCTAGTAATAATTGTTGTATCTGATGTTCCTAAATCACTAGAGTTGCATTTGTTCCAGGGTTACGACATGGAGGATGCTATGATCATCAATAAAGCGTCTCTTGAACGAGGATTTGCTCATGGATCAATCCTGAAGTCGGAATTTGTGGACTTACAGTCTGTAAGTTTCATGCTATCCAATCGTTCCCTTTATTATATTTTTATGGGTTACGTTGAGAACCTACAAAAGTATTTGTAATTTTACAAAAGGTAATGTATACAGTTATTTTTACTCTTGCTAAATTTAATTGCTTACTAGGGGCCCCATGCGCAAATTGCGCATTTTAATATTAATTCTGTTTGTTAGAAACTTACCTACGGTTAGAATAAATTGTATGGCTTCAAACTCACCTTTATTAATCAAATTAACCTTTTCAAATGAAATTTATATATCTCACCTAAATAAACAAAGGTATAACTGAACAAAACACATACACACACATTATTCATCACCCATGCACCATGTTTTTGAATTTGGTTGTCTTCTCGAACGACAGTAGGATAACTGAAGCTTTTCTAGGAAGCCCATGTGCAAATAATTGCGCATTTTAGTATTTTTCAGATTTTCAGTTAGTCCTTTTCTCTCAGCAGTTCTCCGTTCCTGCCGAAGGTTACGCATATTTTCTTCCTAATCACGTCGACTCATTTTCCTCCATGCCTTCTTCATCTTTCTGATTCAATATTTGGTTTCCAACATATTTATAAGCCAACGATCATGCATCTTTACCATACAGAATGATTTACCTGCCTAAATTTAAATCAAATCTCCAATGAAAGTGACCCGAATTTATTTTTCTAAGCTCTTTTGGATGTTTACATTTTCAGACAATCTATTTTTGTTTACAATGTGACGGTTAAAAATTCGTCTCAAGATAATCAGCTGTTAAATTACAATCACATTAAAAACCGATATAACGCAAGTTGTTCAGCACTGGACCGTTGAAAGCGCCCTCTATAAATAAATTAAAGCCTTGTGGGTCGAAGCCGAAAAAGAAATGCCTATTTTAACTATCTGTCGCCGGTGCGCTATATTATAAGCTTTAAAATGACACCTCAATCGTAAAAATCGGTTCAGTAGGACGCCTGAAAAAGGGATCTAACAGAAAAAAACCTTATTGTATTAAGTATATAGATTCTTTCACCAGTCAGAAAATTGTTGACTGTGTTGAGTAAAACTATGTACAGTATCTATTTTTGCATGATAATTTTAAGGTGATAAATCCTTTAATTTTTTATTTAGAGGTTTTAAGTATAATCTACTTTCAGACCAATGATTATAAATATTGGAAAAATATATATTATAATATTATAAAAATTGGAATTTTTGTTGAGTTATTTAGTTCTTTTTTTCATCATGCCTAATATAATGAACAGAAAGAGCTGGAATTTAGTAGGTAGACAGATCACACCCTCAAGTAACACATTTGCATACTTCCATTCTTAAAGTGCCTTCAGGCCAGACTCTGTGGCCCTTTAAAGCTTATATCACAATATAATTTACAAGGAATTTATTCTTTTGGTTTGTTACCTAGCATGGCAACCACTGTTTCTTTATCGGTAAATAATCCAACCCGTGCAAAGAACGGGTACAGAAGCTAGTTTTTTCATACATCATCATTTTTAGTTCAAAATGGTTTTATTTTCAGGTCACATCGTATTTTGGCCTGGATCCTTCCAGACCAGAACTAACCAAACACCTGGGGTCGGATGGTTTGCCATTTCCCGGGACCATTGTGAACAACAGAGATCCATACTATTGGTAATAGGGTTTAATTCCTATTTAGTTGTCATGAGATATATATTTTAACAATTGTAGTAGTTTAGAATGTCCTAGTTATGCCTGTGTGAAATGAACAGAGTAAAAGTGTACTGTGTAGTATAAGTCTAATTTGTAATTATGTTTATTTATTGCTGACACTTTGTCCATACCTCCTTTATCATTATACACCTTTTTTTGTCAAATGGTGTTGGCTTTTTTAATGTGAATCAACACCAGTGGCAAATTTTTATGTTTTGATCAGAAACAGTCCAAACCTGAATTTTGTTACTGTAAATGAGGAACATTCTGGTAGATAGAATAATTCATTGTTTGAACAAGTGGAATATGGTTCAAGGTTAGATCTTGGTCAGTATTATTACTTGATTTTTTTCAAATTTAAAACATGAATATTTTTCCCGAGATCTTCTGGGTTTCCCCGCGTAGAGTTGTTATTTTGCTGTTAAGCCGATGTTTCGGACTCATTACAGAAGTTTATCTTCAGGGTGAGCACAATAACAACTCTACATGGGGAAATCCAGAAGATCTTGGGAGTGATTTAACTGCCCGCGGAAGCTTATCTTCGAATATAAATATTCTTATTGGAAGGAATAACATTAACTACATCATGCTGGTTTGTTGGCAGCTACTACAACGCCCTGGATGCCTCATACAAGGTGGGGCTGTACAATGGCAAAGACCCGATCGTGGTGGACAACGTGAGGCTGTGTAGTTCGCTCCCGGGGACGACCGACCCCCCGGTCCGCGCCTGCATCACGTTCAGAGTCCCGGTGAGTGCCGTAGTCTGTAACTCATCTGTAGATTCGGTAGTAGACAATATATTTTTATTCTGACTATTGATTGTGCTTGTTTGCTAAAAAAGGATTTTAGGTGGATTCCATTCGGTAATGTAATAAAATAACAAGTAAAACAAGGATTAGGATGGTTATTTTTCTTTCATTTCACCAAGTTCAAATCACCAAATAAAGATTTTTGTATCAAATAGTCCTGTTTCAAAATTGGTAACCTGTTCTTTTTTGAAACCTCAGTCGTAGTACAAAGTTTGGCCTGTTGAAGAAAATTATTTGCCATAAAGAAATTGTATGCTAAAGTAGAACCATAACTTTGTAAACATAAATATGAAGCAAATTAATTGAAGGTCAGAGGATGTCCCTAAATCATGCAACCCTGTGTCTTTTCAGATTCTGTCTCCCCGCACCCACCATACATGAAGTAAATAAGCTTTTTCAGGCCCCCCTCCTACATGGCCGTCTAAAAATTTAAGTAATGCTGTCCTAATACCACCCCCTCCCATGAAAAAGTAAGAAAAACATAAACTTTAAAGGGAATTTAATTTTTTTAGCAAATTAGTAAATTAATTATTAAGGTTGTATAGTTAAGTAACGCTGGGTTAAACTTTCCCCCCCTTTTAATGGTGTATAACATTGCCAAAAGCTCCCCATCCCTCCTAGAGGTTTTAGATAATTTAGGGGCAGCCTCTTCCTCTTAAAAATAGTAAAATTATCAAACAAAACCAACTTTTCGCATGATTGCAGAGGAACCCTTCAGTTGGAGACAAGTTCGCCAGTCGCGCCGGCCAGAAGGGGATCTGCAGTCACAAGTGGCCGGCGGAGGATCTGCCGTTCACTGAGAGTGGACTGGTGCCGGACATTGTGTTCAACCCTCACGGCTTCCCCTCACGCATGACCATAGGTAAGCCGTGAAAGACCTTTCACCTTCCACTTATAGGTGAGCAGAAAAAGACCCTTCCTCTCCCGCATGGCCGTAGGTTAGTGACGAAAGACCATTCCCCTCCTTCATGATTGTAACTGAGTCGCTAAAGTCCCTACCCCCTGCATGACCACAGGTGGGAGACAAAAGACCCTTTCCCTTCCCCATGACTATAAGTGAATAGCGAAAGACACTGTTGTTTCGAAAGACACCAATAATTTTATTTAGGGGGGAGTGATCCTGATACCCCCGATTGTTGGGCATACTCACATGATAAGGTGTCAGTACTCTAATATTAATTTTTTTTTTTAACTTTGTTAAAGATGGTGAATTGAGTTTACTAAAGTGCGGAAACCTTTGATGTATATTTTGATACAATGCATATGAAACTTAAAAGGAATTAGCTGTTAAAATTTACTTAGTGGCTTTTTGAAGAAGTAATAGAAAACATTTTGTTAGTACTAGTATCTTGTTGTGTGATTGAGAGATAAGAGAAAAAATATTATTGATCTGTTTAAAAATGGTGATTAATCTATGTTAACGAATTGAGAAACATCTGGTCATCTGGTCTTAAAGAAAAGGAAGACACCATCATTAGAAAAGAAATCTTAAACCATCATTAGTTCTCCTAGTCTGTTCCTCAAACACCAACAAAACACCTCTTAACAAAAGAGAGCAAAAGAATTTTTTCTCTTCTCCTACTGTCTGGTCGTTATGGAAACCAGGCCTAAGTTCATTAGACAGTACAACAAAGTAAATTTTACACCTTTTCCATTCGAGTAGAACTATCACAAATCGTTTTCCGCAGCCATGATGATCGAGTGTATGGCGGGCAAGTCGGCGGCGGTGCACGGGCTGGTCCACGATGCGTCGCCGTTCCAGTTCTCCGAGGAAGACACGGCCATCGACTACTTCGGCCGACTACTGCAGGCCGGGGGCTACAACTACTATGGCACAGAGCGAATGTACAGCGGCGTCGACGGCCGGGAAATGACCGCCAGTATATTCTTCGGCGTGGTCCACTACCAGCGGCTGAGACACATGGTGTCCGACAAGTGGCAGGTGGGTCAGTTAGACTAAGCAAAGATGATTGGTCCTTTCTGCGTATATGCCATTACTCACTTGTTGAATGTGTCTCTTGGAGGGAAGGTATCTTGTGTCTCTGGATCTTGGAGGGAAGATATTTTGATTCTCATTCCCAAGGTCAAGGCTCCTTCTCGTGTAGCTGATCTGCGCCCAATCTCTGTACTGCCAGCGATGTTCAAGATCTTGGAGAAGCTAGTGGTCTCTCAGCTGGTTGAATTTTTGGAGTCAAGCGCCATATTTCCAGAGTGTCAGTCTGGCTTCTGCAGCGGCTATAGTACAACTACTGCCCTGTTGTAAGTGTGTGACAATCTTTTTTGTGCTAAGGCTAAAAGAAAAAAGTCTGGCTATGTTAGACTTCTCGAAAGCCTTTGGTTCCATAAATCCTTGGTTTGCTGCTGGCTGTATTCTCCCTAGATGACTGTTGTTTGCAAACAGCTGTTATAATTACTTCATTTGTTTACACTTTCATTGCTTATTTTCGTTGCTATCATGGCAACTCATAAGACCAATGTTAAAATTTTACAACTTTAAAATTTGTTTTGTTACGTTATTGGTTTCCTCTCTGCAAGTAATCTGCATAAAAGACTTTTTGAGTCATAAATCACATTTCCAGACTTTGAAGGAAATCCTCGGAGCCGTTTTTGAGAAAATTGATCAAACAACCAACCAACCGACCAACCAAACACACATGGCCGGACGATAACATTGCTCATATAAGAGTATAGGATGTATCTGTGTAAAAACTAACAGGTTTGTGGTTTGGCCGCAGGTTCGCAGCAAAGGCCCGGTGGACGTGTTGACCCGGCAGCCAATCAAGGGGCGGCGGCGCGGCGGGGGCGTCAGGTTCGGCGAGATGGAGCGAGACGCCCTCATCTCCCACGGCGCCAGCTTCCTGCTGCAGGACCGACTGTTCAACTGCTCGGACAAGTTCAAGGTAAGTTGAATATCAATTTTTTAGCACGTGAGCTGTATGATAAAAATATTGTTAGACTTATTACATACGGTGTAACCGTCAGGGCAGCTCAAAATGATTAAAACATAAAGAATCAGTACATGTTTCGACATAACCAAGTCTTCTTCAGCTGACTGAAAGATAGATCATCATCGGCTGGATAGCTTTGTCAGTGAATAAATTTAAAAAACACATATACATGTTATCGAACGAAAACATTTTTTTTTCATTGACAAAGCCATCCAGCCAACAATGATCTTCACATCTTTCAATCATCTGAAGATGACGTGGTTACGTCGAAACACAGTTTTTTTCATGTTAAATCATTTTTAGCTGTCCTGACAGTTACACCATTAGTAATAAAGTCCCTAATTGAGACAAAATATGTGATTTATTGTGATTACTTCATGTATTATATGGTCTGCCTGAACTCTTTCAAAGGTAAGCTAGCTGTCTATTCTTCTATTCCTAAAATTAAAATCCTGGCCTAGAAGCTTTCCTAAAATACTCAATTACAGGTAATTATATCCAAGACTTGTGCTTCACTCCTTAAATTCAACTACAGGTAAGCCAGTTGTTTCCTCTATAACCCTAATTTGATTATTAACAGTAACAATGATGTATTTGTCCACCACAGGCGCTGATCTGCCGCAAGTGTGGACTGTTGCTCAGCCCCGTGGTGGGACAGGGAACCAACAAGTGTCTCATCTGCGAGAAACACGGCCGCATAGAGACCATCAGCCTCCCGTACATCTTCCGCTACCTCATCGCGCAGCTGGCGTCGGTCAACATCAAAGTCCAACTTCAGCTGAGTGACAGCTGAGCAAAGTGAAACTTTAACTTGGCAGTTGAGCTCCACCTTGTACAGTGTAAGAATTTTATAAGTAAAATGTTTTATGTTAGTTGTGTCGTTTTCACTTACCAAAATATCTCAAGGTAATTTTTTATACTCGTTAGCGACTATTTCAAGGGAGGTTGATACATATAATGTGTCGTTTTTCACTTATCAGAATGTCAGTTTTGGGTAAGTTTATTTTGACTCGTCTGAAGGTTTGCTTTAAATGAAGTCTCCGTCTTTTAAGTTCACAGGCAGGTTCTAAAAATATGTTTTTTTTTAATTCTTTGGTAACCCAGTTTTTTTTATTTAATTCACCAGTATCTGAATGAAATTGGTGAGTGTTGCTCAATGAGAAAACAAAATCAGAAACCTTCAGTGTTCCCAATTTTTTTTGTCTGTGGCGACAAATTAGATGGTATTTTTTCTGAATGACATTGCTTATAGATGGTATTTTCTCATCAGTTGATTTTGTTATGCTATTCGGACTCACCCACCTTATTTATTTGTTTCCTTAGCTGGTGTAAATCCTGGTCACAATAAGATCATGTCTTTCGGAATCTGTAGCCATTGCTGAGGAAAACAATCCGCTCTCAAAACCAAGAGTGGAATCAAAATAGACTTACCTCCCACTATTAAAAGAAAACACTTTTAAAACAATCCAGCAAGTCACCTGAGAGGGAGGGGGCGGTCAGTAATAAGGCAGATAAAGGCATAGCATAGGGGGATATTCCCAGCAACAGCCACGTTAGTTGAGCCCCGTCCGCGATGATTGAAGCGCATCGCTGCCCGAATATCCGGCAAGTCTGAAGAAGCCTGATTTTATTTTTTATTGATTTTTTCATCAAAATCTTTTTGTGTCCAGAATTTACACTGGCTAAGGAAACAAATACAGTAGAGCACCGATTATCCGAACGTCGGTCATCCGAACCGCCGGTTAACCGAATGCCATAATAATTCATATTTTGAACATGATTCTTAAGCAATTCTAATTCACGCGCCAACCGAAACTCCCGTCGCGCCGGGATATCCATGTATTTTGATAGATTTGATAATAAAATTCCATGAATAATTTTTGTTTGATAATTTTTTACCCTTTTTAGTACTAATAATTACGTTACATATATAATTTTAAAATGTTGTCTTTTCATGTTCGATTATCCGAATATTCAGTTATCCGAACAACCCTTGTCCCCAATTAGTTCGGATAATCGGCGCTCTTAAACAAGGTGGGTGAGTCCGCATAGCAAAACAAAACTAATTATAGATGGTATTTCAGTTTTTATCAATATAAATGTATCATAAAATGTTCCTCAGGTTTCAAGTATTTACCAAACTCATTTCCTCGGCTGTGAGTGTTTGGAATAACAAAATGGTGAAATGATGATAAAATTCATAATGTCTTGTAAGAAATTAAAAAACATTATTTATTACTGAAATTTTCCTAATTTCACATTCTATGATACAACTTGAGGAAGGTCCCGTGAAGTGGCCTCAGGATGGGGGAGAATAAGACTTTGATCCCCTCTCTCTGCGTGACTGATTCCACTCGGAAATTCCTCAAGAAATACGACAACACCACCTTCATTTCCATCATCGCGAAACGCTGACCTGAAACAAAAGTTTGGAAGATAAACTCATCTTCTGCATTAGTTTTGCAAACAGTGGATTTATTATGCAAAACAGTTGTTTGTTTTGTGCTGGTAATTTGTGACCTGCCAAATGATTTTTTGAGTAGTAGCTATGGCTACCATTTGAAATCTCTACTATGGTTACTAACAGAGTACAAGCACACAGAAACAACAAGATTATGACAAGAAAAAAATCATCTCCCGGGCAAAGCCGGGGTTATCAGCTAGTAAATAATATAAATAATTTTACTGGACCGAAAGTCTCGCTTACCGATGCAGTTGCGGGGGCCACCACTGAAGGGGATGTACATGAAGGGGTGGCGGGAGAGGTTCTCACTGTTGAGGAACCTCTGCGGGTCGAACCTCTCAGGGTCCGGGAAGAAGTCCTTGCGCCGGTGTAGGAAGTACGGGAGCACCAGCACGTTGGTTTTGGCCGGGACGATGTACTTCTCTGGAAAATCAGGTTTCAGACTACAGTCGACTCTCGATAACTCGAATCTGAATAACTCAGAATACTCATGAACACGAATTATTTTCGACTCCATGGGAAAAATCTGTTTAATGCTTAACTTTAAATAATTTCACAGGAGTACTTTACCTGGTAGGTACAGCTGAATCTGTAAACAACTTTTGAGGTATTGATGTACCTTTTGTTTCAGTACTATTTTGTTGACATTTGACACTATATTGTGGCATCGTGGGTTTTTCTAACTCAGACATGGCTGAGCAGATTGCCATCGACAAATGTAGAAGGTCTCTGATCTGAACAAATATGACCAAAAATTCATTATTGATTCTGGTACAATTTTCCCAGCACTTCAAATTCTCTATCAAATAAAATAAATTGCATCTCAAATATATATTACCGAGTTTCAAGTCAGTGTCTAGTGTCCTAGAGATATAGGACACGGGAGGGTAAAGCCTCAGAGATTCTTTGATCACTGCCTCCAAATATGTCATCCTCGTCAAATCTTGTCTGGTAACTTGTCTGTTGCTGTCGCCGAAAATTAATCGCATCTCGTTGTATGCTTTCTCCTAAAAAGTTTAAAAAAGCGTTAACATTGGTTTGATAAGGGAGTATATTTTACTACTCCAACTTCAGACCTGACCAAAATTGTTTCAAGTATGCTCAGGTTAAGATTACAAGAGTTAAGAGACACCCTATCAGTGCTAAATAATTTTTAGCTTTTGAAGTGGTTGGGTACATAACATAAATTTTATACTTTTTTGTTTATTATAATATGTAGACAACTTGTGTCCTGTCAGAATAAAACTCAAGATCTGTAGTGTGTGAATACATTGATTTGGTCTACTCAGAAAAAATAGAACTTTGAATTAGGATAGGAAAGGAAATTACACAGATAATTTGCCAACTAAGTGGAAATCGTGGAAATCCTCATGAAAATCTAGATCCCACCAAGTGTATCACTTGAAGAAGCATTTTATTTTTGTCACAGTTTTGAATCTGTAACATTAATCATTTGATTCATTGATGTTTTTATCTTGTTCTAAAATTGGTTTGGTTGTCCTGTAGTTATTGACACTTAGATTTGGAATTGTAGGGATTCCTTGAGTATTTTTGTCTCCTCTCTACTGTAATCCTATAAAAATCCCTTCCAAGGAACTTATTTCAATTGGCCGCTGATAAAGGCGGGGCAACAAGGTACGAATTATCCCGGACCGCATGAACTTGGAAGATCGCTCGGACGCTACTCAGACGGTGCAACAATTCATCCGAACACTTCATATATAAACAACTCGGCCCGAGTTAGTCAATGGAGATATTTTCTCAGACACCAATTTTAATTTGAAATGGTTTAACATTGGATACGTTTAACAGTTCAATCTGAGTGCACTAGCTCACAATCCTTTGATTAAACTCGGAATGAGTAAAAATCAAGCTCGACCCGAGATTTTTTGCAACATGTCAACCTGCCTAAACCACTAGTCGGCAGTTGATTTAAATGACTAGATGAAATAAATCACTGATGATTTTGCTTTAAAAAAAATAGGTTAATAAATAATCAAAGCAACCAACCTGAACGTCTGGGCTGTGTCCGAGAAGCAGGAGTGACCAAGCCACTGACGATGAAGTGGTTTCATGTCCCTGCAAAAAACGAGAAAGCGTTATGGCGCTAAATGTTCAGTAATGAATTGTGAAAACAAAAATCAATGCCTAAGAATTATTGTAGCATTTAGTTGATTTTAGGAGTGAAATTTTTTGTTTAACTATTTTGTCCCTTGAACTATTTGTATACGTTTGGGGATATAAATTTACTATTATAAGCTATTCAAATTCAAAATTGAAATCATATTTTACTCTATTGTGTAACACTCAGAATAAAAATGCTTTAATTTTTTATAAGGTTTTAGAAAAATAATTCTATTGAATAATTTCACAAAAGAGGAAGGTGAAATGTTAAAAAAAGTTTGTATTTATAAATTTTTTGTTTTAACTAACCAGGTCCCTTTTCTTTTTATTTTGTCAGCTCGATATGATTGAACTTGGTCAAAAGTTAGTCATTTGTTTTTAAAGCCTCCCAGTCAGAGAATGAAAATTGACTTGTGACATTATTTTAATGGTCATTGATCACCCTGACTACTTCTACAGAACTTTTACATGTTAGGAAACATACTTACTTCAAACATAAAAGTGTCCACCTCCTGTCTTATTTCTACATCAGTGAAGGCTCCCGGCTCATTTTCTGCCATTTCAAGGAGAAAATCAACAAAAGTCGAAGGTCTCTGATCTGAACAAATATAACCAAAGATTCGTTATTGATTCTGGTACAATTCTCCCAGCACTTCAAATGCTCTACTATATATTTGTCAAATACCACTGACCTATCATTGCACAGCCCAAACTACTTGACCTAGCACCTTGAAACTTTGCATGCGTTCCTTTCAGGGCAAAGGCACCCACTAAGGTGAATTTTAAAAAATTCCCTCAGGGCTATGTCCTACGATACATCAAAGTTTCAATGTTGAAGTATAGGGAAGCTCATGTAGTTTTCATGGCAACCTTAACAATAAATCTGAAATCTAACGAAGTCTTTCTGTTTTTCCACGAGTAAAACCGTGTTGATCAGCTAGTTCTCTATAAGCATTTAAACATTACAATCGGAATCATCTTTATTTACAATGTTTAAATTACAAATTGTTTTGAGTAGTTGTGTGTTTAGTATTTAGTGGAGAATTATTTACATTATGTTTTGGAAACTTTCATTGAGAAATTCTTCTAGTGAATAAAACTGCCCGTCCAGGTGCTATGCTTTCAACTCTGAACAGTAAATAACTTTTTCTTAATTAGCTATTGTTTGAATATGTATTTTGTTGTCGTAAAATGTATCAATATGTATTTTGATCTCTTCATGACATATTTACTTACTGGTGACTGCACCTGATCTTTGTACAGTTCAGAAGGCTTAAGTGTTATTCCATGGAATTAGACTTTGATCTAAAATGAAATAGCTGGAAAAAGCTGTTCCAACGTCAGTATTTTTATCCATATTCTTATATGAGGCAAAACATTGAAACTTCCCAAGGGCCCTAACTGCCCAAGCTCAAGGTTCAGAGCCCTAATAGAGTTAATTAAAGGGAAAGGGACAGAAACCTTGCCAGGGGTACAAAGAACAACTTCTCACGAAGTTTCACAGGGATCGTATGGCCAGTTTGGGGATGCATAAGAACAAATAATCAACAGAAAAACTATATTGGATTTTATACAGTTACATAATAGAAGATGTAAGTTTTAAAATATTGATGAATAAAAGTGATAACTGAAAAATTAAGTAAAACAAAGACCAGTAAACAAGCTTATACCATGATCTATTTACCCAAAGTTCCATTTATCCTCGCTTGCCGCCTTTTCTCCTTGCTTTTTCTTATCACCTGTAACATAAAACATTTAGTGGCCACTGTTTTGATGTAGTACCAATCTTTAACCCCTTATCCGCGAAGTACAAGTTAGCTCATGGTAGTATTCTGTGCACTTAAGCGCGACACACGAGATATCTCATGGAACGTCTAAGTGCCTTCCGCGCGACGCCCTACTCGGATTTGACATTCTCAGCTGATTTATTTCGTTATTTTGTTGGTTCAACTGTTCTGCTAGATTTTTCCCATTATACGACTGTACAGTTGACCCTGAGGAGTGGCAGACCGTTTGGTGCTGCACTCTAGTGGATTTTTCTGGAACTACGTCCACGCAACGAGTTCTGCAGTATCGTGTTCGTCGCATTGAGACAAAAACCCCCCGTGTTGGTGTTGATCGTGTAATTAAACTGCGCGCTACTGATCGCGCTGGGAGCAAATTACTCCGCACTTAAGGGATTAATCTCACCACAACCAAAATGTTGAAGAACGCTGCAACCCAAGAGCTCTTCATGAAATCAAAACACTGAAGGTAACCAGCTGTTATTTAGAAATTCTGAATTCGCACACCAGTTGGAACCGAAAACCAAGGCTACTTTTGGATCAATCTTCATATAATTTTTCCCACGTCTAATTATTCAAATGATCTGATTAATTTAATTTACAGCTCTTCGTGAACTAAGCTAATGTTAACAATTCCTCAAAATCATGTAAAAAATTATTGTTTGTGTATTTTCAATCCAAAACAAAAAGTGGCATTCCATCTTTCCTTAAAATTTGTATTGTATTGAATTCAAGCTCATAATTTTTTATAAATAAAAATATTTGTATTTGGGCTCCAGGATAAACTGATAGTGACATAACAGAAATTGAAATTACTTATATTCATTGACAACTGAGGTTCTAATTTGTTGGGAAAAAATTGTAGAGGAGAACAAAGGAAACCATACCTTCCACGTTCTTAAGAAAAAAACTTCTTAGTTGTTTTAATTGTTTTTTAAATATCCCTTACATTTTCTGTGAATCCATGTAGAATCTTCAACAACCTCCTATGTTCTCTTCCTTCAGAAGTTAAAAAGTAAATCCAATCTCTCCTGATGTGAAACGCCTTCACTCTCTTGCAACTCAGTTCTCCCATCCTGAAATCAGCATTTATTTATTTATTTATTTATTTATTTATTTATTTTCTTTATCGACTTAAAACATTACATCATTTTCTATACACAGTCTCGTCAAAACAGAGATAAAATGAATCTTAAGGCTAAAAAAAGTTACAGAGAATGCAATAAAATTGATCAACAAAACATTTCTCCCTCCTAGGTGTGTGTCATTTAGAAATTCAGACACTGAATAATTGGTCTTCAGGAGAAGAAGGTCCTTTATCTCTCTCTTAAAAGAATTCATGTTTTTTTGTTTGAAATTGTCAGGCAAGTGATTATAGGGCTTCATGCCAGAATACAGAGGACTCTTTTCGAAGGCACTAGTGTTATATATGAATGGGATAGCTTAAAGGAGTTTATTTCGAGTTCTGTATGTGTGCGTTGATTTATACTAGAAGTAATTATAACAATGAAGCGGGAAAGGGAGGGTAATTTATATTCTTATCATTCTCCAATGACAGGCCAACCTCACGAAGGCAGACAGAAGTAAACGAGAAATTCCGAAATCTCCGAAAGTTCATTAATATCAGGGTCATTATCTAGATGTCATTCATACAGTAGAACCTCGCTAGACCGACCTCCGATAGTCTGACTCCTCGGGTAATCCGACCATGCCGCTGGGGAAAATAGGCCTCCGCTAATTCGCCCTCTGCAAGGTTTTCTCATCGGTTAGTCCGACTACGCAATCGGAAATTGATGTTTGTTTACATTTCCGGTGCATTCCTCTGTTCAGGTTGGCTTCTGTTGATGACGTATTACTCATTGGGAGTGCGTATATCGTTCAGTAGAGCTATAACATTTGGTGCGGTTAGTTTTTTTTGGTCCTAAAGTCGTTTTTTACAGTACAGTAGCTTGTTAAACAATCTTAATGCAATTTTTTCTAATCGAAATACAGTTTTTGTATGTTTTCATGTCAATAAAATGAGTTCATCCGATAATCCGACCTTTTTGCTGTTCCGACCATGCCCCCAATCCCATAGGTGACAGATTAGCGAGGTTCTACTGTATGATATTAATACTTTTGGAGATTTCGGAAATTCTCCTGTACTTCTGTCTGCCTTCGTAGGGTTGGCCTGTCATTGGCGAATGATAAGAATATCAATCAATAAACTTTTAGAACAAGATAATTACAAACAAATTGATTCATCCAATGGGAAACAACGTTGAGATAAAAAACCAAAAATGGTCCAGCCAATGACAAACTTGGCGGGACCTTGTGAACTACACTCATTGGTTTTCCTTTGTTTAATATAAGGACATGCCTGTCGCTGGCGAAAGATAAGTGAAATTTCCCTTCCTCTCGTGCTTCATAGTTGTATTAATTCTACGTGCTTTAGTTGTATTAGTTCCTCAATAATGCAAAACATAAATATTATAGTCATTACAGTCTTATGAACGTCAATAGTGTGGATGTTAATCCCCACCAAGGAATACTAGCGACCACAAGTCATCGCTCATAACTATCCACAATTACAGGGACGTAGCCAGGATTTCGGGAAAGGGGGGGGTCCAGACGATGTAACCCCCCCATGTTTTTGTGAGAGGGTCGTGAGTTTAAGGACACAAGATAATGCGTAGCAGGTAGTTGATACAGCTTGGTAGACTTTATTAGGCATCATTATCTTAACTTTACACTTAAACCCATACCATTTAACAATAAACAAATAAATATTAGACTCTGATATTAAAATACAAAAGAATTTATCAGTAAATAGCAGGATAATATTACAACTTAAGTAGTGGACAAAATAATAGTGAAATTTGACCCGCGTAACAGCGCTGAGAGTATCGTAGTTATGAAATACCACAATTAGTTACTTTAGCACTTTAAATATAATAAATTCATTTCTAAAAATGTGCCATTATATTTTTATATTTATTAATAATTTAAAATGTTTACGTAAAAAATCTGAAATTATTTATTTTTGTTTGTGTTTGAACTTTTTGTAAAACTTAAAAAGTACTGATTACATTGTATTTCAAAAAATATATTTTACGAAGTAAAGAGTAAGTTCTTGTCAGGAAGAGTTGAGTCAATCACAGGCGGGCAATGATCTGTAATTGGAATTTGTATTTGTGGAAGAGGTAAATTTAAAAGTTGTGTAAATGAAATGCCTCATATACAGAATCAGGTTCGGAGACTTAAAAACTGTCACCAATATAGTAGTTTTCATCACTAGGAGCGAAAGTGGCACTTTTTGGTACGAGATCGTAATTTACTTACGATAAATTAAGTAACGGCTGCGCCTCGCTTGAAAATGCGATCGAGTACCAAGGAGACACTTTTGTTCCGTGTGATGAACAACTATTTTCATCATTATGTATAAATAACAATTTAATCGTTAAAAAATTAGACTACATAATTTTGAGGTTATCCAAAATAGTCATCGTCATTTACACATCTGTTAGTTGTTTACAAACACAAGTTAAGAAATCGTTCAACCTTTCAAACGTAACATAAACAAATTTTGACATTAGAGTACGGCAAAATTTACCATATGTTTTTTCAGTACTCCTATTCGAAGTGATCCAAAAACGATCATTTTGCGTACGATTTAGAGAACTAAAAACGGCTGTTTTCCGGACAGTATGATGAAAATAGGTTTAAGTTTTATTAGAGTTATCATCATTCTGATTCTTCCCTTTCACTCAAAACTTGTTATGTCTAGAGCGCACAGTGGGTTAGGCTAGTTTGCCATTGTGACCTAATCATGAGAATTGTCAGTGTGTTACGTTACGGTACCAGACCAGTAGGGTACAAGTTTTGAGTACGCGAAGAGGCAGCCAGGGACATGTGAATAAAGATTGGATTGGCTCTCGCGTATCTCGTCGAGCTCTCAATCAATATTATTTATTTTGCCTTCATTAACTCTTGATTAAAAACTCTTTGCTGCTTTAAAAACTCAGATTTAAATTTATTTTTAAATCGTTATTATAATGCGAGTAAATTACATTTAACACTAATCATTCGTTTTACTGCAATTTTAAAGTTTATATTTCTCCTAAAGTATATTAAGCCATTAATAGTCACTTAAGGTTTAAGGCCTTCGTTGATCCGCCGGTTAGTCGATGTTCTTCTTTACAAGAATGTAGTAATCTTGTAATAATGATTATTAAAACTATTTGTAAATTTTATTTTTTACTTCTTACCTCTTTAACATTACTGGATATACTTATTTTCTTCCTTATCACATAAGCGTCCATTTTTCTTTCTAGACATTATCGTTAGATGCCACACAGTAAAATGCACGTTGTTACTCTGGTGAAGAATCGATTGTAACTGACTCTCCGAACTACCAACGTGGACTACATTCAGTGGTTGTAAATAATCTTGTAAAAAGGTAGGCAAGAAATAAAAATACGAAAATAAGATAAGAATTGTTTTAATCGTCTGCTTCCCAGAACTGGCCTGGGAACGCAGCTGGAAAGATAGCAGGCGTCTCGTCAGCTTCAACTGCGATAAGACCATGTTTGTAGGAATCGAGGAGTTTGTATTTTTGGCATGAAAATCGGAAGGTTAAATTTTGTTTGTACTTTGTAATCTTTTGCCTTAATATTGCTTATATTATTTTTGCACCATGCACTGATAAAAAGAGAAAGTGTAATTCGTAACTGAATTAAATCAATATCATAATTATTAAAATAATTAGCGTGAAGGGGGGGGTCCGGACCCCACGGACCCCCGCCTTGGCTACGTCCCTGACAATTAGTGGCCTCCAAGTAGCTGGATTACAGGACAAGTCACCATCCCAGTATTGGTTTGGATACCTATGGAATCTCCATACAAACTATCCAACTAAGTTTTAGTACCTTTTGTACCAGATTGTAAAAATGTATGAGTTTTTTAAATGGGACGGTCTGGACAAACATTGTCAATTTTGGGTGTGCTAAAACTGTTATATTAATTTGATTACAAACTATAACATGGACTAAAATCGATCCTAATCCAAATAACAAGTAAATTCGGTTGCTATAATAAGCTATAAGTTCATAAAAAAATTTAAAAAATCCATAAAAAAATAAGTTAATTGGAGTAACCTATAAACATTTTTCCGTCAAAGGATTTAATGTTATGTATATAAAGTACCTTCTTACTGCGTTCACGTAGTCTAATGTAGAATTCTTTTGTAGCTGGGCATCAATGCACACTCCCATGGCAGCTTCTAAAACATTTGATGACTCAATTTAGTGTCAGTTTTAGAATTGAGCAACATCATTTTTCAGAATTATGTAGAATTTTTTTTAATTGTACTACAGTTTTTCCTCTAGAAAGTTGATAGTTGAATATTTAACTTTAACGTAGTTTGAACTGGCTTCTTTCTTAAAGAACTCATTTTAGACACTGATAAAAACCGTCAGTTAAAATTTATTAGTTACAAAAAAATGTGGCTATAAAAGCAGTTTAATAAAGATTAATTCTAAATACAATACACACATGCATATAAGTACACTTTTGAATTTATTACACTTGCATCTTATATTGACTTGTTAATAAAACAAATAAATTCAGTACAATAAATTTCTCTTAGTTCCTGCCTTTTAAATGTCACCATTTGTTATGTAATCGCTGAAAAAAGGAATCATTGTTCTTTGTTTGAAATTCATACAGTGCCTGATTTACCACTAAGGCCGCGTGGCGATTAGAGGGCCGCGCACGGGCGAGAATTCAGCCATCGAGAGTGGATTAGAGAGGCTGATTGGGCTGAAAAAACATTGATAGCGTATAAAAAAAAGGTCACCTCTTTTTGCGAGGCTGTGGGGGCTTCTTGTTGATGCACAGAAGTTCAACTTGTTAAACTCACATGGCTGTAGTTTGCAAGCATTATGATAACTTGTTTTTATTGTCGTTTTTTTATTTTATTGCCAACTTGGCAACCAACAAGGTCCAATTTTAAATTTATTAAACTTTAAAGTTCTGTTTATCTTTCCTTTTTTTATTTTGTCTGACAAAGTATCCTGCACAGCACATGTTTCTGATCCAAAAACAAGTGGTTTCTAGCATTTGAATGAAATCCTTTGTGCCATTTTTGATATACTCGATCCATCAAGCGAGCAACAAACATTCTAATAAGAGCATAGGATTATTTGGTAATTTTATCCCGGGCCGTACCCAGACCGGCATAGTCGGTACTATTTTACCGGGGCCCGGGGTCAAGGGGGGGCCCGGGCTGGGTCAAAGGGGGCCCGGGGGGTCAGAATCGGCCTCCGGAATAGTGGAAAGCCCCCGACAAGGCCCGGGAACAGGTAAAAAGGATCAGCAAGGGCAACAAAGGGACCAAAATGGACACGCGGGAGTAAAAAAAAAAAAAAAAAACAGGTCACGACTTTTCACGAGCCGGAGATCAGCTACGGTTTTGAGTGGGACGGGTGCAGTACCAGGACATGAGGGGCCCGGCTTCATATCTTCACCGGGGCCCGCCAAAGCTGGGTACAGCCCTGATTTTATTCAAATTAGTACAGTAAAACCCCGCTTAACCGGACCCGGCTCAACCAGAACCCGGGTTAACCGGAACGGCCGATGGACGGAAGATGACTGTCAATAAGACTAGTTGTGACCGTTTTAAAGGTAAATTATTGAAACAAATTTAAAATTATTACAGTAAATGAGATTTTAGCGAATTTCCCCTATAGGGAAGAAGCTATTACCGTAGGTCTCATGGTAAGACCTAGGCGCGGGACCATCATAACTTTTCGTTTTGGTGCCCCCAGATACCAAAAACACCATTCGTTCAAATTTGTATATATATATATATATATATATATATATATATGTCTGTAAGCACGATAGTGCTCGCAAAAATGGTCCGATCGGAATGAAATTTGGCATAGGCGTGTAAAGTAGTAATTATTCGGATGAGTTCGAAAACCAGCCCGATCGGACCATCGGAAGGGGGGGTAAAGGGGGATAAACCCCCCCAAAAATGGGTTTTTTGAGTTTTTCACATAGAAAAATAAAATTTATCAAATTTTTGTTGGCACCATTGAATTCAGCTCAGAAAAACAAACAATTTTGTAATTTGAATCACTGCTCTATGTCCATTGGTTACCGAGATATTGAAAGTGGTAAACACAGTACGTTGTCTCAATGTTAACCTTATGGGAAATAAGTAAAATTCTATATTTCGCTTATTTCTCAACATATCTTGATAAAACTTGGTAAATGGCTTCTTCTAGTTCAGATCTACTAATTACTGAATTAAAACCAACCAGTTTAAACATACCTGTAGCAGCAAACCTGCATACTCATTCCCCATGTTATTCTTATGGAGCTTACAAAAACATGTCAAATCTCGCTATGTTGGATTGAAATATGTTCTTTTGCACTTGAAATTCGCTGAGTATGCAGGTCTGCTGCAACGGGGGTATTTTGCTATTTGTAAATCGGTGGATGTTATAAAAACGTTAAATAACTATTAAGATGGATTTGTATTTTGGCGTATTTTTTGTATTCTTGCATCGAAAATACCAACCGTAGATTATCCGGAACGGTCTCACCCCCATTGATCCGGTTAAAGAATAAATCACAATGAAAAATAATAGTTCTTCAGTTTATACTTACCAGCAATTATGTCTAGTGAGCAAAGGGAAATAGATTTTTCTACATTTAAAATGTCCCCACTTTTATGATTGAGTTTTAAGAGCTTCATTAGTAGTTCCGTGTTTCGATTAAAAACTGGAACACAAGTTTCTAAAATGCGAAAATGGAAGGCAGGAGTCAACATTTTCCTGTTTGCGTGCCATTTTGCGCCTGAAACAAATATTATTTCAGAATGAATATTTTCACAATAAAGAAATTGTTATAAATCAATTGAAGGGCACTTTAAATTTGTACTTAAGAAATCAGTCAGCGACAACGATTTAGTTTTAGATTTTAGAAATTTCTAAAATCTACAGTTCATAAAAACCTGTTTGTGGTGTAGCTTCAAGGTTCAGTAAACTTCCACGATATGTCTGCAAGGTATGTTAGGATGATTTATTAGCTCAAGAAGATATTAATTTGATCCTTGGATTCAAAAGCTTTCAAAAATCCCCCCTATTGATGTACAAAACATTACTCTTTTATGGAAAGCAGGAAAATTTAATTTGGTTGGATCTTGCTTGTTAAGCTATGTCTTAAACATTTTATGTTAATATTACCAGGCCCTTGCTGGCCCGGGGGACAGGGGGACATGTCCCCCTGCGCCCGACATGTCCCCCTGCGCCCTCCCCTTAAAGGTAAAACCGGCGCCCTCTTGACAACTTGTTAAAGAAACCATGTTTTCCACCCTTGCTACTAAAACAAATTATTTGACATGTTAAGGTTGAAAAACTTGTCTGCAAAGGGTATTTACTTGGTTTTCGCAGTTATTCTTTTGACTGTTTGGGGATTTTGCAAGAAAAACCAGGAAAGACTTCGGCTGCGGGGTTTAAACTTACATTAAATATGTAAAAAAAAAAACTAGGTAGATCTCGGGATTTCGGACTATCAACAAAGACATACCAAAATTATGTCTATTTTATTTTCTTAAATTAAGGTTGTGTTTGGTAAGGTCATATTAATTGGATTGTTAGACAAATCCTAAGATTGAACCGAAGTTTCATCATGCTGATAAATTCACTTGTTCTATTGGGCAATTTAGGGTGTTTTATTACAAAAGAACCTGGGAAATACGAATTCCCTGAAATGCAACCAGGGGTCAGCTTAGTTTTGTTTGAATTTCTAGAGTTGCACAGTTGTTTTTTTTAACTGGAGTAGGCAGTTCGTAAATTGCCTAGTTGCAAGTTTATAGGTCTTATTTTCTAAAATTTTCTGGGGGGAAACTCCAGACCCCCCCGGTGGTTGGAGCCCCCCAAAGAAAATACCTAGGTGCGACACTGCCTGGCGCCCACGTCATACTTGCCCCCCGCCCTTTCGACGTACCCAGCACGGGCCTGTATATTACAGTATTATAATTGTATTAAAACTGATCTTTTGTGGTGTTTTTTTGTATAGAGAGTTGAGTGTTTATATATCAAGTGCTACAGCCTAAACTACAAGTCACAGACACTTGATCTTTGTGTTAAATTTAAGCTTTGAATCTCATGATATGCATTATCCAGCAAGCACATTTCTGTGCTCGCTGGCACTATGGTGGTTCTGTTTTGATATCTCTAAGGACTTTGGCACAGGATCGTCCTAAAGGGATCATATGATTCTTGTCAAGGATTTTGGAAGTGCTTTGAATGGTTACAATGGTTATCATTCAAAATAGTTAATATGTTACTAACAGAATGCAGCACTAAGATACAACAAGAATACAACAAGAAAATAATCTCTTGGGCAAAGCCAGGGTTATCAGCTAGTACTGTATAATGTATTATTTGTTTTACTGTGTTTTAAGTTGGTACCTGTGCTTGTGAGGAGGCCTTCACCCAGCCAGTCCCTCAAAACGAAGTATTCTTGGCCTTTTGTTATGTGCTGAACACTTTTCAACAAAATCTGTAGATTTAAAAAATCAGGTGATTACATAAGTTTTAACAGTTTCTTTTGACTCCCAAAATGTGTTCACAAAAATAAAGATTATACAATATACAAATTTTGTCCTAGAAATAATGAGGTTTGTACCTGTGGTACTTTCCTTTCTGAATCCCCCAACATTTTCCTTCATATTAACTTTAACTTTAGTAACAGTTTTATGCTATGTAATTTTCAAGACTAGTGTTATATTTAACACATCTTATGGTGTTATATTTAAACTAGTGGCTTGAAGGGGCTAAAAGCCCCTAAGGAGGGAAAATTCAGACAATCCTTATTTATTATAGTACATAATACCTTCATTGCAAACTGAATCCACCTATATTTATATCTCGCCTACCACATGGTTTTCAATCATCAGTGTCACAATTTTTATGAAAACAAAGCAGACACTTTTAGATCCCTATGCTTTTTTAATGGCAGATATTTTACGTTATTTCTCGTTTTCTGGTGAATTTTAAGCAATTTCATTATTTTTCCCGCCATCACGAATTAGAGACCTTTGAGCCCTCTCCCATCTTTCTATGACTTGCCAGATGTCCACATTTTTGACACAAAGAATCACCTTACGAAATTAAATATATGATTGATGTTATCGTTGATAAATCCTCATTTAAGTATTTGTACAGCCTCAATTAAGTCTTTGTACCTAATCAGCAAACAATTTTTTAACTACAAATTACTTATAGCCGCATTATACCATTAAATCAGACTCATTTTTAACCATACAATTAAATATCTAATCATGAAAATGGCTGAAATTTACAAACATAGCTTTGACAATACTTTTTATGTGAAAATTCTTTTCATTTTAATATTTCTAATTTGTACATTTTTATTTATTTAAATTACTTACCTCTAAGTTCTCTGGAGAGTTAATGTTACAATGAGCGAACCCCAAAAACCACACTGAGCAAATTGGATAGTCTTTGAATGTTTTGTATAAAAAGTCTTTAACACCTGAAACACAACTTTATAGTTTTTAAGTCAATGAAAACTCAAAACTCACAGTACCATACCTAGATGGCGTAACATGCCATCTACAGAGAAGTGGTATTTCTTGTTACCAGTTCAGCTCCATTAAAAATTTCTTCTAATTCTTCTACTCTGAAATTTATAGAGTTAATCCTTGTTATTTGATGACAAATATTTTAAATTAACTTGCAATTGAACTTGAATTGGAGGCTCAAGCAAGTTTAAAATCTTACCCCAGAGTATAACTTCAAAAGAATAGTGATTAAGTAATTATAAATTATGGTGAGTGATTGAAGTCATTGGGTAATATCATAACGACCTCTTCTTGGGGGCTGTCCACAAATTACATCATCTGAAAAAAGGGGGGGGGGGAGGGTCCAGAATAACAGTAGGATGTGAATGGGGAAATATTAATGATTTGGCAAATTTAATCCCAGAAAGGAACCTTTTTATGTTTGCGGACGATACTACTATTGTAACCAAACATAAAAACCAAAAAGATCTTGAAATTGAGTCAGTCATAAAAATTAACCAAGTGGCCCAATTTTTTGGTGAAAACAGACTTAAATTAAATCCAGACAAAACTAATTATGTCTGTTTTCAAACATCACAAAAGCAACGATCAAAATTTTTTCAAAAGCCAAAAATTTTTATTGGGGAAGTTCTATTGAATGAACCCGATCAGGTTGACTTTCTGGGGGTGCGACTGGATGGAAGTTTGGACTGGGAAGGGCAGTTGGAGGTGGTTGAGAGGAAACTGGCGAGGGGGGCGTTTGTGTTGAGGAATCTTGCCAAATTCCAAAACATCGAGCTTCTCAAATCAGCCTATTATTGCCTTTTCCAGTCCCACATCTCCTACTCAATTGTTCTTTGGGGAGCAACTGAATCAAATTTGAAACAGATTTTTGTCTGGCAAAAGAAAGCCTTGAGATGTATGTTAAGACTACCTCCACGCTCTCATTGTAAGGAACATTTCATTAATCTAGGACTGTTAACAGTTCCTAGCCTTTACATTTATGATGTGTCGGTATACATAAAAACTCAAACACCAGAATATATCAACACAATTCATACATATAATACAAGGAACAAGAACAATTTTGCAGTACAACACAATTTAAAGGCATTTGAAAAAACACCTAAATATTCTGGCCAAAAGATTTTCCAAATTCTCCCGGCACAAATTAAATTACAAAACAAAATCAACAAGTTCAAAAATGATCTGAAAGATTTCTTGATTAGTAATAGTTTTTATAGTTTGAGAGAATTTTTTGAATTATGCAGCCAGAGAACACCCCTTTGAAGAATTTGTAAGACTGACCTAACATAACCTATCCCCGATCTCACCCATCGGAGCGACCGAAATGTCTGGTTTTCTTATACCGGCATTCTTTTGACGACATCCAATGCTTCATAAGCCAACTGGATGGCTAACCAAGTATCCAAGTAAGTAAATAGTATTGAAGATGTGCTGTAAAACTAAAAAGAAGTGCAAAATTTCCACAATTTTTACGAATATCTCAAAATTTTCGAGAAAAATTAGTTGGAAGACTTCAGATTTGGATTCAGCTACCCGGAACACGTACACTTCAGCCATAATTCCCTAGAAGCTATTTTTATTCACATCTGGGTTATTTTTACAACCTATTGACATGAAATGTTTTTTATTTATAACGTTTTTATCAAGGAAATCAGTGTCGGGTAATGACTCGGCTCATATCAGCGAGTGCGTGAGTCCACTGGGTGGGGCAGTGTAAGGGTCGAGACACGTGCTACGATAACTCTATTGGCCTCGCTTTTACTAATCTATAAAGCAATAATGATATAAAACTAAAAATACCCCCGTTGCTGCAGACCTGCATACTCAGCGAATTTCAAATGCAAAACAACATATTTCAATCCAACATACCGAGATTCAACATGTTTTTGTAAGCTCCATAAGAATAACATGGGGAATGAGTATGCAGGTTTGCTGCTATGGGTATATTAAAACTGGGTGGTTTTAATTCAATAGTTAGTTGATCTGAACTAGAAGTTTTATCAAGATATGTTGAGAAATAAGCGAGATATGGAATGTTCTTTATTTCCCATAAGGTTAACATTGGGACAACGTACTGTGTTTACCACTTTCAATATCTCGGAAACCAATGGACATAGAGCAGTGATTCAAAATACTAAATTGTTTGTTTTTTTGAGCTGAATTCAATAATGCTAGCGAAAATTGGATAATTTTTAATTTTCTATGCAAAAAACTCAAAAAAACCCATTTTTGGGGGGGTTTACCCCCTTTACCCCCCCTTCCGGTGGTCCGATCGGGCTGGTTTACAATCTCGTCCGAGTGATTACCACTTTACACGTCTGTACCAAATTTCATTAAGATCGGACCATATTTACGGCCGCTATCGTGTTAACAGACATATGTATATTTAGATATATTGATATATATATGAAAATTTAAACGAATAGTGTTTTTTGCTTATGGGGGCCCCAAAATGAAAAGTTAACATGGTCTCGGGCTTAGGTCTTACCATGAGACCTACGGTAATAACTTATTCCTTTAAGGAAATTCGCTAAAAGAAGGCACAAATCTTAAAAAATAAGAAAAGAGATAGTGTTTATTTTTATTGACATTGAAAAAGGCTCATGGTTATCAATATTATTTGTGTAATGTAATCGAGTGTGGTTTTTGGTGCCTGGGGGGTCTCAAGAAGGAAATCTAAGACAAGTTACGGCTCTCATCATTATTCCCCAAATAGTGGTAAAGTTAAGGTATAATATTTTTCCTTGGTCTCCATCAATTTCACAAATTTATTCTAAATAAATTATATCAGCAAACAGACACATACTGTCTCCCTTAAACCCATTTAAAGCAAGAAAACCTATATAATAAAATAAAATGAAACCTATATAACAAATTCACAATTATCTCACAAATATATACCAAATTTTATTAAAATCGATTTGTAATAAATGGAGATATCGGTTTTAAGTATTTGCCATAAGAATATCACTAACAATGTACTGCGTTTACCGCCAAACGAAAATATCGATTATTTTTGCAACCAGATGACATTGACGAATATAATTAAAAGTAAGGGATTATTTAGTTTTCCAAGCCAAATTTAATGGTTGACAGTATATTTTGATTAATTATGATTTTAAATAAATTTGAAAATATAGAATTTTTAACACTTTAAAAAATTCTATAATTTTTAATTCCCATAACTTCTCAACCTGAATTTTTACAGTCATGTGGGTGGTGTCATTTTGTTTCGCATCTAGAGCACTCAAACCATGAAATTTGTATCAAAATCGTTAGCCATTTCTTAGAAATTTGGATTTTTGTAGTTTTTTATTTATGGGTTTTTATGGTGTAAGCACTCCTAAAAATCACAAATTCAAAAAAATGAAAAAAGCCACGTGGTGATATTATGGTTTAATACCTACATGCCAAATTTCATGAAAATCTGACCATTGGTGTCGTCTCTAGCTCTGTTTACACATCCACACAAGCATTCAGGCATCCACACAATCGGACAGACAGACACCACTCCGAAAACCACTTTTTTGGATTCGGGGAGATCTAAAATAAATATATCCACTAATGACTCAAATTTGAAAATTTGTACGAATACCTTCTGCATGTACTGTGTATAGTGGGGAGAAAGTCAAAATAAATTAACACATTTGTGGGACTTTGCCCCCACATATTATGAGAGCCCCACAAGGGGCTCTGCACTTAATTTACCTAAAAACTCCTATCAGTTTCATAATGGCAGCATTTCATTCAATTGAATGAATCAATAATCAACTACACCTCCCTTATAATATAGGGTTCTTATACAGTGTGTATAAGAAGTCCGTCCCCCCTCTCTTTAATTTTTTTGTTTGTAAGACAAACAATGAACCTTTGGGGAATGATACTAACTCAACCCAAATTATTTTTTGACATTACCAAAAATTTTGAATGTCCCTCAAAAATGGGGGATTTTGGGGGCAACTCAAAATTTTCAAATGCAAACCCCTTTCGAGTGACCCCTCATTTTAAAGAGCTTTAAAAAAATAGGCGAATGGTGGAGGTTGGAGGTCGCTAACATGTTTCAATCAAAATTGGCAGCTTGTCATAGTTTCAAGGAGTCTTATTCAAAACTGACAAGCTGTCAATTTTAATAGAAACATGTTAGCAACCTCCAACCTCCACCATTCGCCTATTTTTTTAAAGCTAGCCTTACAGCTGGAAATTTTTGGCTTTTTTTAAGAAGGTGGCGACCCCTTTTTTACCTTGCATTTGCCCCCCCCCCCACATGGGCCTCAGGCCTGTGCATGGAAGTTATCAAACAAACCAAGGAGTGAGCCGGTACAGTACAAGGATGAGCTGAACTAAAAGTATGCGGCATCATCGGGACTCGATCCTGCGACGCTGCCGCCACATAACCGGGGCCGAGTGCGCTACCAACTGCGCCACCGACTCACAAATAGATAGGATGTATGTTTGTCCGAACTTTATATGTAGATGTGCAGCAAATAAGAAAACATCAAAACTTTTTGGCTTTTCATTATAGTTTGGGGAAGTGGAACTTTTTACTACTTTTATACTTCATAAAATTTTTGAAAAACTGACAAAAAATTAATTCTATTAAAAATATGTTTTCATATCTTCAAATATGAGTACCAATTCATCAGTTATGAAAACTTTATCGTTTCATATGTATTTTATAAGCCCTTAAAAACATACAAACATGTAAATTCTGCATCCTGAGAGACTGCTTCTTAACATTGTAGTGCCAGTGTTGGTTCTGAATCTAATTCTGTGTTTTTATCTTTATAGATTTTAGTGGAATACAAACCACCAACCACCAGTACTCAATCAGTGAGTAAAGGTCGATTTTCAATCAAATTCATCTATTATTAAGCATGCGACAAATGAAACTCCCGAGTATTACAGTGTTAAATAATAAAAAATATACCATATAAAAATGAAATAGTCAATAGATTGAAATACCTTCCACAGGCATCAAAGCAGCTTCAAACGACAAACCCCAGCTCTGGGCTTCCGAGTAACCTGGGATTTTGGCTATATATTTGCGAACTCGTAGTCCAGACCAATTGTAAAAGTTGCAAAAGAAAAAAATTACTAGCAACAATACCAATAGTAGAACAGAAAAAAACATTTTTAATTTTACTTCAGATAAAATTTTTGGAGTAAAATTTATAAATACCGATTTGTAGAATCATTCAAAACTAAACACCTTCACTTTGAAAAGTAAGATTACTAACTAAAACAAAGACGAGAAATCAACAAAGATAATGTGATGATAATGTGTGGATCAAAGTTGAAACATTAATAAAGATTATTAACTAAAAAAAAGACGAGAAATCAACAAAGATAATGTGTGGATCAAGGTTGAAACATTAATAAGTTTGATAACAACATTCGTTTGTTTGGAATCCTACGCCTTGTCTAATATCCTAGTTCACTGATTGCTCTAATGAGACTTATCTTAACCTACTAATGCTTTAATGCATTAGTTCTTTTGGTTTTTGTAAAAACAGTGCAGTTGCGAATGAACTTCTGCATATGGCTGATAACTAATAAGGAAATATTTGTTCAAACTTTAATTTGCAAATTTCATAAAAGAATCGTTTGTTTGTTTGATTTCATATAAATATGCTATATGTGTTGTAGAAGTATTCATGTGTTGCTCATAATGGCCACATAATGGTCTTATTAGTAATCTAATTTTATGTTTTTTTGATTCTTAATCTTTCTAATTGATATAATAGTACATTTGTTTCTTTTCATAGGGAGTAAATTTACTTGTCCTTATTGCTAACTTATAAAAAATTAAATGGTCGTTTCTAAAGAAAATGAATTTTTTACTTTATTTAAAATTGCCTTACAAAAAAAGCTTCTGGATATTTTTTGCGGAAAAGAACATTATACGAAACAGACAGCTTAAAAGCTGAATCGAGCAAAGCCAGTAAAAAAAATACTTGATTTAATCATAACTTCATGCCTGTGCAACATAGATAAAATATTTTTCAAAACTTGCCTTTCGAATTTGGAGCTTAATTCCCTAACAGCTTACCATGTCATATAAGAAAAAATTTAACACCATTCAAAGAGAAATTAAAAGAATTTTTAACATCTAATATCTTTAATAGTGTTGGTGAATTTATAAACCATTGTCAAAAATTTTAATCAAGTGATAATAACAGGAAGCTAAAATAGAAACTTGCTGGAACTGCTATAAATCATCTCAGCCTGTGAACTGTTTTTTCAATAATTCTTAAATATAATATTCACCATCATACACATTTATAAATAGTACCTCCTCTTGAAAAGGAAATTAGTTAAAAAAGAAATAAATTCAAAAAATTGGTGTATGAAAAATAAAATTTATTGGACAGTTATAATTCATTTATCTCCTTAATTTCAAAGTGTTATGGGTTTTTCTTACCAAGTAAAAGAAAATACATTTGAATCATACATCCATCACCTTGCCATTAATATGTAATAACTAAATAGCTGTGTAAATAAACAAATTATTTAAAGTAAATTATAACACATCTAAGGTTACATGAACATGTAAAATAAACTGTGTAATTTCTTAATTTTTCTTTAGTGAATACCTTTTGGAAAATCCCAGTGATTGAAGGTATTGGAATTGTCTTTTTTTCTTTCTATTCTGAAAATGAAACAAAATCCTTGCATGTCTAAATAAAGAATTCAGAAGTTCAGTCACCTTGGTTTTACTCTGGGGCTTGCTTAACAATGGATTAAAAGTACAAAAAGTGTCATTATGTTTTAAAAGAATTGAGACCATGTTCGATGACGTTACCGTCATTTACTTTGTATAAATGTACCAAATTGAATTTGTGTTATTGGTGTTATCCATCTAACCAACAGTTAAACTATGGTGATTGAAAGCTAAAAAACTAAGAAAAAGAAAACAAAAAAAAACAATACAAATGTAAGTATTAAAGAACCTCGACTCTTTCCCATATTTGCAAGATTTTAACTTTAAATAAGTTATTACAATAAAAATCCAATTCAAAATATACCACACTAGATTTTCCACTCAACTTTTAAATTATTTCTTTTCACAAACTTCACTTTATTTTCATTACTACCTACAGTTTATTGAGCCATACTTCCCAGATTTTTGGAAAGTACTACTGTCTGCCAAATTCCTTCTTACAAACGATTCAAATTGGCCTTGTGTTGCTTTGAATTCACATGACATTCAAGAAGCGTTCTAGTTTCCTTCAAGTCGTCAAGATCTACTGACAATACACTTTGGCACAGTGAACAAAACAAATCCGGATTATCACAACTTTCCCAAAAATCAATATCTTTCATGAGGAACTCAGGAACACCAAATTTATCATCAAGAAATTTAAAGGCGTCATCAATAGAAGTTTCGATATATTCAACTTTATTCTTGTGTCGATGTCCTCTGAGGTGCCGAAGAAAGTTCTGGGTAGTTGCGTCAACAGAGGACACAACCTGGATCTCAACCCCACACAGATCGCAATAAAAAGAATCCTCATTTTCATCACGCAGATATTGTACATTGTTTAAGATACACTTAGGTACTCCGCCATAAATTGACTTCAGCTTTTCACAGGTTCTCGTTCGTAAGCTTGCTTTTTCTTTTAATTTAGTGTTGTGTCCTGCAGAGTAGAGATGACTTTTTAAATTCCGCAAAGTTAGTTCTTCCTTTTTAGTCCCTCCAACAAGAAGTATGGCTTCGTTACAAAGACTGCAGTAGAAGTTTCCTTTATTCCTTTCATACTTGATATTACTCCAGTTATTTCTAATGCACTCAGGTATCGTATTTTCATAATTTTGACCCAGGAGTTTTTCTAGACCTTCATTTGATGAGACGTAATTGCTTCCTACTTCACTCTCATCTTCATCCATTTCTCCTTCATCCCCATCCGTTTCTCCTTCATAATCATCTGTTTCTCCTTCATCTCCATCTGTTTCTCCTTCATCTTCATCTGTTTCTCCTTCATCTTCATCTGTTTCACCTTCATATTCATCTGCTTCTCCTTCATCTGTTTCTCCTTCATCTGTTTCTCCTTCATCTTCATCTGTTTCTCCTTCATCTTCATCTGTTTCTCCTTCGTCTTCATCCATTTCTTCCCCATCACCCTCTTCCTCAGCTTTTTCTCTATGCCTTTTGCTTTTCAGGTGACTCCCAAGATTCATCGAGGGAATGTCTTTTCCACACAAAGAGCACCGGAAAATATCATCATGAAAAAACTCAATATATGCACGATTTTTTCTTATATACCGTGGCATTTCCCCAAATATACATGCAAGACTTTTTTTCAAGTTTTTGTTTCTACAGTTTTCTTCAGAAACATGTCTCTCATGAAAGTCAGACTCTAAATGATGAACCACATCTTCAATGAATTCTTCACTTTCTGAGTTGAATTCCTCCTTGCATATGCTGCAGATGATGGAGGAATTGGCACAAAGTTCAAGATACCTCAAGTTCTTGAGAATGTCATCTCCAAAAACCCCAGTTACCTTTATGAGATTTTCCAGTCTTTCATCATATTCATTTTGTCTACTGAATACTTTTTCTTCATGACATTTTGATAAAATATGATATTTCAGATTTTCTTCGGTTTCATATAAATCAGAGGAATTGCGTTTTATGTTGACATTGCACAAGGAACAAAACAGGTTCCCTGCATTATCACTTATGTAGTCGATGTTTCTGGTCAAGTATGTATGAACTGTTGAAGAACTGTGCTGCAGTTCAGGGATTCTTGAAAGCACTTTTGATCTTTTAACATTGTTAAGATGCTTACAGGAATAAAAATGTTGGCTAAATATATTTTCCGTTTGCTCAATATCGTCTCTATGAACTTTCAGAAGCACCTTACAGAGTGTGCATGCATAGTTCTTGCCAGATTTGTCCAACTGTAAAAATTCTTTATTATTGTTAACAACTTCAGGGATCTCACCATACACATCTGTCAGTTCTTTTATCTGATCTTTATAAGTTTCAAGTTTTCCTTCATGACCTATGCTTGTCAAGTGATATGAAAAATTATTCACACTTATCTTTGGATCTTTACTCACTCGTATTAAACTTGGATTCGGCATACAAATGACACAATCAAATCCCTCTCTGACCTCTTCCAAAACTCTGATATTATTCCAGACTATTTGCGGAATCTTGCCCAGAATTCTGGTTAGACCTTGGATGGTTTCTTCTAAAGGAACAGATTTTTCTTTGTGTGATCCAGAATTTAAATGTGCTTCTAGGTCCCTGGGTGAGTTTTTGTTAATCCTTTTTTGACAGAGTTTACATAAGAATTTCTCTTCATTCTTGTCATATGTAAAGTACTTCATGTGCTCCAACACAATTCCAGGTATTCCCCCAAATGTTTTCTGGAGACATTGTAAAATGTTTGAGCTCATTATTGGAGGTTTCCTCGCATATTATTATCTGCAACAAACAAACAGCAATCGTGTTATTTCAAAAAAATCCGTTTTCATAAGACACTTTAGTTGAGGCTAACAGTTCATAAAACTATCAAGAAATCAGTTTAAACATAATCTTTACATCTAATGATTACAACTGTTTTTACTTATCGTCGGTGTAGAAACAATACCGCCTATCTGACAAATCTTGGAAAATTGGAAGTTTTAGCATCCTAGCAACCACAGTGTAATTCTGCACCTAATGGCAGTTGTAATTTACCAAAAATCCAAGGGATAGCACTTTTAATACCGCCAAAGAGATAGGAATGGAAAAAACCTCCCATCTACTTTGTTTTTCTTCTCTCCTTTAAAGTTCGGGATTTGACTTTTAGGTGGTATTGTTTATTCACCGACGTTGTGCTACAGTAGGACAGTGGTGTAGTGAGGCAGGAAAACATGGGAAAATTTGCAAGTACACCACTGTAGTAGTCTCATAAACTCGACTCCCTGTAACTAGACACTATGAATAACCTGACGCCTTCATTTTTACTATGAGTGTTTAATTTTTAGCATTAAGGACAATGTAGGTGGGTTTGTTGCCTGTTTCCACTTTCAAGTAATTAATTATGCATTGCAGTTATTCTATGTTAAATTCCACCTTCATTTGTTCATAAATGTTTGAAGCATAAACCAGTATTCAGTTTCAAGCTTCTTTTGAACGTAGTATTCAATAGTGTGGTTGTTAATCCCCACTAGGGAACACCACGTCCACAAGCCATCGCTCATAACTATCCACAATCTTTTTTAGAATTTTGCTATGTCCCATAAGGTTAACATTGGGACAACGTACTGTGTTTACCATTTTCAATATCTCGGTAGCAAATGAACATAAAGCAGTGATTCAAATTACTAAAAAGTTTGTTTTTCGAGCTGGATTCAATGGTGTTGGCGAAAATTTGATTACTCATCTTACCATTCCATGTAAAAAACTAGAAAAAACTTTTTTGGGGGTTGATCCTCCTTTACCCCCCCTTGCAGTGGTCCAACTGGGTTGGTTAACAAATTCGTCCGAATAATTACTACTTTACACGTCCATGCCAAATTTCATTAAGATTATAAATGTTTGTTAGACCCATCAGAACATCTTAGTTGAAATCTCTAAGGGTTGGGTGTCCATACAGAGAGGAAAACAAGGTGTTCCTGAATTGGAGATCTTGGGTTTGAATTATGCAGGTTTTAAAATAAACCTTTTAACACATAAATGTTATTTTAAAGGTCTTGTTAATTCATTTCAATTCAAAACCACTTTATTCATGTCACGCACATAAAATACATCGAAATAAATGCATTCATGAAAATCTACATTGTTGTACAGTGGAACCTCGATATATCGAACCTGAAGGGGAAAGTGAAAACTTTGATATATCAAGGATTTCGATGTAGCGAGGTTCGATATATCAAGGTGATTTTTGACTGACTTCAATATATAGAGGTTCGTTACAGCGTGGGTTGAAACAAGGGAAATGTAAAGAATACACATTCAAATTTAACACAATAATTTTAATGGATTATAAAGTCCACTAATATAAAACGTACAGAGATAAAACAAGATAAAACATCAAAATTTATGAGCAAATTAAAGTCTTAAGTTTTTTAAATACTTATCAACAATACAGTTACGTACTTTTTTAGTTTCCATCTACTGCACTGCTCAATCTATAGAACTTCAATTTGAATTAAAAATACTAAAAAATGAACTAGTGTTTTCCATTTCACCATTGCACCAAACGCACTTGCAACAAATGACTGTCAAATAAACTCACTCTACTTGAACACAAACATTCACACACACCCGCTTATCGTTGCGTCTTACCTCGGACTGACGATCGATAATGACAAAAGAAACAACTTAGGACACGTGCGCAGAGCGACAGTCCCGCAGCAGCAAGATGCAACACGAATGATAGATCGTTGACTTAAAAGTTAAATTACATATTTGTAAAACAACTTTGTTATATTGAGGTTTCCGGCGAAAACTTCGATATATAGAGATGGTTTGTTCGATATATAGAGGTTTCCCGGCCAAAACTTCGATATACAGAGGTGAAAAGTGCGTACCCAGAAACCATTAAAATTTGTTATATCAAGGTTTTCAAGGTCAGTACTTTGATATATAGAGGTAAAATTAGCATTGGGAAGATAGGCAGGTTCAAGGGGAATTGAAAAACTTCGATATATCAAGGAATTCTATATATCGAGGTTTGATATATCAAGGTTTCACTGTATTTGATTTGTTTCAAAATGAACATTTGGTTGATAACAGAATTAAATAAATTATCTTAACTTGTCTCGAAATGGAGGTAATTTTTGTGATTTTTTTTATTCACGGATTATCCTGTATTTTAAAACTAGTTAACATCTTAATGTCAAATTCCAAATTTGTAGTCCTTGAGACTTTAGTTTAATAGTGTCACATCCGATTATAGTGTAGGATTTGTATTTTATATCATATATATATATATATATATATATATATATATATATATATATATCAGAAATCACTTACTGAGATGGTGTAATCCAGCTACTTGGAGGTCACGAATTGTGGATAATTATGAGCGATGGCTTGTGGATACGGTGTTCCTTAGTGGGGGTTAATGTCCGCACTATTGAATACCATGTTCATAAGACTGTCCTCATAAGTAGACCAATTCGTAAATTGTTAACCATGCGAAATTTTGTTTTGGATCCCACGTTAAAATGTAGCTCCCTTGGTTGCAATTTGCTGCTGGGCTGTTAATTAACAGTTCTGTCTAAAGAACATGTCGGCCTTAGTCAGTAACAAGACAACAAGATCGCGCCACAATCATCCTACACTAATCTGTCGTTCATACTTGGCTTAAATACTACCTGGGTAGGTCACCATTTCAAGCAAAACACAATATATACAATTACTTTTAAAATATCAATTTTTAAACTTTTTAAAATTTAAATTTAAAAAGGAAAGTGAAGTTAAAGTATTGCCACTTGACATAATATTTTAAAGCAAAGGCTACAAGGACTAAGAATTGGAATCAGAACCAACAAATACTAGCTGGGTTTCAAGTTACAGGGTATTCTGTGAAAATAAGAAAACCATAAAAATGGCCCGCCATTTTGAAATGAATTAAGATAATTGAGTTCTGTTTTCACCAAAATGTACCTTTTAACAATAAACTTAGAATATGGTACAGAACCTAGCATTAATGGTATGTTTATGAAGAAAATTTTAAGATTAAAACCCAAGACCTCCATCTCTAGAACACCCTGGATCCTCCTCAAACGGACAACCCATCCTCGGGACTCTTAGTTCAGATGGATCGAACAGACATCTGTTCCAAAATTCAGGTTAGAATAAGGGAATCAACCTGATTTCTTGCAACTCAGGCCTAGAGCCCATACTTCACCAAAATGATATGTTCCGATATTCAGTTATCCGGCATTTTTTTCCTTCAATTAGCCCAATTTGACTTCGCTATAAACAGTCTAGTCGAGTTGAGTTGCATTAAAGGTAAGGAAGAATTAGATGAGTAAGCTGAAGGAGTTGACAACCGTGATGAGTAAGCATGATTTCCATAATTTCAGGAACATAAACTTGTCTGCAAAAATGCCAAGAATTCTTGTTTTTGTGTCTTGTGTGTCTTTAGATCGATTGAAATGTGGTTGAATGAAATCACAAATTTTTGTTTCTAACGGTCAGTTTTACTCGGACCATCTAAATCCGCCCTTAGATTTTAAAACTTAGTAATTACCTATATTAGTTTTAATTTCTTCACCGGGTCGTAAACGCATTTACAGTTATAATAACTGCTATTATTGTAAAGAGAAAAAAGGTTGATTATATTAAATGTTTATTTATAATATAAACATTATTGGTTGTGCATTGAACGATGAATAAATTATGACACAAATGGTGTGTTTTACTATTTTTAACACTGTAGCTTTGTCCTTGGATTTTTCTCCAGCCATTATTTTTTGTTGATATTAATTTTTCTACAAAATTTTATTCTTTTTTCTGCTACACTTTGTTTGAGGATCATTAAAAACTAGATGAAAGAACTAAAAGATTTCTTGTGTTATGTTAATATGTGTGAAATGAGTTTGTTACAGCTGCATAGGAAAAAATAAGTTTATAAGTGTTTTTTTTCCTGAAAACAATGATATGTTACTTGAATATTTATTTTGTTTGTATTTAAATTATCATCTATATACTTAATACATAAAGGATTTTTTCGATTAGACCCCTTTTTCAGCTGTCCTACTCAATCGATTTTTACGATTGAGGTGTCATTTTAAAGCTTATACCTAATGAAGCGCACCTGCGACTGATAATTAAAATGAACAATTCTTTAACTGCTTCGACCCCCGAGCCTTTGCTTTATTTCTAGTAGGCGCTTTTAACGGTCCAGTGCTGACCAACTTGCTAAATGTAAATCGTAATTTAACAGCTGATTACCTTCAAACGAATTGTCAACCATTGACATAGTAAACAAAAATAGATACTCTGAAAATGTAAATAAGAGACGAAACAATTTATGAACAGTGAACAGTCATTTTTAGATATGATACTTTTATTGATTCGGTAGGTAAATCGCTCTCTGATGTGTATATCGTCATGTTTCAAATATTGTAAAATTTTATTTTCATATGACGATGTTTTTCTTGAATGTTCAAAGTTTTTTCCAGCTAGGAAGTAAATTTATAACTGTAAAAGGAAATCGTTACATTATTATTTAAGCCTGGATGACGATTTATGAATCCCGAAATAGAAAAAAGAAGAATCAAAAAGAGAAAATAGATTAGAGAGATCAGGGAAAACATGCATAACGTTCGGCAAGAACAGATAACTGCTAGGAGACAAAGATTGAACAGCAGAGCGACATTGTACCACCTATATATTTCAACCAACTTAAAGATTATGTAAGGGCAAACGTGAAAAACACATGCGGTATCCTACTGTTGAGCGAAGTTATTTCCAGAAGACAATCTAATTCAAACACATAGTGTTGGGACGATGGACAATGTGTGTCTATGATTTTTTTTCAGCTAAGCTTCTTAAAAAATGTTAACATTTCAATTTCAAGTTTAACGGGTTAAGTTTTTAATAATTGTGAATTTAAAGAAGGTAATGAATTTCTTCATATTTTAGGTTATAGTTTCTCACAACAAACACAATATTGAAATGCGCAATTTGCGCATTGGACCCCTAGTTATTATAAATTTGGGACCTTGGGGAGGCCCCCTTTTGTCAAGAAGGCCCCTGGGCCCTCGGAGATCTACGTTCCAACGCTTGAATATGTGCACTTTCTACCCACAGCAATTAACTTTGATTTGCCTCGGACCAGTCGACATTGATTTCTAGTTTCTGTTGGCTGTCAAGTTGTTAAATTTAAAATGTATGTATTGCTATGAAAAGAACTGCAAAAATTAATTCATTTTTCATAAGACTGAAAAGATTGTCACTGGCATTCCACTACAACCTAAATTGAGTCACTGACAATCAACATGTGAAATTTTGTAACAAATCTGCTGATAAACCATGTTATAATTATCTCATTTCACTTTGTATTCTCATACTGATGATTCATAAGTCCTCTCCATGTGCGTAAATGCATTATACCTTCTCTTGCCAAAAAAAAAACAAAAAAAAACTAATATCAAACCACTAAAACTTTTGATGATGGGAACGCTTAAACCTCAGGGTTGTAGTAAGTTTGACAGAATTTTTTACATACTTTAATTAGGCGTTTCTAGATGCACATAGAGATTTAAAACATGATTAAAGGTTTCACATTCTGCAAAAATTTCCCATAGGGGTAAGCCCCCAGATCCCTGAAAAAATGTTGCCCCCCTGAAACAGTGTGTCCAGACGTACAATTAATTATCTTATGTACAACAATTTGAGGTTCAGGACAAAAATACACATTTTTATATAAAATAACTGATATAATCCAGAGATACTTAAAAAATAATAATTATGAGCGAACTTAGTGAAGTGAATCTATATATTAGATCTATATATATATCTTAAAGATTCGTTGTCTGTCACTGTGTATGTTTGTGAGTGACTGTGTACGTAACGCGATACCTCAAAAACCGTTACACTGATCATTTTCAAATTTTGCACAAACGTTTAATAACTCAACTAGAAGACACCATTAAATTTTGAAGTGAATCGCTTGAACCATTTCTTAGCAATTTGATTTTATAAATCAGAAAAAATGCTATTAAATTAGCATTGGCGAAAAATTGTGTTTATTGAAAAATGGGTTACAAATGAAGATAATTTCAAATACAAAATAAACTAGCGATTAAATATTCGGCAAATATGTTTTCCATAAAAAGTACATCATGTGTTGTGTGGTTCACAATTATTCATCAATTACTTTGAAAAAAGTTTCATGATTATTACTAGTGGAAAACCCAAAATTCACACACGAAATATCCTGGAGAAATGTTCTCTCAAAGTCATTTACTAAATGGTACACAAGAATCCCACCAGAGAGCTGCAGCAGCAGAATAGCTGATTTCCCCAGGACTTTTCGCGTGTGAATTTTGGGTTTTACTCTAGTAATAATCATGAAACTTTTTTCAACGTAATTGATGAATCCTTAACCACACAGCATGTGATTTACCTTTTACGGAAAATATATTTGGCACATATTTAATCGCTAGTTTCTTTTGTATTTGAAATTATCTTATTTTGCATCCTATTGTTTATTAAACACAATTTTTCACCAATGTTAATTTTCTGGCACTGCATTTGGTTTATTGTGGTTTGTGAGTTGATCCAATTGAGCGATAAAAGAGCGTACTCCTAGTTGTATAATATGCAATTTTGTGACCTGTAGTGGTCTTAAATGTAGCTTTACACTATCAAAACTAAATCACTCTATTCCCAGTTTCATATATAGGCCTCAATGAAATGAGTCTTCATTCTAAAGCTTATGCAGTTTCCTACTTGATTCAGGTAGGCCTAAATCCAGCTTTCTAAATTCACTAACTGTCCAAGCTAAAAGCTTAATGTATAAATAAATACTATGAACAAAACACTTTAAACTAAACTTAACTCAGACTTAAAAAGGTAACTGCACAATAATAACCATCTTTACAAAAGGTAGCAAGAGGTACCAAAGTTGGGAACAAGGTATATTAGGTCTTTTTAATATATGTAAATATTATTAAAATCTTGAACGAAGAAGAAAACTTAAGTCTAAAGTAACGAAGCTAGCCTAATTTATAATTGCACAGTAACCACATAAAAAATAAAATTAACTTGAGACAAAAATTAATAAAAACAATTTTAAGTCTTCTAAAATAACTGCACAATAAAAACTAGGCCTAACTTCAAAAATGTATATAAAGAAATTATTAAAACTTTTACCTAAACAAAAAGGTTAGTAAAAAATCAAAAGAAGCTAATTTACAAAAATACCCCACAACTGTTTCAAAATTAATGTATCTTGACCTACCCTACGATTTGCAACACTCCTGGTATATATTTTCAAATAGAGTAAAGTTAAAAATATTAATCTTCTGAACAATGTAGTCCACGATACCTTCCCTTGTTTGTGTCCATAAGGATACTGTCCCCTGACAATGACATTGTGACTCTTAAATATCTTTATTAAAATCACTGATAATGAAGAAGCTTTAACTTTTACACCTGTTTTTGACTAAAAACAGACGTATTTATTTAAGTAACTGACGCTTAACTACCAGTTTTAACTGTGTTACCTAACCTACTAGGCTTATTGAGATCTTACGGTAATTTAGTCTAAAAAAGATTATTTTGGACAGCCTGTACGATAATTAGCTCTGGCAAATCTGGACACACAGCCCAGAGATCGTCGGAAAATTGAAGGGGTCCCCCGTAAAACGTTCTAAGCGACAAAATTTCAAAATCGGAGTTATTCAGTGAAAAAGGTTCTTTAGGACACGAGCTACACCGTGGTATATTTTGTTTTGAAGATATTTGAGTTGGCAGCCCTGATTTCGTCTGTCAAAGTTGGCGTGCTTCGCGGGACTGCACAGACTTTGTGGGGAAGTATTGTGGGGGAATAACGTTCTATTCGCCGAAAGATAAACTCCCCGCCAGTCGTTACGTTGTCGGCCAGCGACCAAAATCGCGTAAATAAAAAAAACAGGTGAAGTAAATATTAAAAAAAGGAAGGATACAACCAGGAAGGAATATAGAAAAGCTGGATTACCGTTTATTTTAAAAGTACCAAGTAGCCGAGGCCTGGAAAATTAGCACAAAAGAGGTGAGTAGAATAACATTTTAGATGCTACCTTTAGACAACTTTTAGTAAAATGACGTATTACGTTAAACAACGTTACGTTTTTGTACTTTGAGACCAATAAAATTGTTTTAAATTCAGTTTTATTTTCGTTTATGTTGGTATTCCTACACTCCCTGATGTTTTCTACCAAAGCAGAAGGGGCAGACCATCAGAAAACGTTTTAAACGCCAGTCATTTAGAACGTTATAACCCCCCAAAAAAACATGAAATATGTTTTATAAAGCTTAATGGTATGTAAAAATTTAGTATAAGGCTACATTATCATGCTATAAATTGGGTATTAAAAAATTATACATGATTGTAAGTTCTAAACTTGAGAAACCCGTAAATTTCAGAATCCAATTTCCAACGCTTGATTACTCGAAACTAGGTTTTTGTCGCTTAGAACGTTTTGGGGATCCCTTCAATTGTACCCTTGGGCCTAGCTATCTAGTTCGAATTAAGACAGTACGGGAATATTCCTGGGCCAGAGTCTGCACCTTAAAATTTTATATCAACTCATACACATTTTTGTTAATTGATACTATTATGAAATACTATACATAAGCCTGTAAAAGGTTATTTGACTGTAGGCCTACATGCAGTCTACCTTATGTACAGTCACAGCAAAGTAGAGGAATACCAAACGAAAATTTCTCATATACTTAATTATTGATTCTGACAAGTCAAGGCTACCTACGTTGTTGAAATGTTGTGTTATCAATTTACCTTTAATTAATGTGCTATGGTTTCTTCACGAGTTCAGAGGACAGCAAAAAAGATTTGAGAAGTAGAAAAAATAACGATGACACTGTGTCGGTGAACTGTACCAAAACAGAACGCAGATTGCAGAATGAGAGTGCAAGTGCAAGGTGAAATTCAAGGTCGGTTCATTTTAACCGACGCGTCACACGTCACTACTATGGGTACATTATGACCACAATGGTGTGTTTCCTATAAACGTTAAACGTTCCGTTTCCGCAGTGTCTCCAACTGGCGGCATAAAAATGCCCAGCTAAAAGATGAACGAATGTATATAAGTACATTTAAATGAACAATAATATATTCTTCGTCCGTTAAATAATATATTTAGTTATAGGCATAAAACAAATTATGAAATATAGGCGTTGTGATTATATAATATGGACAACTGTTTCAGTACTTTCTGCATACAGGGATTACGCACACGGTAATTTGGAAAATTAAACTTCCCAGCTCATGAGAATTTTAAATTTCCCAACTACGTGTACATTATGTATCAAAGCGTTCGCTCATTACTTCATTTTAGCATTTTAAAGTATGTACTCTAATTATTTAATTGATCGTAAGAGTTATGCATTTTAAGTCTAGTTTTGGATGTGAATGTACAATTAAATATTAGCTCGGATGCACTGACGTTTAGAGTAATTTAATCACTTACTTCACTTATCATCTTCTTCATAGGCCGTCTTAAAAGGTGGCACTGAAGGCGTCCTAGTGTCCTTGGAGCAAGATCACTGCTTATGCTCAAAGTCTTTGAAATTGTTAAGAAATAAAAATTATATAGTTTTCTGGCATTTCTAGTAGTTTTCTGCACTATTTTAGAAGGTAAAATTAGAAGAAAAACCGAATCCTCCAACTTCTAACCACAGGGTTTTTAAGATCCAACAACTTTGGCATTTAACTTTAATGGAACCCAGTTGCTGCTGATTGTGCTGATGCAGCAAACGTGACTCACAATTTTGGTTCAGTTTGAGCGGTATTACATTTTTTCCTGCAGTTTATGAAAAGCATTCTGTTGTCAGGGCTGGCTGTACCATATAGGCGAACTAGGCGACTGCTTAGGGCACCAGGGCCTGTGAGGCGCCAAAGGGGGCGCTGGATGGTCGCGTTTGTAAAAAAAAACAGAGCACAAAAATATTACAATAAATATGAACGCCAATGATAGACTTCAATTCTAGGTTTAGTTCAGGATCAGCTTTACATGCACTGGTCGTGTAGTTACTCTTTAAATCACTTCAAAACTTACCACCAGTGGTGGAAACCCACAACCTGCCCTTTAATTGCTTGCTTTTACCAATCATTAGCATCCATCATTATACGTGCTCTTGGTGCCCTCGTCATTATGTAGTTTGGGCTCATACTTTTAGCCAAAAGTCAAATATATATGTGAGTCGGGCAGGTTTTTTACACTAAAATTAACAACAGAATATGGATCAACTTGGGGGGAACCTCCATGTCAGCAAAGCACTTCTCGTCAAAGGGACCTGTTTTTGTTTCTAAAACTTTGTTCATAATAATTATGAAGAAGATAAGATAATCATTGTGAAGATAATAATAATTATCTCCAATAATTATCATTTTTGTCTAAGTGTTTTAATTGTTGAATTATACATTAAATACATAATTTTTATTATTTTCCCAAAATTGTACCTTATTAAACAGTGCCTTTAATATCTAAACTAGTTATATAAAATTCTTGTTTCGACTTTTTTTCAAAGAATCAACTCCATATCAAATCATTCGAGCCTCATATTATAATTGTAAAATGGTATCATGTCTTTTTAATTCTCGATATCAGTCGAGCTTCACTTATTATTAATGAAATTAAGGAAAAACATACGGCTGAAAATAACAGCTATGACGGTACTTTTGTTGGATCTCGTTTTTATTTGAAGCAAGGCGCTGGACAATACTCTCGCCTAGAGCGCCTTTTATTATAGACAAGATGTTATCCATGGCTTCGGATCATGGGGAACGGTCATGGGCCCTGGGGTTGAATGACAATAAGCTTCATGTGTGTGAAATATATTCATCTTTATGAGTTAGCTTTATCAAAATCAAAAAGGCTTTAGCTTGATGTCCAGAATTTATTACTCTTTTATTATAGACAAGATGTTATCCATGGCTTCGCCCACGTTGAAAATGGGCGCGTTCAGCCGCACTGCATCTTGACAATCAACAATGCCCGGTTACTTACTTAATCCACCACTGCCATTCACTTTTCACAAGTTAATAGATTTCTCTCCAGTGAGTGTGGCTGAACGCGCCCATTGGCAGCAAGATGAAATAATTTGAAACAGCTGGTATTTCTCCTGCACAATTTTTGATCTATCAATTAGAATTTTGTTTATTTGTTTACATTCATCTGCCTGGACTGATGGAAACGTTACAGCAGACTTACAAATCAATATGACAAACTCACATTCATATAAATTTATGATACGAGTAGGATTTGTTTTTGATACTGGCAATAAAGGCCTTATGAGTACAAACCGTACAGATCCGTATTATGAGAAATTTTTTTCTGTGTTTTTTACAAATAAGAAGTTGCCTTTCCACTTATTGTGAACATATCTGCTGTATATCATGTAAACATGAAATTTTCATTATGTCATGTGGATGTAAGTAATTTGAAATAGCATGGCTGTTGTCAAAGCCATCCCTAGTAACAAGGCCACGAATCTAGCAAAAATGGCAACTTCATGCTTCAGGTCAAACTATTAAATGATATATTCCCCAATGGTTCCATCTGTTGGTTACCTAAGTCAGCTAACTCTGATGTTTTTTCTTTGAATAAATTGGCTTATAAAGTGATGTTGACTGATCGAAAGTGACTGCCTTTTAAACCCTTACAGTCCCAGCACTTCAAAAATCAAACAAAAAATCTTTCCTTTTGTATTTGATTTAATTAGGGGCGGTTTGGGAGCTCGGGCCCAGCTAGTACGCGCCTAGCTTTAGGCGCGCCTAACTTTAGTCCACGTAGCCAAAGTCGGGCTTGGGAGCTCGCGACCAAGTTGAAATGGTTCGGTATCATCTTTAGTCGGTACTAAGTGGCAGTGTGGCTAGATGGACAGGGAATCGCGGGGAATTTTGGTTTTGGGGCTCGCGGCGGCAACTGCGAAACACCTGATCGACGACGGAAACAAAAGCGCCCTATGTTGTGCGTGGTGAGGGGAGTTAACAGTCCTCTTTATCATTTTTCTATGAAGTGTTCGGGTAGGTGGATGACACAGTGAGAGTACTTTTAAATCTGTAGTTTTAATTTGTTGTGTTTATGGTTTTTTTCAGTTAAATAATTGTGCCTATTAAAAAGTGTTGTTACTTTTTCATTTGTTTTTCAAATTGTTACTGCTACTTAATGAGCATGAAAATGAGTTACAAATAATTTTAATACACTTTTAAAACATTTCAACAAGAATGTTTTAAAACAATTTTAACAAGACTAAAACCAATTTGAACTGTTTTAATACAAGTTATTTGACTTCAAACTTTACAAGTTTTGTTTTCAGTTTTAACACTTTTAAAATTGTTTTGAAATAATTTTAATATGTGTTTTCCAAATTACATTAATACTAGTTTCAATATAAGTTTGAAACATTTTAAAAATTGTTCTGATATAAGTTATTTAGAGTAGGATTCGCCTAAGTTGGCCAAAGCATGTACTAATCATCTCATCAAAAATGTTTGTACAAGTCACATTGCAAACATTGTTGGTTACACATGGTGTCTGTTTACATTTTCTTAGAACTGTCAAATCGCCACGTTGCGTTTGTTTACAAGTTGTTATAGGTTATAGAATGTTTACAATATCGCCTATTTTTAGAAGTTTTTATTTCCATTCAACCTTTTTACATAGCTTCCAACGTTTAATTTGATTCTATTTCTTGATTTACAAGTAGTTTAGTTTGTTTAACTGCTTGTTTATTTTTCCTGGGCCAATTTTAATAAGTTTTGAACGCAGTATGAAACAATCTCTCTTTTCAGATACTGACTTGCAGCAAGTAATACTGGCTATAAAAAAACTCGCCTATATTTCTTTGTAAATATTATTTCATAAGAAAATCTTAGACCATTAACCATGCCGCATCCATGACACATCATCTCCCTGTTAATACATAATTTATTTGGAAAAGCCCCTTAGTAATATTTTAAGCCGCGCAAGTGAACTTCCAGTTGCAAATTGCATCAGAACTTTCCCTGTATTGCAAGTGCTATACTAAACAGACGTTCGTTGACAATGTTTTCAGCACAGCTGGATTTTATGGTTAAGTTCGTAAGAAGATGATAGTTTGTTTACTTTCGTTTTGGCCAACTTACGTGAATCCTACTCTAACTATCGCCATTGATTCAAGATCGTAATAATTTTTAAGTTGTTTTAATTAAAGTTCCATACAATTTTAAAATTATTTAAACAAGTTTTTAACTCGTATTGATATGAAATCGTTGCCAAGTTTCGATGTATTGATAACAGTTTTAATACGAGTACGAACTTATTTTTAGCTATTTTTTTTGCTCATTGGGATTTGAGTAAGTGCGAGAGAACATGGCTGATAAAGAGAAGAAGCGAACACAAAATTGAATGGATTGTAATTTTGATGACGAGCTGGTTGTATCCGAGGTGGATATATCCTAACATAGTCCAAATAGTCGAGGTACTCCATGTTGATGTCACCGGCACAAACTCACCCTACACTCCGCACAGTGACAACGCGCCTGGCTTTCAGAGTAGTATAAAACGGAACTCAACTGATAACGACTGCTCAGCGCTTCTGCGCAGTTTCGTTGAAATGTTTTTTGCCTCAATATCTTCACTCTTTTGCGTAAGGGGGGAGCGGGTGTACGTTTCTAATAACGTCAGACTTTAAAGTAGAATTGAATCATAAGTTACAGGGTGTTTTTTCAAGCGCAACCCAAAACTTAATTTTATCAATGACGGATTATTTCCCCCCCAAGATTCCCGGGTTTGTCCCCAGTATTTAATTTTCTTTGGGGATATATAAAAATTAAGGGCTATGAAAAAATTCAAGGGATATTCAGCACCTCAAAAAAAAACAAATCAAATTTAATGCAAGAAATTCAAAGACGTACCTAGCAACACGTGTTCAGGAATTTGATGGAGAGAACACAACTTTGTACAAATGCCAATTACGGATTGTTTGAATACATATAATGTAAACTAAATGTGATCAAACTTAAATAATAAGTAGTATAAAATGTAAGGATTAATAAAACAATACTGTTTCATATTTATATGTGCAATATTCAATCTTAAAAATGGGTTGCTTTTAAAAAAAGCACCCTGTATTATTTGCTTAGCTTAACGATGTTAAAAGCCGCGATATTTTGTAACCCTGATAAGTATCGTAAAAAGTGTTTACAATCCAAAATATGCTTTGTTGAATATTAATTTATAATTGGAATGTTGTGAATTTTGTGTGTATTTGCTATTTTTCTCGTAGCTAAATCATACACCATATTTAGTTACAAAATTGTATTTATTTATTTATCAACGGAAAATAAATTACTATACCCGAATTTTTATGGCCAATTTGTTTGATATTACCGTTGATTAGTCAAAATCTTAACTAAAGCAAAGTAATCTACGCGATCTCTAGTACAATGTGAACATCAGGAACCAAAAATTAATTATTTTAAAATATTACTTAAGGGTAATGGAATTGTTTGGAATTTAATGACTAATCCAAATATAACAATCGTTTGGTTAAAGTGAAATTAATAAACAAGATAATTAGATAAAACCAACATGATGTTTACTTAGACCTGCCCCCTAGCAGGTCTAACTTTTGAGCCTAAAATCGACAGTTATGATGACAAAAAAAAAATTATTAGGCCCGAACTTGGACTCCCAAACCCAACTAGATTATCTCTTAGGCGTGAGCCCAAGGCTACTTGACTCCCAAACCCAAAAAAGTTAGGCGCGAGATTATCCCTGCGCCAGTTAGGCTCGAGACCAACTAATACCGAGCTCCCAAACCGATTTTTTGGACGCCAGCCTAAATACTGGATATAACCGGTTCTTAGGCTCGGACTAGCGCTAATACCGAGCACCCAAACCGCCCCTTAGAGTCTAGGAAGGCCAAAAATAAGTTTTAATAATTTTTATCATTATTTATATAAACAATTTAAAATGTCCTTGATTATGGACAAAGTGACTGAATGAAATTTTTTTAGTCAAAAATAAAAAAATTAAGATCATAAAAAACTTGTAAAAATTTGTTTTATTGACAGTAAAAACATCTAATAACCTTAAAGATATATTATGGAGCCTATTTGGTACAATATTTCCTAGGGTTATCATAAAAAAGGCCTTGTCTTTCGACAAGCCCACACTTTGCACACTAAAAATCAGATTTACCCTAAGCACAAAATATAATGGGAAAAAAGAAAATATTTTGTACCTTCTAAACATATAAGAAAAATGAACAAAAGCTTTGGTACCACTTTGGTAAATTATTTATATAAAAAATATTAACTGTCCATGGAAATGGACAAAATGACTCGGATGATTTTTTTACCTAAAGTTTAGCAATTAATTACAAATACAACAAAATTGTTTAATTTTGCCTTCGACTAGGGCCTAAAATAAATCAAAACAACAATATAATAGAAAAATTATGATGTAATATTACTTATATACTGTAAATATATTTTACAGTAAAAGAACACCCACTCACTGTTCAGTACAATTGTCCATGAACTTGGACAATGATTTTTTAGGTTAGATGGGCATCAAGAACCTGTTGAGTCACATCGTCCATGTTCTGGGACACATAAGTTTAAGCATTTGTGGAATCAAAAATAATGAATGACATGCCATAACTAATACATATGAATTAATTTGATCCTTTTAGATTACTGTTGTAACATTTTTATAACGTCAACTTATGTAGGTATTACCAAATAAGTAATAAAAAAGTGCTTGCAAGCTCTGTTGTACTGATGGTCAGACATGCTCTCACAAACAAGACATGATATCAGGATAGCCAACCTAAAATCTGATGAAAAGCAAAAATTCCCTTTTTAAAGAGTCCATGAACCAGGACAAATGGACTGGAACGATGTAAACTGATAGAAAATATTTTAAATAATTGTCTAAAATGTGTGTCCATGATCATGGACGCTGGGACCGAAAGGGTTAACTTGAAATAGCCACTTTTTATATATTTCAGGAGTACAGAGGACAATAAATATAACTTGGTTTATACTAAACTCTGTTGTAGCTCATTCCTGTTTAAACAAATAAAATCCAAATTTTTAAGTCACAGTCCTCGTAGGAATAAACCTGTTGTCAAAACTGAGAAACCAAAAACATGCACAAACATGATATTTTCATGCACTAAGATGATACTGGACATAGACTATAAAATGGAGGCAACTGGTTTAACTGGAGTGAACAGGCCATCACATCACATTTGAACACAAAATACCCCCGTTGCAGCAGACCTGCATACTCAGCGAATTTCAATTGTAAAGCACATGTTTCAATCCAATATAGCGAGATTTGACACGTTTTTTAAGCTCCATAAGAATAACATGGGGAATGAGTATGCAGATTTGCTGCAACAGGTAATTTAAAACTGGGTGGTTTTAATTCAATGTTTAGTAGATCTGAACTAGAAGAAGCCATATACCAAGTTTTATCAAGATATGTTAATAAATAAGGAAGATATTGCATTTTTTTATTTCCCATAAGGATAACATGGGGAATGAGTATGCAGGTTTGCTGCCATAAAAACGGTAATATCCGGGATTTTATATTAAAATACAATAGATCTCATCTATATGAAGCCACAAACCAAGTTTCATTATGATATGTTGAGAAATAAGCGAGATATAGAATTTTACTTATTCCCCATAAGGTTAACATTGAGACAACGTACTGTGTTTACCACTTTCAGTATCTCGGTAACCAGTGGACATAGAGCAATGATTCAAATTACTAAATTGTTTGTTTTTTGAGCTGAATTCAATGGTGCTAATCAAAATTCGATAAATTTTATTTTTCTATATGAAAAACTCGAAAAACCCATTTTTGGGGGGATTTACCCCGCTTTACCCCCCCTTCCGGTGGTCCGATCGGGCTGGTTCACAAACTCGTCCGAATAATTACTACTTTACACACCTGTGCCAAATTTCATTCCGATCGGACCATTTTTGCGAGCGCTATCGTGCTTACAGACACATATATATATATATAAATAGATATATATATATATCTAGAAATTTGAACTAATGGTGTTTTTTGCTTCTGGGGGCCCCAAAACGAAAAGTTATTATGGTCTTGGGCTTAGGTCTTACCATGAGACCTATGGTAATAGCTTCTTCCCTATAGGGGAAATTCGCTAAAAGGTCCAAAATTGGCACATTTATGCCTTTATTAATGATGAGAAGAGGATTAAGTTTTCCGTAACTTAATTAGCATAATTATAAAGCTTTATCATCTAATCTTCCTTGACAAAATTCCATACAAATCAGCCGTATTGGACCTCTTTCCTTTGTATACCTGGATTGTATACTCATTCCAATCAAGCCTGTTGTTTCCTCTAATCCTAATGTAATAATACCACCCCTTTCAGATTCCCTTTTAAAAATAACTATAATACAAAAGGTAGGGAGAATAATACAGCAACAAATACCTTAATAACTTTATAAAGAATGTGATCGTTACATTAAATGTATAACAATTCTACAACATGCAATATACAAATATTTTTATTGTACTGTTTTGTTCGATTTTAACAACACAATTTTTCCTGTAAACTTTACCTGTATGTATATAAATAATCACAAAAAGTAAAGCTTGTAACAATACATTAAGTACATAATTTAGGATGTGATGTATTATTACGCATCCAACATTTTCTGGAGCTCGCCACTGCCGTAGAGTTTCTGAACGTCTGTGCCCCCTCCGATGAACTTGCCTTTCAAAAACACTCTTGGTACCTAAAGAGAAAAAAAATCGTAGGTTGAAGATGGAAATAAATCAGCCCCATTCAAATTTAGCTAAACTAAAGGACTTCTTGTTTAGCATGATACATGTTGTTGTATTCACTGGATGTAAATAAAAAACGTCTTACAACACTTAAAAATATATTTACACTTATACTGTATCTACATTCAAGATGGTAAATATACAAAAATGGTGGAAAATGACGATCGATTTCGGTTGGTCACACAAACCATCATCAGGCCCAATGAGAGACTCATTAAAGGCCGCATCGTGCTCACAGACACACAAATAAATATCTATATGCTTAATACAATGAGGTTTTTTTCTGTTAGATCCCTTTTTCAGGCGTCCTACTGAACCGATTTTTACGATTGAGGTGTCATTTTAAAGCTTATAATGTAGCGCACCTGCGACAGGTAGTTGAAATAGGCATTTCTCTTACGGCTTCGATCCCCAAGCCTTTGATTTATTTCTAGAGGGCGCTTTCAACGCTACTCTGCTGAACAACTTGCGTTAACACAGTTTTAAAACTTGATTGTAATTTAACAGCTGATTACCTTCCGATCAATTTTTAACCTAAGTCAGATTGTAAACAAAAATATATAGTCTGAAAACAAGAATTGATACATTGCATGAAAACTAATTCTTAAATGGGAAATTCTTTTGGTGATTGTTGCCTAATTGAGGTGGGAAAACATTCTTTATGGTACAGAAAGAAGAAGGCAAAGAGAAAACCGAGTCGATGAGATTAGGAAAAAACATACAAGAACAGAGGACTGCCGAGAGATAATGACTGATGGAACATCTGAGGGACACCGCACCACCTATCTACTTGCAGCGACTTTTAAAGATGATGGGCATGAATACGTGAATAAAAACTTCCGATATGCTACTGTTGTTCCAGAAGACAGATTAAAATATACAGTGCTGGGGTGATGAACAATGTGTGTGTGTGTGTTTTTCAACTAAGCTATTTATTTATTTAGGTAGACCTTTAAATTACACTTGATAGGTTAACTTGATTAAAAACGGCGAGTTAAAGCCATAACTTGCAGTCAACTTAAGAATAAAAAAAAAAACATGAAAGGAATGAGTTTTTGCAGTTTGTGAAGTGAGTTTACCATAGTATTCGTCTGTTTAGTAAATATTTCTCCTACTTCTTCTAATCGTAGGCGAGTTTCTCACGAACGGAAATAATATCAAAATGCGCAATTTGCGCATGGGGCCCCTAGTATGATATATATATATATATATATATATATATATATATATATATATATAGCCTATATGTATAGATACCTAGATAGATATATATAAAAATATGAACGAATGGTGTTTTTTGCTTCTGGGGGCCCCAAAATGAAAAGTAATTATGGTCCGGGCCATGAGACCTACGGTAGTAGCTTCTTCCCTATAGGACAAATTCGCTAAAATTCCAAAATTTTGTTTTTTCGACCAACCCTACTGTATAGTTGTACCGCAGCAAAGGTGTTCTCACCGTCTTGGCTCCCGTGATGTTCCCCAGCACATCCTGCACCTCCCCGCCGTCGTCCCGCTGATCCAGCTCCACTACTGTGTACTTCAGGTTCAGTTTGTCGAACACCTGGACAGGTAGAAATTAAATTGTTTATTCAAGTTAAGGTAGGGTGGGTGAACCAGTGAATGGCCACCCCCCAGTGAATGACCATTTTGCTTTAAAAACCTTTTATCAAGCATATTCTTTAGGCTAGCCAATTAAAAATAAGCGCAAAACCAGCCTTGGAATATTATTCAGCAATAATCTTTTAATAGTTAAAATCGTTGGAATCAAAAATACTTTTTAAACATATTTAAAATTGAGTGTACCACTGTCTTCGATTTGATCTTTTCTCCTATAGTGACTATCCCTGCAAGGCTTACCTGGATTTGTATTCATTCTATATTTGATGATGATTACAAAAATGTGTTGCAATTAAATAATATTTAATATAATATCGTACAATTTAAAATCAATTTTGTTGCTCTGCATGTTATAATTAATTATTACTGAGGGCGGTCATAAATTAGAACGTAACTAGGGCAAAAACCAGTGAATGACCGCGGGAAAACTTCGCGGTCATTCACTGGAACAAGATCGGTCATTTACTAGCTATGATCTATGTTTCTCAGCTGAATTATTCATATTCATTGTTGTCAGCTGATTTTTTGATATTTTGACAGTTATTCAACCAAAAGAGACTGGTCATTCACTGGTGCAAGATCGGTCATTCACTGGTGCAGTCCCGGTCATTTATTGGAGCATTGACATAGTTGTCTTTTAATTAATATTACTATCAGTATTCTCATTAAGTAACGTATTTAACTAATATCACTTGATCCTTAAAGAATAAATGAAATTTATATTGTAAAAAGTATAACTGTGACTATGGAATAAGGGAGTGATGTCAATTTAACATGAGACATCGTCCTTAACCGGTCATTCACTGGTGCACTCACCCTAGCAAACGATCTGGCCAGCCGTATTGGTAGGAGACAAAGTTTGTTCTACAATGTTGCGCCAAAAATTGTCTTAGTAGAAAATGTGATATCAATTATTACCTCAGCATTCCAGGATTAATATTCTCGGTATATTTAGCCGAGCCATTGTTATCTCTGATTATTTAATACGCTATATGGGTTATTTTAAGACCAAGACTCCTCCTACAGTTCAGAACCCATTTTAATAGGTCAGGTGTCGTTGGAAAGAGCTCTGCGTCAAGTTTACAGGAAAATAATTTGTGAGGGTAAGATTAAAGAGAAGAACCCTAGATGATATTATAGTTTTATATTTCTCCATAAGATTTAACAAGGGAGACGAGATGTCAAGTACGGTAAACAGCTGATTGGAATAAACACGGTTTTTTAGCAAAGGCATATGTTATTATAATCGCGGGCACCAAATAGGGCGAGTGAGTGAGTGCGATGCTGGCGATATTACTGTTTATTATTTGTTTGGGTATTTAATCAACTATATGGTCATATGTTAAACACAAATTTACTCGTAAAAGGCCTTGAAAAAATTAAACAGACTTTTGACAGTTCAACAAAATCATTTCATTTAGTCATTTCACCTGAGGTTTAGCAGACAATTTGATGAGTTTACAGTTTTTGCTGCCCACCCTATTTCATGCACTCTACTGAAATTGTGAATGTCATTGCAACGAAGCTGCACCAGCAATCTCATAAACTAAAATTTTGAATTTTACTCCCATTTTTTTTTTAATTTGTATCCATTTAATTATCACCTAGAATAAGACTTACAGTAGAGCACCGATTATCCGAACTACTTGGGGACAAGGGGTGTTCGGATAACTGAATATTCGGATAATCAAACATGAAAAGACAAAATTTAAAAACTATATTTGTAATGTAATTTGTACTAGTAAAAAGGCTAAAAAATTATCAAACAAAAATTATTTATATAGGCCTAATTTTATTATGAAATCGATCAGAATACATGGGCATAAATTTTTAAAGAACAATTTATCATACACTACATAGGTACATTACACTGTATACTTTTTGTTTAGAAAAAAGTCCAAAATTTGTGTTCTTTAGTCCTGACACTTTTTTTGGCTTGCAAATTTGAATTGCTTGAGAATCATGTTCAAAATATGAATGTACGGCGTTCGGTTCACCGACGGTTCGGATGACCGACATTCGGATAATCGGCGCTCTACTGTACTACCTGTCCAAGGACTGATCTTATATCCATCTAATATAATACACAATTGCTGCAACTTACTTCCCAAAAGTAGTTGTTACAAAAGGCAGGTAGCAAAAAGTGGAAACTTTAGTGTAAATACAAAGTGTGTAAATGTAATGACGTTAGGGACAGACTGACAGACAGCTATGCTCCTCTACATAAGGAGTGGTTAGACATATTTCTAAGAGATAGTAGCACATTCACTTCCAGGGTACAAATTTGCCAAGTTCGGGTGCAAATTTGCCAAGTTCAGTTACTGGGAATCAGCCATTTAAAAAATATTAGAGATTAACATTTCATTGCCAGCACATTGATTGGAACAGAGTCTAATGATCAATTTTGTTTGTGAAATTAGTAATAAAATTTCTGACTGATAATCTTGCTTCCAAACTTAGTTATCAAATACTATCAAGGGGTGTCTGTTATCTGCTGACATTTTAAAAACATCATCTTGAGGTCTTTAGTCACTGTGAGGTGTCTCTTGGGAAAAATTGTCATTAACTAAGAATTGAAAAAATTGTTCCTTTTCCCATTTTGTTGTTGTGAGGGGAATGAAAAGTCACTGAGGTAGGTCTTGGAACGACTAGAAAGAAACAATTAAGAATAAACTTACCTCTTTGGCCATACGACAGTAGGGACAGTAAGACTTGGAGAAAATTACGACTTTGTCGCTGTCGATTTTTGTTTTGACAAACTCAGCTACTGGGCCGCTCATGTTGACTGCTCTGCTGGCACCTAAACCCATCAAACTACGACTGAAAACCAAACATGTTTACTGTACATAGCTAGGCCTAACCAATGGCATACTGAACATTGACACCACTCACAAGAAAGCATTTGTATCAATTTCCATGGTGATGAAAATTCAAAAGTTGGCATAAAATTTGGATTCCTTTGGTAATTTTTAAGAATATATTTTGTCAATAAGATCATTGAGGTAAGTTATGGCGATATGAATAACCATGTCTTATCATTCCCATCCTACAAGTAGCCTATCTTCCTTATGTAAGCTGCACAATATCCCTTGAGAGACGTGCCAGCAATGCTGGAGCTTTCATTCCTCTAATGTTTTAAGTCAAAAGTATCATTTTTAAACAAATGAGGCAGAGGAGAGTTATCAAAAAATAGGTATCAAAAAGTCACAATTCAGCTGTACCATAAACGTCTTTTTTTTAGAATTATAATAACCTTGTACCTACAACTGAAATTTGATTCCAGATTTTATTTCTCATAGATTTTTTGCGATAAAATGAATCACTGACAACAATCACTGATGTTATGAAAACACTTAAACTGTTATTCCATATTTAATAAGAATTGAGGAACAACAATCCTTATGATTCATGCAAAATCTGATTCATTGGCATGCGAAAACCTGTTACTCCACAATACTCACTGAATGTATTTCACTAACATACCATCATACAAGCCAAGGTATAATTAATACTACTACTACTACTATAGGTATAGTACTGATATGGTTAATTAAAATTCATACCTATTTCCCAACATTGTACAGGGGGGTAACATTACAATAACAAAGTCAATATTGAAACTAAAGAAGCAAACAGGATCTAAACGGTTCCACTCCAAGGAAAAGTTCAGTATATAACTAAAAGCAAACGGTTTGGTTTTAACAGTGACAATCAAATAGCGAAAGAGAATTCCTAATGTTTCTGAGATTATGGAGGCAAAAACCATTTAAGCTACAACCACCACACACATCAACAGCCAAAACTATCTTCAAACTAAACCGGGCCAAGAGATGTCTTTTAATATTCAATTACAAAGCTGTTAGAGGAGGTTGGAGATTAGAATAATTACTGATTAGAAATTCTGCAGTAGCCTAGGTGAACACAAACCAAATCCCATAGTTTTCTGTCAATATTTGACCAATTATTTAATGCTTTAAGTAAAATTTGGTCTTTCAATCAATGTTTTTTAGAGATCGGCAGAGCAAAGATTAGAGGGTTATTTGAAACATAATAACAATTTTTTTACTAATAACTATATTTCTTACAGGAAGGCTATTCTAAAACCTTGAATTTGCCTTATTTCTCTTAAACTTCTGGACTACATGAAACAAGACCAGATCTTCAGACATCTTTAGGGAGTAAACTGAAAAACCAACATGGTTTTCTATCTCCAACTTCCTCTTCCTGTTCAAATTCATTCTAAATTTCAATTTGACAAAATTGCATGAGTCAACTAAATAATGCATGATGAACAAAAGCACCTGAAAATTTTAGTTAAAGGTCTATCCACAAGCCATACACCACTCACCAACCAATGGAACTATAAGAAACAAAACAGTATGCAGTCGCATCTTAAGATAAAGGAGTAAACTGGCTGCCAACCTAGAAACCGTAATCAAACCAAGTAGGCTTATACGTAAGTTAGCCCTTCAACAAGATTCTTGACAAAGAGATATCATAAAACACTTTTATTGCAGAGTTATTGGGGTTAAGCTACAAACAATTGTTGGATCATTCCCATTTGGTATTGCCCATTAGAAAGCTATTGAGTGCATATGAGTTGAAGCCTCTCTCACAAAGTGAAGATAAATTTGTTTTTGTCTTGCAAACTTACTTCAAGAGTTGGGAATGTCTATTTATTCTCAATATCCTGCATGATAAAATTGCAGCACCTGGCATCGGGAACATCTCTATAAAAGGTTCAAATCCTAAATTACCAAAATATTCACTGGCCTTTGATCATTGACATAGCCTAGCTCCAAAACTGATATAAAATTGCCCTGGTGGTCCTTCAAATCCCCTACCCAGTAATGATTTAATGCAAATTCAGAAACTCAAAAGATCTATGACAAGTACAGAAGAAAATTAGTTTTCCTACCCATACAACAGAGATATTTAAGTTCAATGCTAAAAAAATGAGCTCATATCGATTTGGAGAACGTATGTACTGTACCGTACATGAATCATGTAATTGCCTGATCTTCATAATAACCTAGGATTCGGCAGATGGACTTTGAGAGATTACACAGACATTTTAATCTCAGCTGAACTTAAAATTAAGAATAAATTTATAGGCTATTTCTTCTTCATTTACTTTGTAATAGGCTAATGAAAGCACCAATTACATTAACCTTGGGATGTAGAGAGTATGAAAACTATCAAGAGCATTGACTTTGATGGTCATAAAAATTATTTTTTAACAAATAACACCAAAAAAGGACAAATGGATGGCTTTAAAGCTGTTCGTGGATAAAATGGGACTGTACCATTTAAAAGGGAGGTCTGGTTACCTTCAGGATAGGCTTGTCCTGAAAGTGATTAACTTACACAAAGCATATCAGAAATCAGAAATCAATCATTTATTTGCCGTTGACAATAGTAAAATTACAAAGTGTTGGCAATTGTCAAAGAATTACTTTAGTGATGGTATTTTAAATAGCAAACACATGGGGTGCAGGCAACTTGAGGGGAAGTGAGAAGAGTAGTCAGCAAAATAGGTGGCCTAAGCAAAAATTACCTATTTTGATTAGGATTTTTGCGGACATTTGCCATCACTGATAAGTAAAAACAAGTTTCACGACGGTTTGGGATCTGGAATCTGATCCCGAAACGTCGTGAAACTTGTTTTTACTAATCAGTGATGGCAAATGTCCGCAAAAATCCTAATCAAAAAATAAAATCACCATCCCCAACAATGAATTTCAAACAAAGAACAAAAATTACCGCAAAAAATGTTCTAAATTATGAACAAATAATTACAAAATCAATTGATTTCTACTAGCTTTTTGTAGAAAACCAAATTTCAGGTGTAAAACACTGGCAACAGCAAAATGTAGACATTCTTTGAAATGTGCATTAACTTAACTTCAATGTTGCCTTTATACTTAATCCTGATATTATATACCATCCTTTGCATGAAGTCTGGAAAATGTAAGCCTCTCCCCTTAAAATCTATTTACCAAGTAATAACTTTTACTTACCACTTTGTGAATAACGGACTGTATATAATTAGAAATTAATTATTGTAAAATATATGTTTTATAACCACGAAGGAATTTTGAATACTGGATTGATTTGAGGTAAGACACTATTTCTGTTGATGGTACAAAACAGAAGAGAATGTGAAATCAAAACAGGTTATGTCATTATGACATGATCATAGCCAACCGAAATCCAAATCTCTTTCGTGTTTGTTTTTTTTAAGCTGGCTTGGTTTATGGTTTATACCATGCAACTGCACTATTTATAGGAACGTTTCAAAACGTCCAGGTTCATTATTAATATTTATTTAAACATCCATCTAACGAATGCCGTTTAAATTATTTTTAGTTGTTGGTTCAAAACTTCCAAGTTATCGATAATAAATAGGAAGTATTAAAAGATTTGTCATAATGTCAATGTTTGATAATAACGTCCATATGTTCCTTTATTAAAATTATTAAATAGCTGTTTCATAACGTCCAGGTTACAAGTTTCAGAACGTTCAGTCTGCAAACTCTAATCCATTTATGGTATTGTTTCATTTTAATCTTAAATTACAGTGGGAACATCGGAAACAGTTCCATAAGTGGACTGAGAGTGGAGCGATTTGCGAACTTGACGTTCTGAAACCTTAATTACTTGATGGCTTCATCGTTGACCCTCTGGTGGGAGGGAATTGACTGCGTCAGTATTGAAAACACATACTTCCACAAAACAATTTCGGCAGGCGGCGCGCAACAGCAGAACGCTCACTCACACGAACATTCCGGGCTCTAGCTTCTCCTCTAGGAATTCAGCAGAGCTGTTGAAGGGCCGGGCAAGCAAGAACCCCTTCAAGGCAGCCCTGAACTTCTCATCATCCAGATTGCGTACTTCCTCTGGCAGTTTGTTGGAAGTACTTGATGGCCGTGGTGGGGAAGGAGTTCAGGGTCCTACTGAGTCTTGTTCGTGGGACATCCAGCTGACGCCGTCCTCTCGTGTTGTGTGAGTGGATTTGGCCTCTAGTGCTCAGAAGATGCACACTGCCCTTGATTTGCGTAAGGCAAGCCCAGATGTAGTGGCTGCAGACAGTCAGAATGCCAAGACGCAGGAAGATCGGCTTGCAGTGTGTTCTCTAAAGGCACTTCTCGAGATGATCCTGAGTGCAGACTTCTGGAGTTTGAGCACTACGGCCACATCCGTCGCATGACCCCACAAATGCAGTCCATAAGTGATGTGTACATGAGAGAGTGCGTGGTACACCATCACCAGGTACGGCTCTGTCACACACTTTCTAAGGCGCCGCAGCAAAAAGTTGACTCGTGCCAGTCAAGCACAAACATGGCCTGCATGGTCATTCCAATCAAAGCGGCTATCAAGATGGAAATCCAGAAGCTTCACAGACTCAGTATGATCATTTGGCACTCTGGAAAGAGAGCAAACCAGATGTTGGGTCTTGCTAGCGTTGAGCTGGAGCTTGTTGGACTGGAACCAGGCCTGCGCCTCCCGTGCCTGAATGTCAGCTTGAGCCCTTGCGGCAGTCGGGTTGGACCCTCTGGTGCGGAGCGTGGTATCGTCAGCAAAAAGAACTGTGCTGCTGCTCTCATCGATGTCATTTATTAGCACCAGGAACAGGAGAGGCCCAAGCACCGAGCCTTGGGGTACACCATACTGCACCTGTCGCTCAGAAGAGCTTGCACCCACAATGGAGACCATCTGTGTTCTGCGTGCAAGGTAAGACTACAGCAGACGATGGGCGACTCCTCCCACACCGTAGCACCGGAGCTTGTCGAGCAACACTTCGTGGGAAACACAGTCAAAAGCGCAACTGAGGTCACAGAGCGTCAGGGACAGTGATTCGCCAGGCTCGAAGACCTCACTCGCCTCCTCCGCAATACAGGCAATGGCTGAAGAGGTTGATCTTCCAGTTCGGAAGCCATGCTGGGATTCAGAGAAGAGGTTATTGACTTCGAAATACCCATACAACTGCTGCTTCATAACCGTCTCCAACACCTTGCCAATGACCGGAAGGATCGAGATGGGCCTATGACTTGCAACATTTGCCCGATCACCTTTCTTGGAGATTGGAACCATTCTACTGGCTCTCTTCAACATATCCGGGAAAACTCTAGTCATCAGACAACTGTTCACCGCCTTGGTCAGGGGGGAGTGAACAGTTAACCTAACCTGGACATTTTGAAACAGCTATTTAAAAGTTTTTAAAACTAACCCATACCACAAAGTATTCCCAGAAGTTATGAAAACTGGACCAGCCTGGTCAGAATGAATTATTATTAATTTGAGTTATTATAAATTAAACGTATAATCATACATAAAAAAATACCCAGCTGGGTATTTTTTATCTTTGGTATAATATCTTTGCACTTAGGAAAATATATTATATCTCAGTCTCAGTTTTTAGATTAAAATATTTTGTATAAGGTGGCTATTCTAAATCCAACCCCATCAGCTGTCTGCCTACACAAATAACTTGAAAAATTCGAATGGGATTACATGAATGTCAATGTCAGTCAACCATTTATAGGTTATGAGTCTTCAAATTGTCTGTATTTCGTTTTCTTGTAAAAGTTATTGAAACCGTTACTTGTCTCACTTGATAAATAATCATATAAGGCGAAGAAGTTAAAATGTTTGCTGTCAAGTCTCTAACTTCAAAATTGAATCCTCAGTAAGTGACGAATAACATGTACTTTAGCCGAATAATGTCAAGGCTTGTTATTTTAGTAACCTTAGTAAACCCAAGGGTCTAGGCTTTACTTAGTCGAAATAACAATCAATTATACCAGCTCAGGTATTGCTTGTGGTTGTCATCATTTGACTGTATACTGTCATAGGTTTTGAGCTGTGTGCATATTTATGTTTTCTTTTCTCTGCAGTGTACACATGACAATCATAGGCCATAAACAAGAGCCCAGTTCCACTGAAGTTTTGATGACTTACTTTCTTTGATATTGTAAGTTAAATTAGGAGGGTTGAGTGGAACTGCATTGACAGTCTAGCCATGTCAGCAGCTGATTGAGATAGGCTCCATATTACATTGCAATGTGATGAGATCAGCGTTAGCCATATGTGCAAGAACTGCCGAGCGCTGATCTCATTGGGTTTGTTAGTCATCACAAGAACTGCTGTCGGCCAACCAGATGCGCAGCTGTTGAGATAATGGACTCGATTCCGTGAACGACTACTGTTAGGCTACGGGTTTCCCCATTACAAAATCTGAAATATAGTCGATAAATCTTTTGATTCAATATATTGATTTCAGTACCATTTGATCATTCGGTTTTTAACCTCTTATCTGCTATGCACGAGTTAGCTCGAGGTATTATTCAGTACCCGCGACTACTGCGCACGAGATATCTCGTGCAACACCCTCGCTTCATCAACTGCGATGCCCGAGTTTACTCGTATTTGACGTTCTCAGCTCATTTATTTAGTTATTGTGTTGGTAAAACTATTCTGCTAGGTTTTTTCCATTCTACGACTGTACAGTTGACCCTGACGAGTTGCAGACCGTTGTGTGCTGCACTCTAGTGGATTTTTCTGAAACTACGTCCACACCACGAGTTGTGCAGTATCGCGGTGGTCGCGTTGAGACAAAAACCCCGTAATGTGGTGTTGATCATGTAAGTAAACTGCGCACTACTGATCATGTAAAAAACTGCGGGGGGCAAATTACTCCGCAGGTAATGGGTTTCTACAGCAAAATCAGCTGATACAGAATCCTGGCAGTTCTCAGATTGACATGGCATTTTTACCATATGGCAGTATAAAACTGAAGAAATTATTCAATGGTATCTTGATATAGTTTCAAGGCATTATGAAAACAAAGTCTAAGATTTAGTCAAATATAATATGTAGGCTAAGTTTAGTTCTTGGCAGCCAAAGGGCTAGTAAGTTTTATCATCGGTTAAATACTTAATCATTCAGTCTTAGGTTTTAAAACATCTGTGAAATGTAATAATTAAATTGGTTTTAAAAGGTTGTTTGGAGGCTTGACTCAAGCAGCCAGCAAATGGCCTTCAAACGTGCCAGTCAAAGGAACTGCAGTCAACATTCTTCAAGCTTTCTTGAGGAACATGTTCATTCAAACTCAAGACACCCCAAACCCAAACAGCTTAAAATTCTTACCAGGTGTTAAGGTGAGTGGTTTAGTGTTTTATTCATTGATTCTTGGTGGTGAAATAATTTTATTCCTTCATTTAAACATTTGTTTGAATTGAAGTTTTGGTCTACAGCTACATAACTAATATATTTTGAAGTTTGATCTGTGTACAGTACTGTTAGAGGAATGAAAGCCCAAGCATTGCGAATATGGCACAACTCTAGGGGTGTGCGAGTAGTGATTTTAGAAGTCGAGTTGAGCCGAGCCGAGTTTTGAAAAATACCCGCGAGTTTCAAGCTTTTTCCAAGTCGAGTTTTTTTTTAAATTTATAATATAATAGTCATCATGTTTCTACATAATGGTAAACAATTATTATTATTACTCAAATACAAATTATAATTTCGAGGTAATTAAACTTAAAAGAGTTATTGAACTAAGAGCAGATATGCAAATAATTGATACCAAAACAAAAGAAAGAAAACCTTTTACAGTAGAGCGCCAAATATCCGAACTAATTGGGGACAAGGGGTGTTCGGATAACTGAATATTCGGATAATCGAACATGGAAAGACAACATTTTAAAATTATAAATGTAACGTAATTCTTGGTAGTAAAAAGGCTAAAAAATTATCAAACAAAAATTATTCACGTAATTTTATTATGAAATTTATCAGAATACATTGATATCCAGGCGCAACGGGAGTTTCGGTTGGCGCGCAAATTTGAATTGCTTGAGAGTCATGTTCAAAATATGAATTATTACGGCGTTCGGTTAACCGACGGTTCGGATGACCGACGTTCGGATAATCGGCGCTCTACTGTACTTAAACTTACAATAATTCTTGATTTGATATATTTTTCAAGCGTAAACGTTTTTGTGTTTAATGCTTACCTGGGGTTTGAAATTAAATGAAAACACTAATTATAAGCCGTGACCAATTAACATGACTCAATTCATGATTAAAATATTTCCTTTGAGTTATTCACACAGGTACATTTTTATTGATGTAACTGTCAACAAAAAAACTAAGTTTTTATTTATTTGGAATGGTTTCTAAAATATAACAAAAATAATTTTTTTACAAGATGTAATAATAACTAACCTCAAACTAGAAAAGATAGAGTGATATCAAAATTTATGTGTCTTTAATAACTAAAAAGAACTTTTTACTTCAAGTTTATAACAAACGAGGTTTCAGTTATATTCGTTAAAGATGGATTGACATTGTGAAAATAGCCCTAATATTCTTTCGCACGTGCCGATTTCGGGTAAACGGCAGGAGTAACCACTCGACTCGAACTTTCGAGTAATTTGCAATAAGTCGAGTCGAGCCGAGTAGTGTATACTCGGCTCGAAAAAAGCTCGATTCTCGAGTACTCGAACACCCCTACACAACTCCCTAGGGGTATTGTGCAGCATACGGAAGGAAGGGATCGTCAGGATGGGAAATAGTAATACGGTCAGACAGCCTCGCCCCAAGCATTCCCAGAGACAATGACCTCCCCTTGGAGCTCTCCTTAATTCAAAGATTCAAAGATGCGAAGAGTCCCAGGTCGGTTCGCCCTCCAGACTATTTATTGTTTTGAAGTTTGTCGGGTAAGGGTCTCTCGTTCCTTAACTTATGGACAAGCTTGGCCAAGATATCCAAGCTCAGCCAAATTAAATTCAAAATTCCTAGAGTGGCAAGGAGGAAACAAGGTGACCAGGAAGCTGGTCAACCTAGACTGCCAATAGTCATGATATTATAATGACAGCTTCTAATTACTATAACCTTTGACAAGCTTGTTACTCATATATACCAGTCAGGGTAGCCGACAAGGGCCTAGGTACTTAAGTTAGTTGTATCAAATGACTTAACCCTTGAGCGGGCGCTTCACCGGTAAAACAGCAGAGGGCGCATGTGGAGTTTTACTTCGCAGCACTAAATCGCACAAATTGAACCTATTTTATTACAAAATATTGTATTTAAATGTTGACAAATATCATTAGCAATCACATTTCATCAATGATACAATTAATTGTTCAACTTAATAGGTGTAACATATCAGTTGAACATAGTAAAGTAATTTTCTAGTATAAAATCGTATCACTGTCTGTGCTATAGCAGAGGGCGCTCCGCAACCTGACGCGGCATCACTGAATTGCAAATAACAAAGTATACCAAGGGGGGTGGGGAATAAATAGCTTTCGGGGATGGGAATGAGGCGTGTAAGGTACAGATCCGGACGCGACTTCTACTGACACTCATTATGCCTCTTAATTAAAAAAAAAATATATGTAGAGGAAAACTCTGCAAGCACCGCTCAAGGGTTAAGCATCTTTTTTGTCTTGGATGACGGAAGTCTATGAAAATATCGACTTTTCCCCTGATGAGAGGATAATTTAATATGATCTAGTTCTCAGTTTTTAAGTTTTTCTTCTTTAAGAAGCACATTAAAATTAGTTCAAACAGGCTAATCTAGACCTTATGAAGTGTTGCAGGTTCTGGAGCCGGGACAGACAATCGACTTTCCTAATGGAACGGAAGCCTATTGCTCACCCCTGGCTAAGCTGCTGTTCCGCATTGAAGGGGTAAAGTCTGTCTTTTTTGGTCCTGACTTCATAACAGTTACTAAGGTACAGCAATGAACTATTAATTTGAATTTAATCTTGTGTAATTTCCTAATTGTTTGGTAATATGCATCTTGGGAATAGTGTCCTGATAGTTTACGTAGTTTTAGTAACTGTGATGCTGTCAATCCAGTAATCACTGCTCACAGACGAAGAGGAGAAGTATGAAGTGTACGGTAACCAAAATGTACATAGATTTTATTTCATGGCTGGGTGGTGATCATTCATCCATTGATTCCATGCCATTCCGAGGCATATATCAATCAGTTTGTAGTATTTTAATGATTGATTAAGACAAAGACCAGTTGATTAATTTCACCAGGACTAATTAATTAATCAAATCAAATTATCATTGGCAGTTGAGTACACACAAGCAAAAGAAAATTGTAGCTGGTCTTAGACATTAACATGTCTTTTGTCTCATCCATCCAATTTACATATCCTTCACTCGTATTCCTCTTAAAAATACCAAGTTGGTTCACGGTCTTAAGAAATAAATTTGATGGATTGATTTAATTTAATACTAAGTGATTAGAGATTGTACTGTGAAATCAAGAAATTTTTGTCAAAAATAATTTTGGATCGTGCATAATGTTCTAGAAGAGCTGTTAATAACAAATCTTGAGTAAGATAATGTTTTTAGCAACAAAGCTAGGGCCTACACCTTTTTTTGTGTTTGACAAGTGTATAGCAAATGTCGTATGACTTTTAATAATTCACATTCTAGCCAAAATACTCGCCACAACTGCATAAGGGTCTAATTATTGAGGTGATAGGGTACAAAATGTCAGTTTAATAGCAGAAATTAATGCATTAATGTAAATACTACTTAATGTATACTACTTACAAGTTGCCTCATCCATATTTTTTATTATATAGTCGTACAAACTCATTCTCAAGTGGAATTTTAACTTGTGATTATTAACTTCCTCCCATAACCACCCATAAATAATACTGTTTCTAGCAGCCTAGAAACAATTATTTTGTGTCAAGTTTGGATGCAATGATAGATTCTCTTTTGGCAGATAGATGAAGATGTTGAATGGAAGCTCATTAAGCCAGAAATCTTCGCTACGATCATGGATTTTTTTGCCAGCGGTTTACCGGTTTTAACAGATGCTAAACCTTCTTCTGATACTCGTAAGTTGATTTTTCTTTTCATCTCCGTAATTTATTTTTAGCTTCGAGCTCATTAGTTTCAAAATTTAAGTGAGTTTTTCAAGTTGTCTCCTTTTAATCTGTGATTTTGGTGTATTGATGAATCTTAAACATAAATTAGTTGTATCTTGAAGGTACTCAACTATAGTGATTGAACAGTGTTTTTTTAATTAAAAGAGGTTGGTGGCTTCTTTCCACCTTGCCCTTGTCCCCCCACAAAGACTATTGATCTGTGCATGGACGATAACAAGCAAAGCAAGGAACGAGCCGGTATAGTACAAGAATGAACAGTAGGCACTACTGTTAAAAGATGACTGGCAGCGGATGGGATTCGAAACCACGATGCTGCTGTCGAGATTCTAAGGTCCATTGCGCTACCGACCGCGCCACCGACTCACTGAACAGTTGACACAGTTGACTTTCAGAATCTTCTTACCACTAATTTCTAAAGCTAATAAGGGCAACTAATTGGTTAATTATTGGAAACTCTTGGTAAGGAAAATGTAGCAAAGCAGGCTCAAAAACTTTGGAAATAAGTCTATAGAACATATAAGGTTTCTGGGTGCAAAACCTTATTTTCAAGGTAAGCTTGCTTTCCTTTACATTTCCCAACCAGTCGTGGCAATCGTCTTAGCCTCTCGATATTTATTACTTATATTATTTTTAACTCTAATTATTTTTGAAATTTTAGTTATGTTTGTAATTTTCAGAGATAAACGAAGATGACGATGAAACTGTACAGATGATCAAGGAACTGCTCGACACAAGAATCAGGCCGACTGTCCAAGAGGACGGGGGAGACATCGTCTTTATGGTTTGTTTTAATTTACCCTCCTGAATACAATTCTTCTAATTTTGGAAGGACATGATTAAATTAAACATAAGCACTTGGCTGCCATAAAAATCTTAGATTTTTGTTTTCATACCATGACAAATTTATTGATAAGGCTAAAATTTATACTGCCATGATAAAAATCTTATGTCATCTTGAGAACTGTCAAAAGGATTCATCTGATATGATAAAAAATCTGTTATGCAACCGAACAATCGAAAATTGCAGCAATCGATTTATTGAATCTAAAGATTAATTGATTATCTTTCAGGTTTTGTAATGGAAATTACCGTAAAAGTAGTTGTTCACAGAATTGAGTTGTGGCTGGCAGTCAAACGGTTAAAGTAAAGGAAAATTGAATTCAGCTTGTATGTCTCATTTCTGTTCAAGTCAGCTTGCATGTCACCAAATAAAAATAATCCTCGGAAGTAAACTAGAGTATATTTCTGAAACATAAAATGTTGAGATACCTTATAATCTGGGAATTATGTTTTTCTATTATTTTATTTTCATTCAATTTAACAAAACTGAATATCCAGTGTATGACCCCCAGCCAGAATTGTTACTGTTAATATATTCTTCCATTGCCCGAAAGATTTTTAATGGTGCCAAATCTTAGATGGTCTGATTAAGAAGTTGAGCTAATTTTAAATTTAACAACTGAAATAAGATAATTTGATGAAGAGAGTTTGAAATAGGTCTATCGATGAATCATTAGCATTTTGAATGAACCGTTTAAATAAAGTAGATTTCTTAAAATACTAACACTTGTTCTTGCTTCTGCTAGAAGCATATTTTCTGCTCGATCTGTTTAGTAGTTTATCTAGTTAACATTCAACTCAGAAGTATACCAACCACCACTTAGACTTGTATTGTAGTTAAAAGTCAATAAAGTTTTTTGCCACACTTTGAAAATTATGTTCTGTAGTTCCTATCTGTTTAAAAAATGCAACTATTTAAATTTGTTTGAAACAGAAGATACTGTTACGTTTTTCAAACTTAATGAATAAACATTAATTGAACAGTTTAGTAACGTACTTTTGTTAGAATGCACACTTCTTGTACAGTTACTCATAATTAATTGCAAATAAGCCACAATTCTTATTTGTATCTCACAGTTTTTATGTTTACATTTGAGGAGGACGTAAGAAGTCAAATATTTTATTGAAATGTACAGCTGTGAATTATTTGAAAGCTGAAATAGAGCAGAAGCTTGAACAGCTGTTTTGAAATAATAAATCTGAAATTACATTGACTACAGGTTATCTTCACCATCATACAATTGCGAGATCAGAAAAAGATTGGACAGCTTATCTACCTCTAATAAAATTCCAAAAAAAAACCTGTCTATTGTCCCATGTGGTGTTAAATTGGGGCAAGTGAACAAAAACTACTCGACCACTAACTCGTCCAGTTTGACTCAACCGTCTAACGTGACTCATGTAAATCCGCCTGTAGGAGTGATCAAATTATGCTTCAGCATAATATACCAAAGTTGAATTTTATAGTTCGTCACCTGTTCATTTGATATGTTTTGGATTCTCAAACATATTTATGTTTTAATTACTTTTTCAGGGCTTTGAAGACGGAATTGTCAAACTGAAGATGCAAGGATCTTGTACCAGCTGTCCCAGTTCTGTCGTGACCTTGAAGAATGGAGTACAGAATATGCTGCAGTTCTACATACCTGAAGTAAGTGCTTTATGATTTTATTTGGCCTAGTATTATTTTTAACATACAGTACACCCCGGATTATCGGGATTAATGTGCCGGAACACTGATCCGAATAACAAAAATCTAGATAATCCAAGGTAATTACAATATTGCCTAAATAGCGATCATATACCTTAGCCCCTGCTAAATTGATGCAGCAAACGGCATATTAAGACTGTACAACATGCAGGTTTCAGTCTTTCAAGCTTGTTCTGCATACCATTTTTCTAGTGCTTGATCTTCTTCCAGTCCTTACTGTACAAGTACAGTAAGGACTGGAAGAAGATTACTCACCCACCCAACACCCAACACCCACTTCCTTACCCGATTCTCCCACATCAAGTCTTTTGACAGCATTCAGTTTCTGTTCTAAAGTTAAAACCACTTTTTCCTTTTTACAACCACTCATTTTGAAGTTCAATATCAGTTCACACAAAGAGTTCACAACTATAAACACATAAAGTGACAGCAATAAACTAACTCACAAAATTGCCAAAGGCTATGATTTTGTTGATTACTGCTGGCGCCTTAAGTAGCAAATCAAAAAACCACGCTCATAGAAATGCTGCAATGTATGTTTTAGGCAATGCGACTCCTTCAATTATGGATTGTGATTCCAAATGCGAACAGTAATGTATTGCGTTTTACTTTTAGAAGGCGCATTTCACTTGTGAACTCGTTAAAATTACGTTTTTGCCGGGGTTTTTAACTTTTTTATTTCTTGGGTGGACTGATCTGGATAATCCAGGATCTGAATAATGTGGGGTCAGAATAATCCGAGGTGTACTGTATTATGCCTCGAATTGGCAGGAGGGTGGAATAGTTGTAGTTTTTGCCTTGAATTTTGAATCTAACTTTGAAGGTGACTAGATTGATCCTGCCTAGTCTGTTACCTTTTCATGGTTGATTCTAATCCCAGATGATGTTTTGGAAAGTTAATTAACAATCATAACTAGAATTAGGTCTCCTCCTCTAGTGGTCTGGTTGGATGATAGATAGATAGATCGATAGATTGATTGATTCATTGATAGAGAGATAGATGGTCTTGGTAAAATATCTCTTAAACCTTCCATTCTACTGTCATGTCTCTTTCTATTTCTCTTTAAAATACCCCTCACAGTATTAACTCCTCAACCGTGACACACATGTTATTCTGTGGCAGTATTTTGTACACGCTATTGTGACGCACGGAATATCACGTGAAACACCCTTGTTGCATTAACCACGATGCGCGAGTTTTAGACGGATTTGACGTTCTCACCTGATTTATCTTGTTGATACAATTTTTCTGCTAGTTTTTTTCCCTTGCTACAACTGTACAATTGACCCTGAGAAGTGACAGACCATTTGGTGCTGCACTCTAGTGAACTTTTCTGGAACTACGTTCACTCCTCGAGCTCTGTAGTATCAAATGTCGCACTCGGTAGTTGTTTTCGTCGCGTTGAGATGATAACCTTGTGTGTTCGTTTTTTTCGTGTAACTAAACCACGCGCCACTGATCGCGTCAAAACCACGGGGCACCAACTTACGCCGCGGTTAAGGGGTTAATTCAGAGGAATTACTGGCTGGGATATACGACTTGGCTGGTCAAGTCTTGGATTTGTTAGGACACAGGTATTTAGGCCTAGTTAGGGCCACACAAGTTGCAAAATGAGTATTTAGTAGTAAATTATGAAAAAAATGTCTTCCTAAATTGGGAAGTCAAGTATAAGCTAAAAGTTTGGAGTAATAAAGCTAAAAAATAAAAGTATATGTTCTTTTGATTTTGTTGGTCCGCAAAAAAATTAAGGGGTGTCATCCCCAAACACAGGTTATTACCTTTGTTGGAAGATAATATGGGTATTGATAAAATAGTCACCGCCCTGGGAACTTAATTTATGGGTTTAATTTCTTAAAGAGAAACGTCAGAGCTCTCGCGGCGAACGACACAGGAAGCTTGGCACAAAGCCTCGTCATCTGGAAATCTGGTACTGAATTTTTTGAACTTATTGAATACTTTTTATATAGTAAGAATAAACTATTATTTTTACTCGCATAGTACTGTCCGCCGATAGCTTGATGGCAAGCGGAATAAGTGCAGGGGGAGGGGAGGAGTGCGCTTGCTATTGGCTGAGCCGTTCCCCTCTCGCCGCAAACACGACACTAGTAGCCGACCTGAAAATGTAGTCTGTACTACTGATGCCGATGCCGTTGCGTACTCCCCGCGCTGACGTACTCACCTGCATTGCGCCGGGCGTTTAGTTGCGCGCCCGAATGGTTTGTCCATTTTTACGTACAGATGCCTTGACGAAACAGGAAAATAAACACCTTTATCACAAAAAACTAATTTTAAAACTTTTATTCGCACAAATAGAGCATAATGGCGTGAACAGAAGAATCTTGGATGTTTACAAACAAAACTGGATCAATTTGGATTTTCAAACGTGGAAAATGAAACAATAACATATGTTCAAACGATTTAACTATGAATTTCTTGTGTTAATCATCTGTTATTTTTAATAAGGTAAATGTAGACGGGTAGTAGCGTTGTTGTTATGGTAACCGGCCCGCTATCCCCTCCCCTTAAATTTACCCCGCTAGCCACCAAGCTATCGGCGGACAGTATTGTATTACTGCATTTGATCTAGACTGGAATTGGCACCCTAAATAAGCGAAAGGTAAAGAAAGGTTTAAAGAGGAAAAGGCTCAGGTGGCTTGGAAAAGAGTATGACAGTGGTATGAGTATATAATATAATATATTAAGTACTCATATTGAGATATCCTTGGCTGGTATTTGCACTGTTTCTGTATTTGTTCGTGGAATATAGGTTTTCTGTGTTATTTATATTTTTAAAGTTAGCTGTTGAACATGGTGTTGTTATATTTAGCTAAACAGATCACTTTGATCTATGCATTTTTTTATTTTAAGATTTTTGATAGGGTATTATATTGTCATTTTTTGCATTAGTGCCACTATTATTATTGCTAGGAGCAGGGTCACCTCTAGAGCCACACTTGAATTGTTTGAGAATTTTATGCTTGAATAATTAACCAGAATTATTGGACCTTACTGTCAAGCTTTTTGTATTGCTTAGTAAGGCCAGATGTTGTAAAGTTCTTTGTTAAAAACCTTTAATAACTATTGATTTAGTTTATTATCACATTACTCTGTCTTTGGAATAACCATATAAGTATTCAAAAATGTTTGATAGGATTTAATTTGACGAAGAAATTGTTCTCGGTGAAAAAATCACAGACCGAAATCATGAAACTTTTATTGTCAGTGTTATGAAGGAAACCATGAACAAATGCAGATAACTTTTACAGAAGAGGCCCACAAACTCGATGTAACGTGGACTTTGACCCTGTGTTGAGTTTTTCAGAATACATTTTGGGGTATAAGGATAACCAAATAAACGCTTCAAATTGTATACTGGCTTATACTTTAACATATTTATAGACTGTTTAAAGGTGTATAAAACATAAAATTAACTACAACACATAATTAATAACTCATAAATGGAAATTGGTGGCCAACTGTATTGTCCTTAATGCTAAAAATTAAGCACTGGTAGTAATAATGAAGGCGTCGTGTTACTGGGAGTCGTTTTTGTGAGGCTATACTGTAATTTAAAACCAAATGTTCAGGGTCGCTCGTTTATAAATTTAGTTTTATATTTATAAACGATTAAATACTAGAAGTGCAGCATTGAAGACTAGTGCAGCTAAGGAGTTGAAATGTTCTATAGGTGATCGCTGTGGAACAGGTCGAAGACAAAGCGCAGCAGATCGAGAAACTCGAGTTCGAGAAGTTCGAAGCTAAATTACAATCACAGTCGACGGAAAATACAAAATAAATATGTGGCTTGTAGTTTATATGATATAAATATAGGTAAAGGAGCTATGTAAATAGAGTCTCAAAACATGGTAACTTAACAGAAATTTTTGTTCTTGTTTTTTGTGAACTTGTCTGTTTGAATTTAATAATTTTTGACTGATATAGAGTTTAAGTTTCAATGTTTAAATTTAAAGATAGTTATTTTGATGATTAAGTGTTGTTTCATTTAATGAATATTCTGTTTGTTGATACAGAAAATGGTCACTGTAACCACTTCTTTAATTTGTTATTTTTTATGTAAGTGTTTAATTTCAACACTTGTTGTTCAGTGACTTTATAATTTATAATTAAGTATATTTGTTCTTGTCTTATTCATATATTATGCTATATATTTGTAGAGATTAAAACTTCAATAGACGTAAATGGTTTTATATTTATTTATCCCTCTCTACACGTTTGTACGGTAGATGTTAAACAATATAAAGATTGTCAACGAGTTCAGTACCAATTTTACCTTGTGCAGACTATAGTATTTTTTTCAAAAACAAAGTTAATTAAATGTAAATGTGGATTTTTTTGTGATATTAAATGCTTTTAATATAGTTTTCATAAGCGTGAGTTGTGTTGTTATCCATTAAAGGCTTCAAAAATGTTCTTATATTCATAATCACAGTATATCACATCTTTAATGTACAAAAAATTCATGACTACATTGCTTGTAAAGTAAACAGGTTTATTGCCTTTAAATATTCATATCTTGTATTGTTTGGTAAGTGGTAAAAAATCAGGGTTGGATAGGGGAATTTGCAGGATTAGGTGGTGGTTAAAACTGCTGAAGAGCACACACAAAAACATAAAACACAAAAACAAAATATGATTTTTCAAAGGCACTGGCTCCTTCATCTCAGATAGTAGAGAACTCCCTACTATATGATGAAGGGCCAGTGGCTTTGAAAATTCATATTTTGTTTTTGAGTTTTATATTTTTGTGTGTGCTCTTCAGCAGTTTTATTCACCAGGTAAGCCTGCTGATTCCTCTATCAACAACTCAGGCCTAGAGCCCAAACTTCACCAAAACCATATCTTGTATCATCACCCCTTTTTTAATGGCATATAGCAAAGAATCAGCCAATAACACACCGAGGGCATCTTTTTTCCATTTAAAACACAATATCTCAGCTATTCCTAAAATAGCACAATAATGAACAATTCATTTATAATGAAGAAGGTTCAACTAAGAAAGCACTTTTTATGTACCAGTGGACTATAAAGATTTATATGAAGTCTTCTTAATTTACATTCATTAGTCAAGTTGCAGTAAATGTGTTTTGTAAATAATATGAACATGAAAGTTGAGTCGCTTTGCTGTCATGGGGACAGTAAAAATGTGAAGATAACAGATAACCATCATGACGACAATAAAAGTCTACTTTTCTTTCCCACTTCCTTATTTGTTTTGAAGAAAACATTATATTTTTTATACCAGCATATTATTTGCAAATTGAGTTGAACAATAAGTCACAATCACTGCAAATATGGATTTTAATAGTGCAGTTAACATTATCATCCAAGTTCAAAGGTTATCCTAGCTGACCTAAAGTTTTATTTGTCGATTGAAATATTTTTACTGAAGTCACTTTTCAAGTTCAATATGAAAAAACTTATCTTGCATATAATGACACTGTATGAAAAATGCTGCAACGAAAGTGGAAATAGCTAATGTTAATTAATTTAAATGTAACCTTAAAAAATTTGTCCTTTTTAAAATTCCAGGACATCAAATGGTTATGTAATTATTCTATATGGAGTATCTTATTTACCTTTTTTATTTACAAAATAGAATTACTTGTGCTTGTATTGGGCATGTTTCAATATTAAAATTAATGGAATGAAAATGGAAACAACGGAAAACAAGTTTCTTTTTGTGTAGCCTAATGACTAGCAATAATTTTCTCTCATGCCCTTTGCCCAACACCATTGTGGGATTGCCAACCCTGCTTGCAATCACTCCTTCGAATTGCAAAAAAATCAAAGTTTGTATACTTGTCAACACAGCCTCTTCTCAGTCATAACAGACAATTGCCTAGTTTCTATGCCACAATACTCGCTCTGAAGGAGTCAAAGAGTTATATTTTACATTCAAAGGAAAAGTTAAAATTTCCTGTCTTATTTTTATGAATCAAAACCTAAAATTTTCAGAATCTTAGTCATGTGGTGTAGTTAGTGTGTGTCAGAATTCATCGGGATGTGAGAGTTTACTTACTCTCGCTAGAGCTCTGGTCCCCAAGTGGAGACCGCCGCCTGATTTTTTCCAAACCACCAAATGTAAAACATTTAAAGCCACAAGTATACAAAAGCTGTGATGCCCAAACCATGAAACTTTCTCTCGAGTAGTAACCGACAGACATGCTCAGTAGAAAACTTATACTTAAACTTATAGCATTTATACTTAATCCTAATACGTAAGTAATTAATCAATTAATGCACTCATTTAACCATTTTATTTTATAAATATGAAACCAGAGTTTAATATTCCTGAGAAAGGATAATTATTTCTTTGGTGGGCTTGATTTATTTACGTTTTGATATGTCATGTATGTTCTTTGTTTCGTAACAAATTCATGATAAATCTATTCTTTCATAATCTTTTTCACAATTTTGTAAGCGTAGTTTATTCCAGTAGATTGAATTATTACTACTACAAACTAAAGGCGCACTTTATGGGGGAAACATTATTCAATATTAGTATAATGAATAGCAAAATTTTGGGATTGTTCTAAAAGTGAAAATAAAACTAACTCATGGATAGATAAATTTAATCACATAATGTAAAGTGCACTGTACTAAAATTCTCGAACATTTAAAATTTTTCTAAATATGACCAGGGGTCAGCCTCAGTTAGTCTGGGTTTCTGAAGTTCCATGTTGGTTGTTATCAGGCCCGGCGACAGGGTTTTCGGGCCCCTGTGTAACCTTCAACCCCAGGCCCTGACGCCTGGCGACCTTTTTTTTTTACTTTCCCGTGTACTTTTACGCCCCTTTTCTGTCGTTTTGGGGCCGCCTTCAAGCCCGGGCACCTATGCACTTGCCCCCCCTGCCCCCCCCCCTGCCCCCCCCTGTCACTGGCCCTGGGTGTTATTTCTCTAGATTGTGTAAAATCCCCCTGAGGGCAGATTCTGGAGGTTTTCCTTTGAGGTTCCGAGGTTTCGTCTCCCCTTCCTCTGAGGTTTTCCTTCACTTTTTCTTAGGTCACTGATTATGGTGACTCCTACTCGATCAGACCACTACAGCTGGCAACAGGCTCGCGGGGATCAAAACTGAACTCCAAAAAAAGTAAATGGTGATCACTGCAACCAGAGGAAAGGAACTAAGCTGTTTTGGAGTTCCTCCGAAGTTTCCCCTCAGCCTAAATTCAAAATTGTGTGACTTTCAATCAGGGAGAGTTCTCTTACAACAGCCTGCTCCCCCTTGAAGTGAAAGATTTGCCACTGATTATTGATTAAAAAAGCTGTAAATTTATTTTTAGGTACTGGGAGTTGAACAAGTAGATGGTGAACCGGAAGTGGAAATGCAAATCATGACGAAACAACAGAGAGATGCTAAACAAAAAGAAGACTCAGAAAATATTAAATTGAAATCCTCCCCCCATACATCCACGGGTGTTTAAAGTTGTTTTAGTTGAAGCACAGTTGAATTACTAATACAGATTGGCAATGCGTATGACATCTTTACAGTACTTTTTGAGGTATTCGTACCACAGAAAAGCAGTTTTTTTAATCAAAGTACATTCGAAACAATATCAATATAGTTACACTTTGCTTAGGACTTTAATATCTGAAGTTGTCTCGTTTGACAACATTATGAAAGGACTACAAGTTCCAAAATACCTGACAAATTTAAATCTGTTCCCAAAAAGGGTGCCAAATAAAACATTGCTTGTTTAATCTGTTTCAGTACTTCAGTTGTGGTTTGTGTAAGAGCCTTATCATAATTTTATTATTTATTTCATTTTTACGTCCGTCATATGATCCTCTGGTTTGTAAAAACTATGTAAATATTATTTATTTTAATTAGTTAATAAAATAAATATTGAAACTATGTTTTAGAGCATTTTTTCTTCACTTTCCATTTAGTTTATATTTCTCAGATAGAAAACGAATACAAATTTGAGTTCTTTAATCAGTTATTTCAAAATGTTTTAATAAAAATGAGCTATAATCATAAATTATATCTTTTGATTATTTAAAAGAGCTTGAGCTCACAATGTTATGCAAAGGTTATTTTGGTTGTTTTATTTTCCTAAATGTTGTTTTATTTTCCATTTGCACAGTGAGTTAAAACTTTGAAAAGTTTAACGGTCTTGCTTTATTTTTTGTTTAAAAGTTACTTAACAAATAGTAATCATGTGGGCTTGAAACTGGGTCACTAAACTGTGATATTAATCAGCTCAATAGAGATGCCTAATGAGGAAAGACGAAGAGCTATCAGTTCATAGCTTGAACGATGATGAATCATCTTTCAAGGTCACCTTATGTCGTCTCATTGAAGCATAGAAACACACAGTTTATTATAAGATATTTGCTTTCAAAATTATTTTATCAAGAAATATATATCAAGAGAGTGTTTTAAATTATTCTTATTCTTTATTTAATCAAAATAGGGTTTTTGAAGGAAACAGACAAAAGATTCGGATGGTAGAGGTTTTCAGGTAATCAAGGTCCTCAAGTAATTAGCAAGTTTTTACAGCGAAAATGAAGCATCCTTTTGTTCTTTATTGTCTACCTGCCACTGTGTAAACCAAGCTTTAGTTATAAGACATTTAATTTTCAAGTATAGTAATTTTCACTTAATTCAAATCTTCATAAATCATAATTAGTGGAACCTTGAAGCACAAGAGGGTGAGAAAGTACACTTATCGCGCATCAGTAGCAGACCTCTCCCTCGTGAAAAGAAAGAGAAACCACGAGTGTAGTTTGCAAGAACCCTCCAAATTTGTCATTGGCTGGAGGATTTCAGTTTTTTTCATAATCTCATTTCCTACATGTATTAATCATTTGGTTTGTGTTATATATCTTATTCTTAAACATTATTAATTGACTGCTAGACAGTGACACTTAAAATTTAGTTTTTTTTTAATTTCAGAATTACTCTTGTGTTTTTGTCACCTTCAAGGGGATGGCCGGTCACTGGCAAATGATAAGTATATAAATTACCCTCTCTTTCTCTCCCGCTTCTAAATTTGACTGTAGATATCATTTTTGGCTATGGAAAGTTTTGTTGACAAGAGAGCTGACTAGATGATTCATCACTTCGGTATTAACTGTCAGTTATGACAAGCGTTTTAATGTAACTTACCTTTGTTGTTTCTTCATGCTCCATTAAACGATTAAGAGTGTCAGTGACTAAGTTCTGTTATTTATACACATGACTAGCAGTTTCCTTAGCTTCGCTCACGATAAGTAGAATATAAGCAATAATTCTTTATTTACATTATTCATTTGGAAAAGCATTATTCATTTGTAAAACTAATACAAAAAATATAAAGGTCTGCATTTAAAAAAATTCCACCTCCAGTTTCAAACTCATCCACTGTGGAGAAGGGACGCTGATGTAGCCGTGAGATAAGGTTTTTTCTTAACTTCTTTTCACATTGGATGTTTTTCACCTCTCCCGGCAGGATGTTGAGAAATTTTGCTCCCAGATATGACGGTTATTTTTCATAGAGTGTGAGATGATGGATCGGAAGTACTATGTTGTTGGTTCTTCTAGTGTTATAACTGTGTATGTCAGTTCCTCTCTGCAGGTTTTATCTTGTAGCATGCAAGTCAGTTTCTAGAATGAAAAGGTCCACCTTTAGCATAGCCATCTCTAGTAATAAGGCCACGGCCTTCGACCTGGCAACGCCGCTTCTCAGGGTCTTTTGCATAGTATCAACCCTTAGAGAGCCAGCTGGTTTCAAGTAAACAAAAATTAGTGCCATAAGAGAGTATGGATAACCAAATCAGCTGAACCCTTAGGTGCGATGTTGCCACTCGCGTTACGGCCTTGTACGAAAGATGGTTATGCCTTTAGCTATTAAAAAAATTACAGCTGATATTGCTTCTGCTCTTTGAACTGTCAAATTGTAGCACTCTCAGCTGTTTACATTTCAGTATTTGAATGATCTTCTTCTTATATATACAGTAAATAAAATTACAGTTCGCGCATGATATCTCCGGCTATGACTGAGTCAGCTGATTGCATGGTGCGGGGGGGAGAGGGGGTACTTTTCTGAAAACATTTTCTAAAACACCGCTGCTTGTCAAATGTCGTGTTTACCAATATCATATGTTAAAAATATCTTATGACACGGTTAGTAGCGTAGTGGTCATAGCCGGAGATATAATGCGCGAACTGTAGAGTTTTGTCTGCACATTGTATAGAATTATGAAATTATTGGTTCATGGCATAGTAAAAATACACAGCATAGTATAAATGTGAGGTGTTATATATTTTTTCAAATGGGAATATTTTTATTTCCCATTTGATAAGAATTGAGATCCAAAAACGTCTGCTTTGTTTTGATGATGTTGCTTAATTCATAACCGTGTGCTGATATTAATATACCCTATGGTGAAGCTAAAAAAGATTTATTATGAAGGAAACCAAAATTAATCACTTATATTAAGGAAATAAATAAATAAAATATAGGATCTATAAAATAAAACATAAATTCTGGTTAAAGAAAGTGGTAAATCAAGTAATCAAAAGTTACAAACAACCATTATTGCTGCCAATCTTCGTGAGAGCAAAAAATAAATTCCCTACATTTAGTTCAAAAACCCGCTAAGAACCTCAACATGACAGGTTTTTGCTTTAAAAACAGTCTTCAAAATTGATTTTAGTACTGTTCTGAGCATCGGACATGACTGGTTATTGCACAGAACGATTCGTTTACCCATATAGAACAATAATATGGTCTTAACTCAATTTCACCAAATTTGTCTTTTAACAGGTTTTTGAACTAAACGATTCAATTCAAATGTTAAGTGTTAGTGAGTATTATTCTTTATTTAAAGCCCAGTCTGCCCACAAGACTAATGTTTGTTTGGTATTGGACATACAGACGGCCAAGGCCTTGTAATTTTTCTCGGCCTGTACTCACTAAAACGTACATGCACTGCTCTGCAGCTAAGATAGAAAAAAAGAAACCAAACTTTCTTTTCTGGCATTGTATTCCATTCTTAAAGACCGTTAAAATGAGGTACATCTCAAGGTATGCTTATACAGTACACCTCGGATTATCCGGATTAATGTGGCGGAACACCGATCCAGATAACAAAAATTCCGGATAATCCGAGGTCATTACAATATTGCCTTTATAGCGATCGCGTACCTTAGTCCCTGCTAAAATGATGCTGCCAACGGCGTATCAAGACTGTACAACATGTTAGTCTTTCAAGCTTGTTCCACATAACATTTTTCTAACTGCGTTCGATTCCTGTTTAGTCACTTACCGCACTTGTCCCAACACCCACTTCCTTAGCCAATTCTTTACCTGATGCTCCCACGTCAAGTCTTTTGACAGCATAGAGTTTCTGTTCTAAAGTTAAAACCACTATTTTTCTTTTTCAACCACTCATTTTGAAACTTAATATCAGTTCAAACAAAGAGATCACAGCTATAATCACCTCAAGGGGCAGCAATAAAATAACTCGGAAAATTGCCGTAGGCTTTGTTTACTGCTAGCAACAAAAAAAAAACTACGTCCACAAAATTGCAAAAATACTGTAATGTACTGTTTAGGCAACGTGACTCCTTCAATTATTGTGATTCCAAATGCGTACAGAAATTTATTGCATTTGCATTTTACTTTTAGAAAGCGCATTTCACTCGTGAACTTGCTAAAATCACGTTTATGCCGTGATTTTAATTTTTCAGTTTCACGGATGGACCGGTCCGGATAATCCGGGATCCGGATAATGTGGGGTCCGGATAATTCGAGGTGTACTGTATTTAAGAATTTCAAGACTTCTATCGTTGATCGTCTTCTAAACACGCAATAATATTTGTCTTTTATATCTTGATGGTTTTTACTGTCCCAAATACCCAATTTGAAAGTTGCATCACATTTTGTTTAGTATTTAAAATATTCCAGACTTTTACCCAACCCTGTATATTGAAACTGCTTAAAAACACTAAACTTTTCTCTGTGTGTACACTGAGTTAAAAAAATTATTAACTCTTTTTGCAGCTAACAAAAGAAGATAAAAAATGATATTTATATTTTTTATTGGTATTTTTCATATTTTTAGTTCAAGAGTCTTGTTTCTTCTAGGTTTTTATTATTTTTTATGTCTAGTCGTATTTTACTCAAGAGAGATGTGGGCTGTGAGGTATGTGATGAGCAGACTATGTGCTCAAGTGTGAAAATTTAGGTCAAATGCAGTGATGTAGTAGAAAAAGTTGAAAGTAAACCACTGACACTGTACCATACTGGTAAAGTATTGAATATTCTAAACAGCAATAGTTTTAATAAAAAAACACAAAACCTTGTAGTCTTACAATTTAATTTTTTGAGTGAAAGATTTAATTTGAAATGTGAGCAACATTGTTTGAACTCCATTTAAATGCTTGCAGCAATAACAAACATTTAATTTGTTAACATTTGTCCTCGATAAACAGTTCTCTTTCAGAATTTTCTTTAGATTTCATCTTCCTCAAAAAGGCATAACAAATTATTGCAAGTTCTTCATAGTTAATTAGAATAATTAATTATGTTTTTTACGGTAATGTACATACAAAATTTATCGAAGCAAGTATGAATCCTTCAATAAGAAGGAAATTTATCTTGGGCGGTGTTATGGGGATACCACCTGGCACCTCCTGATTTTTGGTGGATTTTTTGACAGATAAGGGGGACATTTTTTTCAACATAACAGACTTAGCTATTACATAATTACTATGGGTTTGTTGTTTTTATTTAAATAAATAGCTACTAGGAATAGGCATTATACAATGGACTGTTTAAATAGGAGTTTGATATTTGAATTTGAGCATACAATACCTCATAAGTTAGGTGAGCTGACCCCCAAGATTATGACCTAAATCCGCCCTTGAAATTTCTATTACAAGGAAAGTCATTGGGCATAACCAGTTATAATTCCTGTTTACATAAAATCTCTTGCCCAAAGTTTATAGCAGAGAATAGGTCATCATCTTCGAGAACATTTAGATAATTTATAATGAATCGATTATCAAATTGACATTAAGTTAAAAAACGTTAAAAAGCATAATAAGCCATTATGATCTTTTCAACTTTTTTCCATGAACACTTTTCCAATCAAAAAAGTTTAAAATCCAACAGTTATAAGGGTCAAATTACATAATTTCTGATTTATTATACCATTATTATACCACATGCAAAAATACCATAACAAATTCATATAAGGTAGATTAGTTGTTTTGTGTTGTAACTCTGAACTGTGATAAAATTGTACATTTTTAATACGTTATATTTTTTACTGACTAATTTTCAGAAAATGTTAATTTTTTAAACTGGGAATGGAGACAAGGGCGGATTTCTATGGGTACCAGTGGGTGCCTGGCACCCCCTAATATTTGTTGGATTTGTTGGCAGTGACGGGGAAAATGTTATCAGCATAACTTTGACTGAGGTTTGAGGTATTTGCATAAATTACAAATGGATAAATTGTTGTTAAATAAAATTGGTAACTACTTGGAATAACCCTTAAACCGGACCATTTAAATAGGAATTCAATGTTTGAATTTGAGCGTACAATGCTTCAAACATTAGATGAACTGGCGCCCCCAAATATTATGACCTAAATCCACCCATGGGAATGGTCACAGTTTAGTTTAAAAAAATGAGGACTATGAAAACTTTTTTGTGCTGAGGATAAAATAATTCACAAGACTTCCATCAGTAGCTATAATGACTGAGAATGAAAGAATTCATCTGCAAATCTGCAAAATGAACAATGTACAGAAATTAAGCTAAGTTTATAAGAAAAAATAAACTGGATTATATTTTCCCAGTTAATTTATTATGGAGGACCAAATCATTGAGAAAACATCAATGTTTTAACTTTGGGTATGTCAATTATCATTGAATTAAAATAAATTATTTGAGAGGGGCATTTAAATATTTTATTTGAATAAAATTATTATTAAACTATTTGCTATGGAATTGATTGATGTGGGCGTGTGTATATATATGCGCCACATATACACCCGATGTTGGATATGCAAGACACTGATAATGGCAAGTAAACAATGTTTACGTCAACAACGCAGCAGAGATAACAGAAGCGAATGAAGCGATCCGACTGGCTGACGATTATGTAGTTAGCCTTGAATAAAAGAACGACGAACCAACACTTTGTTTTGTATTCACTTTCGCGCTGCCTGCCTTTGAATACGTGCGATTTACTACTACGCCAATCTAAGTGTTTAGTTTGGGTCGATTTTAAAATTGTATTTTTATAATAATTCTAATTTGTAAATAATTTAGGTGATATATTTTTTATTTTTAATATTTTATAAAGTAATTTGAAAAGTGTATTGTTTTTATCACGTTTATTTAGTGTTCAAGTTGAGTTCATTGGATTATTTATTGTGAATGTGAACGTCGTAGTAAATTTTACACACGCCCGCACGTCTGCTATCGTCGTCACATTGTGTTTGTTTATTTATGTGATTTTCCTGGTAAGAGTTAAATATATATCTTAATGATTTTTTTTTGTAATAAATAACTCTTAAAATTATTAAGCTACAAGAGAATTAGTTTTTGTGACAGAATAAAGCATGAAAACAAATTATCAGTTTATTTTTCACTCACGTTTATTTGTTGAAGGTTAATGCTAGTGTTCAATAATGTAAATTGTTCTTGGCTAAGTACTTCATAAGTTAATCATTCTTGAATTTTAAGGCAAGGTTTGATTTTAGGAGGAATTAAAATGTCGGCATCACCTATCGCTCGTCAAGCCACACAAAGCCAAAGCATTCCTACCAAAAGGGTGCTTCTTACAGATCCATCACAGCTTCCTGCGGATTATTCTTCAACTCCTGGAGGAACTCTATATTCCACCACCCCTGGAGGTAGGATATTACACATATTTAAACTTCCGTTGTTTGAAAATGAGGTCTGATGACCCAACCAAAATTATTCAACATGTTTTCCTCATGGCAACTTTTTAGGCTAATTGACCTTGGCTATGAGCTTGGAAAGAGGGAGCTTGTTATTTAATACAGTCCGGGCGTGGTGCTACAGTGAATTAGTTACAACTGTTGTAACTGATGTAACATGTTGTTATTCACATATACACGAATTTTTTTGCTGAGCAAACTGAGCAGGCCTAATAATTTAAATCAGGATATGCTATTATTACCTTATTTAATAGTATTGATAAGCCACCTGATAAAATGGAAAGATTTAGGCCTAGAGTTTACGTTAATAACACACTTCAAACAACCAATAGTTGTAATAAGCTACATTCAACAACATGTTTTAATGGAATGGCTTCTTATGTGATTCTTGTGTGCACAATATGTATATCCGTAACTTTGGGATTCACCATAAATCGGTGACATCATAGCCTAGTAGCCCTTCTCATCTCATTTAACAGTATAAAGTGAAGGAAAATAAACACTTTGTTAGGCCACTGAAACACATTTAACTTATCCTACCCACACAAAACACGTTTTGGGTAGGTAAGCTTATTGTACTCATTCATACCACTGACTGGTCATTTTGGCTATCTATGTACTTAGTGCCTTTTAGTTGTTTGTCGTTTCCTTCCTATTGGGAGGATGTATTCATGTCTAAAAACCACTGAGAGTTTCGGTCAAACATATCAACTTAGCGGGATCTTTTCTATTCACTGAACTTTTGGAAGTCTCATGCAATGTGAATCAGACGTCCATTGCATCGATGGACTCATTGAATCCTCATGATCCAACAAGGGCCTATTTACAGAACTCTACACCAAAAAAGTAGGCCTAGCCTTTTAAGTTAAGGATTTAGAGATCTTAACAAAAAAACTAAGATAAATTTGCTTAGGGTTAGCTTGGATAGCCTAACAATTAAATTTTTATCTTCTTAAAACTCAAGTCGCTCTGTTGGGCGTCTGCAGTAGTGCAGCTAAGTAATCTTCTGTTCTCCAGGCTCTTCTTACGGCTCAGATTAGTTACATATTCTTAAAACCATGTGGCACGGGCACCCTTCATTATCTTTTATTTCCTACTTAGGCTGGAGGCTAAGCTACAACCAAAATAAATATTGTACCTATAATCATTACTTCCATTTCACAGAACATTCCCGTTATTTTATTACCTTTTTTTGCTACATTAAATTTTAAAAAAGTTCCTCCCAGACATATATACAACCTAATACAAAGCTGGTAAACAGAAGTTTTTAAGTTTAAGGTACAACAGAAAATCAATGTTTTGGAATCTTCCCTAGAAACAAAATCTATTACTTAATTTGAATAATAGCTGGGCTTGCACAGTTTGCCTCTGATTCTTTTATAACGAACACACCTTAGAGGTAGCACTACAAGTTCAACAAATTGTATTTAAGTTTGACTTGCTATTAGGGACCTAAGTTATATATGAAAAATATTTATAAATATCTGTTGTAAAAATTGCAAATTTTAAATTATATAGCCTTCAGGAAAATACGATTCCTGCAGGAACAGTGTAAAGTGAAACAAAAACATAAAACCGAGAAAATATTACAAATAACTTAGTGGTTGAAATTTCAAATTAGGTAAAACCAAAGCAATGTGTTAAACAATGTAGTGTAGAGCATTGTGTGTGTGTCTAAATAACTTTCATATTGACTGGGTATTTCACTTTTAACTTACATGTTTGAATTTAAGTGTGGTGTAAAGCTGACAGCTTATTAAACTAAAGTTGAGACTTCAGTTCAGGTTAATTTACATTGCCTTTTTTTATTTAAAAAGAGGGTGGCAGCCTCACTTTTTACCTTGCATTTGCCCCCCCCCCCCCCAAATGGGCCTCAGGCCTGTGCATGGAAGTTGTCGAGCAAAGCAAGGAGTGAGCCGGTACAGTTCAAGAGTGAACAGTACTGCTAAAAGTATGCGACACTGTCGAGACTCGAACCAGTGACGTCACCGCTACAGTTCCGAGAATCCTACTCTCGGCTTTGTTGGTTTTTACTTGTTCACAAATTAATCAACTTTACTATGAAAATGAATTTTTAGAGTGGGTTAAATATATGTTTTCACCACACTAAAATGTTATAACCTGGTTTGCAAATGTCATTTGGTGGCTGAAGCCATCTCTTTTGAGCTCTCTGGCGTAAAAGAGATGGTTTCATTCACCAAATGGCGTATCGTCGCTTTCAACCTCAAAGTTTAGTTCAAGTGTGTCAAATAAATAATCAGATTTTTAATGTTATATTTCATTGTGTAGTGTGGTGAAAAATCAGTTCACACTTTGGGTGAAAGGGTTTTGCAGCATTCAATCGTTTTGAATTCTCGACTTCGTCTCAAATTTTAAACACATTGTCGAGTCTGTAAAACCTCATTTCCAGCCCTTGTTGTGAAATATACTATTTAAAACAGTTTATTTTTAGTTTTTTTGCTGGATGTCTCATGAGAGTCAATTTCTGTATCAGACAATAAATGAGTCATGATTATATCAGTGATATTGTATTACATTTGTTTTCATTACCACATATTGGATCCTGACCACTAGTATTAGGTATTTTCAGGTGAATATAAGTGAAACATGAATTTATAGCCTAACAAGCGATATGACAGCTATGTTACTGGGGTCATTCCATATCAAATCAACCAATGGTCTGGAACTTGATATCTCAAAATTCAATGATATTTTTTTATAAGTAATACTATAAGAGAAGATGAAAAATACCAAGTTTCAGATTTTGTTTACATATCGTTTCTGAGTTATAATTTTTTGAAAATTGAAAAAACTGCAGATTTTTGACATGTTTTGAGACCTTTAAATAGCTCTAACTCCAAAACTATTCAACCTAGAGAGTTCAGATTTTCACCATTTTCTTTAGAATTTGTAGAGCTTCAATTTGATATGCCACTTGACTATATTGGCTTACTAATTAATTTTTCAAAAAATCCAAAAAAAGTTTTTTTGAAAAATTTAAAAATTGAAATTTTTTATTTTAGTGAAAAAAAACATATGTTTTTTGTACTTTTTATTAGAGTACATGTGCTAAATTTTATCATGGTATTCCTACAGGAACATATTTAAATTTTAAAACAGTTACTAAGCCAACAGTACTTTGAACAGCTTCAAAATGTTGACAAGCTGTCAATTTGGATAGAAACACGTTAGAGACCTCCAATTTTCACCATTCATTTACTTTTTGAAAGCTCTTTAAAATGAGGGGTCACTCAAAAGGCTCAAAGGGGGCTCTTTTCAAAAGGGGTTTGCATTTGAAAATTTTGAGTTGCCCCCAAAATCCCCCATTTTTGGGGGACACTCAACATTTTTGGTAACGTCAAAAAATAATTTGGGTTGAGTTAGTATCATTCTCCAAAGATTAATTGTTTGTCTTAAGAAACAAAAAAAATAAGGGGGAACAGACTTTTTTTACACACTGTATTAACATGTTTAAATCACCCGATTTTCCAATTTTTAAAATTGTATAACTCAAAAACGAAAGGTAAAAAAAATCTAAAACTTTGTATTTTTCATTATTTTGAGGGGTAGAACAAAATTACCAAATATTATCCATTTTAAATACCCTTCTGAAATTATTTTTTATTGGTTGATTTGACATGGAATTACCCACTGGCAAAAATCAACTGATTCATTTGCTAGGATTGTTAAGTAAAGCCCATTTGCTAGGATTGTTAAGTAAAGCCCAATGATCCCGTTTCAGGCACCAGGATCGTTTACGACAGATCCATGCTGCTGCATTTAAGAAACTCGCCTTTGGCTCAGACCCCGCCCAAGCATATCTCTGCGATCCCCGACTTCCTCATCAAGGGAAATGAATATGTGGACCAACCGAAGGAAAACGGACATGAAGTCGCTAGCCCGGTGAAGAAAAGTAAGTTGATTATCAAAATTACAACTTGTTTGAAATATGTGGTAAGTATATCTTATTGAGTTACTTCTCAAACAATGTTACAGTCTGCATAGAACGATGTGACACAGACTGACTATAAGCTAAAAATGCCAAAATCAACATTAGTCTTATGAGCAGACTCTGATACATCATTTGGCATGGATTGTACATGAAAATTGCTGACACAAAATAAAGAAGCCTAGTCTTAGAACATTGTTTTGTTCTCAAGAAACATGGGATTTTTTGGGAGTTAATAAAATACATGGAGACCTTTAAAAACAAAGATTAGGCCCTAGTCAAAATTGTATTTTTTCTGTTGTTTTATGGTATAGTAACTGATAGACTTTCAAAATTGTAAGAAAAAGAAAGTAATGTAATAAATATTTCCATTTTATGATACTATTTCTCATCACGCAAACCAGGTACTTTACAGAACCTAAATCAAGAAGTAAAACAATCATTTTTCCCAGTATTTCAATGAACTCGTAACAATATCATGATAAACAATCTTATCTTATTACGCTTGATATTGATATTACCATATACCAACTCCTAGCAAAGTAGTGAAAACAGGAAAAGTGTAGGATGTTTAACTATTTACCAACCTCACCCTTCAGGTTTATTTCTGAATCCGATGTCAAGGTCTGGCGTATTGAGATCAATAATTCAACAACTGATTATATAAACTTTGAAGAAGGCATATGACAGAAGGCTGAATAATATTTCCCAGCTCATGCATTCATGAACCATAGTGCTAAAATCTAGAATCAGAGGAATTGCTGAAGTAACCTAAATTCTCGGCTAAAACTTATTTAATAATTTTCAAGTGATGTGTTGGTTTTGCAATCATATATATTTTTAAATAACCTGAAAAGATACTTAACTCTACTTTTGACTTAATTCATTAGCTATGTATATTATATAGGTATAAATCATCGTTTATGAAATAGGTTGGATTGTCTGGGTAAATCGTTATCCGGCCTGGGCTCGGTCCCATGGAGGACGGAAATGAGCGGTTCTACTGTAATTGTTTCATAATCTTTATTTTTTTTAGTCGAAGAAGAAGATCATGACCAGTTTGAAATGGACATCTAAGGGACATCTGACAGATTGTTGGATTTCGCCTCAGGCTTCGCTGTATTAAGGTTCATCACTATTGTTCGGCAAGGAGCTTATATGTTTGTGTTAGCTCCTTTTTATCTGTTCTACTGAATCGCTTTATGACTTGAAAGAACATCAAGACTTCTCAATATTCAGGAAGAACGGACTTATGGTTACAGTTACATCCACACAGATTGGATGTGTGATTTCCTTTCGAAAGCATAATAATTATTGTGGTTGAAATGTTTATTTAGTCAAAAGCTTTAAACGATGATAAAGATACCAGAAAAATAACGGCATTAATGTTGTAAATAGTGAGATATTATGTTCTATTATCATGTTATTTTACTGCTTCAAAAACTTAGTCTGTCTTTTAAAACCTAGGAAAAGCCCCAGGCTTTTTGTTTACAGTTCTTGATATTATTACTGTCTTTGTGCCTTGAATTTGATATTTATGTGATTTTTTATGTATGGGATACCTCTGTTCTGGTTTGGATTAAAGTGACATAATATTCCTAATGGATTACTAATATCCTGTTGAAAGTAACAAATTTAAATCAAAATTACGGTATTTTCTTCCATTTTTTGATAAAACGGTTCTATACTTATTTGTGTGTTGTAACAAAAGAAATTTGTTAAATTTGCAAGGTGGCTTTTGAACACTGCCAAATCATTTATAAAGTAACTATTTTCCATTATTTTGACAAATATATAAATACCTTTACATTTTTGTAATTTTTTAATCAATGATTTGTAGCGGCCTTTTTGAATTGTTTATGCACATGTAGTTTTAGTGTAGAAACACCTCGAAGTATTCACCAGAATCTAACAACTAAGTATTTGACTGTGGAATAGTTCCACAGTACATCTGAACTAGCAATAAGTGGCATGAACTTGACGTTATTTCAGATAGTGATATTAGGGTGAGCTGTTTGTTTTAAGATTAATAACATGTAAATCAAATCGATGAACTTTTTACTCTGTTCCCTAATTTTTGCTCACTGCAGTACTAAAAAAACCTAGTCATAGAATCAAAGTGAAATTATTGAGTGTTCATAGTTAAATGTGCCATCGGTTTGTTACCTGTTTTGGTCGCAGATTTATTAAAATATTGTGTACAAACTAAATGTGTTTCTCTTCTTATTTTTCCTAAGCACTATTTTTAAGCAAGCAAAACTGACCTATAAACACAAGATCTTGGAACAATGTGTAAGGTAGAAAACAAAAATCAAAGACTTCTCAACACCCGATAAGGTTATAAGGGAGCCAAGCAGTTTCATAGTCTTAAAGAAGCAAAAAGTAGGAATTTTCTGATAAAAATAGGTCCTTTTTATGGAAAAGTAGGACATTTCTGACTGGAAAGTAGGGTAAAGCAGGATAAATTTGAAAGCTGAGCAACAGTACGATAAAAAATACCTCCATTGCAGAAGAGCTGCATACTCAGCGAATTTCAGAGTTGCAAAAATATATTTCAATTCAACAGCAGGATAGGACATGTTTTTGCAATCTCCATAAGAATAACAAGGGAAGTGAGTATGTAGGTTTGGTGCAATAGATCAGGCTTGAGTAATTACGTTCTTCTGTCTATTGGTATGTACATCAATATTCAATAACTTTTAGAATGCTTGCATTGATTGTTTATACTGTATCGCAAGTTAGTTGTCAACTGTCATCCAGAAAACATGACTCCTAAAGACTAGGAAATCAAAGTTCATTATGAACGTAGCACACATCATCTCCTTGAAATATTTGTATTCTTTAATATTTCGGTTGAATAATTTTTATTGTTTTTTATTATTAAGAATGTTGTTTGTAATTTGTTATGAGGTTAAGTGGCAGAGAGGACTTTGAAGTCCTAACTTCGCCTCTTTAATAAAGACATTTTTTATTTCATTTCACACAGTTCGGAGGTGAAGAAAAATACCTTAGTTGTGTTAAAATAACTTACTTTATTATCAGGTCGTTTTTACATTACATTATATTTCATTACAACAGCACAGAGATAACCAGATCTGGCTACAATTTTTTTTGGAGTTTATGGTGACAGTTAGTGAAGTTTGTTTGTGAGTAATAAACTAAAAATTAAAATGTAGAGGGCGCTCGATCTAAAATTAAGGCGCTCGATCAAGTTTATTAAATATAACATTTTGTAAGGTTTTAATTAAACTATTTTTACCCTGTTCAACTGTGATGTGAACAGAGTAAAAATAAGAAAATAATTACGCCTAAATACGCCTCGGCCTTTTAGTCATAATTATGTATAAAGAATCTATCTATACTGTATTATTAAAAGAATTTCTGGGATTTTGTCCAGAGCAAATCGACCCCTAAAAATTAATTTTTCTGCACATATTTGGTATCAAATTAAAGCTGTTATTCTCTAGATATGTGCCTTTTGCGGGTTTGGAAATATCCCATTAAAAGCCTTCACACAGGAGGTTTTTGAAGTTTCAGCAAAAGTGCTACTAACTGTGTTAGAACCTGTGAACTTTCTCCAATTCATATTTTTTTGTAACAAAACAGATGATCAAGATATGAAATAGTTCTAGAGACACACCAAAGAATGCAGTGCTAGCAAAAGTCAGTCAACATTAATCCACATTATGATTTTTATTTCTTAAAATATTGAGTTTTTTAAGACAACTGAAAATAAGGAAGAGTTTGCCAATATTTTTATTTCTTAACACGTTGAGTGCCAAGCAGTGCTTTTGCACCGCACCGAATCTCCAACAGGGGGCCGAGCGGTGCAGGTGCACCGCTAATACACATTGTTGAACATAGCTTCCATGACGACGAGGCCTCTTATAAAAACACTATTTTCGGTATTGGCCACTTGGTAGGGTTCTAATAGTTATTTGGGTAACCTTGGTTTCTTTTTCCAGTGTCCCATTCGTGAACACAGCGTTTACAAAATCGGCCGCAATGCACGCTGCTGTGTTTGAGAGCTAGTCTTTTTGCATCCCATTCGTGAACACAGCGTTTACAAAATTGGCCGCATGGGGCTCTGCTGTATTTGTTATGGTATAGAGCGGGTTTTTTCCAGCATCCCTTTCGTGAACACAGCGTTTACAAAATTGGGCACATGGCACTCTGCTGTATTTGTTATGATTGAGAGCTGGTTTTTTCCAGCATCCCTTTCGTGCACCGCTGTATTGTGACATCATAAAACGTCATACAAACTAATTATGATCTACTTTTTTGAGTTTTTATTAGATTTCACCAATACACAATTTTATATAGTAGGAGGAATAGGCCTATATCCTATACCAGACTAGCATAGTGGCCAACCGGTGCAAATGCACCGCTTCATTATGACGTCATAAAACGTCATAAAAACTAATTATGGTCAACTTTAAAATTATCTGCAGTAACATATATAATGAAAGGAATGTGTTATTGCACTTTTTTAGGTTTGGCCCCTGGGTAGGTTTCATTGCCATAGTGGTGGCACTCAATGTGTTAAAATATTAAGTTTTTTTAAGACAATTGAAAATAAGGAAGACCAACTGTCTGTAATCTTATCAATTTACTGTATTTCTTTTCATAAAAAGCAAACTTAAAAAGGAATATAAGTAACTTAGGAGGTGCTCTGGAGATGGGATTTTCTAACAAACTATTGACAGTTGATATACTTTGATACATGTTTCAACACATTGACGAACGATTCAACGTTTAAAGTTTAGAAATATTAGTTGAATATTAACCAAAAAAATCCAAGAGTTAAAAGACATTTTAAATTTTAAACCTGTATTTTGTAAAAGTACTTGGAATGCGAAGGATATTGAGGTGCTAAGGGTTAACCTGCCAATTTACCTCCATTTTGACATGTTTCAATGACAATACGCCTATTTAATGAAAGCATTTCATATAAATTTATCTTATTTGCTTGGGTAAAAATTTGCCAAACATGTCTTTAAGATGCGAAACAAAAAAGCGGGTCAGTTTGAAAATTTAATTCCTTGGCCGTTATGAGAGTTGAATAATTTGTTTTTAAGGCGAATGACTATTTATAAATGTTATTTAGATATTACTTTATCAGTAGATCAGTGTTTTGTCCATCTTCTTACCATTTTTTGTTAATACATAACAAAGCTGAATGCAAGAAACTGACGCGTAGATGTTGTGTAGAATTAACATTAAGCTTCAATACTCTTGAAAAGAAAACTCTAAAACTGAGACATGGAGATGCGCCAAATACGTAATGAAGAACAAGGTAAACTAACCCCCATTTTGTGCAAAATGAATATTGTTGCATTGTCAAAATTTCAAAGTATAGAACGTATACATAGACACTTTTAAAGCTCATGAAATAAATGAACTTCTCAAATTATGTGAGGAATTTATTACACATATCGAAGATTCACGACTAAAGTAATAAGTTATTTTTTCAAGTTTGCCCCGATGAGAAGTTCAATTACTGGCAATTTTATTCCAGTTCCATGACACAAAGAATTAGTCTAGAAAAAAGAATTCACAAAAATACACACTCTTCCTCATTGAAAGCTGCAAAGCTCCATACATAATCAACATGAAATTAAAGCTTATTTTACCAAATTGTTTTTAAGTCACGAAGTGACGCGGGCTGCTAGTCTATATTATTAAAAGAATATATTTTTAAACAATTATTTCGGTACTATAAGTGATATTCTATGGTTGTAGTATGAATGTTCATTGTAAACTTTAAGTATCTATATTATTAATTCTGTAAGCGATTTTTTTCAATCAAAATTGTGAGAGTTTGACAACTCGCAGGATGATGGGAGAGGGCTCAAATTAAAGGTCTTGGTCCCAGGGGGTCGGGAAAAATAGCAGATTATGTTCAATTCTACCAGAAAATGAGAAATAACGAAAAATATCTTCCATTTAAAATGCATTGGGATTGAAAAACGTCTGCTTTGTTTACATTAAACATGTTGTGCTAATGCTTGATTCAAAGCCATATGCTAGATGTTGATATGTGGGGGTTTTTAAAATGCCGCTAATTATGCACGTTCAATGTATTATAACAAATAAATATTTTGAATTTAAGATTTTCCGATTTTATAATAACTAAGGGTTTAAGTTTTTCATAATTTATAAAAAGTTAAGTAAGTTTGTTTAGTTTATGTTATAACGATACAGATTTTATACCAAGTGATCTATATATATAATTACGTAAGGGAAATTTTTGCGCCAAAACTGTGGGCGTTTGGAAGGTCGCAGGATGATGGGAGGGGGCTTATCCTAGGGAGAATAATGAAATTGTTTTAAGTTTTAAGCTTATTAGAAAATAAGAAATAACGTAAAATAGCTTGCATTTAAAACCACTGATATGTAATAAGGTCTGCTTTGTTTACTTAAAACATGTGGTGCGGATACTTGATTGAAAACCATATGCTAGATATAATCGTAATTTTGTGGATCCAAAAGCCTATTTTCTATGAAGGTATTTTGTACTATGATAAAGAATGATTATGCTTAGGGGCTATTAGCCCCTTCAAGCCTCTAGTCTATAATTAAACCTAAATCAAAATAACCTCCTGGAAGATGATAGAGTATCCACAAGAAAAAAACCAAAGTAATTAATCTTAATATTATTGGAAGTCACTTTGAAGATTAATCATATCAGTAATAAAATAGTTCTAGAATACTGTACCATAATTATTTTTATTTAGAAGTCAATAAATGACAATTGCTCGATTCCGAGCATCGGGTTTAATAGTTTAACTAAAACAGCTGATTCATCCGAGTGTTTTTATACAAAGCTCAGTCCTTGGAACTTAAGCTTAATATTTTCATTACTATACAATTTTACTTATAACAATTCAACTAAATACAAACCATTAAAATGAAAAGATGCATGACTAGGTTGAATGTAGTTGCAAAGTTGAGAAGCTCCATGTTGATTGTAGTTGCAGACTGATATCCAAAATTTATGTAATATTTCAAGAAGTTAATATCTCGCTATAGGTTTTTTTAAGGGATAAAAATAATACAACTGTAACGTCAACCAGAGTTGCTGTTCACTGCAAACCGAAGAATAAATTAAAAACGTTTTCAGTTTCGTCAATACCGTTTACACAAGAGGGCCAATTTTGTTCCACTTGTGTAATCGTTGCTTCTGGGTGAATTGAAATGTTCAAATCATCTTTTAAAAGTGGTCAGAGGCGAATCCAGAAATTAATTTTGGGGAGGGGTTACCCGTATCGGGTAGTATTAGGGTAGTACCGTACAAATTTTATTGATAACACCTTCACTAAGATGGGTCGAAAAAAATTTTGGAATTTTGAATCGTAGTAGGTCTCAAAAGTTGCATAATAGCATGTAGAATACTGAAAAAAAAACTTCAAAAAAATCATATAAGATCTTCCGGTTGCGCAATGAATGACCTTGAAGTTTAACATGTAAAACTCCATAGGAGAATTAGTGAAAAATCGTAATTCGGTTTATGCTGGACATTGATAATTGTACAAAATATTTGCCATGAAAAATGAAAAGAACTCTTTAAAACGGTTTGAAAAATGGTTTAATTTTTGGAATAGGCAACAGACTTATTGATTTAATACAAGCCAAAAACTTGAAAAAATGCCTAAATAAGGGATTTTTAGAAGGCCATTGATCGATAATACTGTTGCCTATTTGGACACATTACATCATTTTTTTAAATGTTTTAAAGAGCTCTTTTTATTCTTCGTGGAAAATCTTTTTTTTAAATTATATATACCCAGCATAAACCAAATTAAGATTTTTCACTCATTCTCTTAAGGAGTTTTACATGTTAAACTTCAAGGTCACTGTGCGCCTGGATAATCTTATATGATTTTTTTGAAATTATTTTTTAAGTATTCTACATGCTAATACGCAACTTTTGCGTCCTGCTATTACGATTAAAAATTCCAAAATTTAGTTTTTTCGACCCACCCTAACCCCCACCCCTTAAGAGTGTGGGGGTGTTATTAATGAAACGTCTGAAAAAAAACTTTGTATCCAATATGGCGGATCCAAGACGGTGGCTGAAAGTGGGCACTCACTCGAAATGAAGTACTCATTACTCAACAATCTTGGGGAGTGAACCGGGATTGACATTCCAAATAGTGTTGAAAATGGTAGGGAGGAGGGGGGAATTTAAAACTCACCTTGTATCGTTACTGAAAAACTGGGTTGTATTCCTTTCAAACGTTTACTGCAGCATCGAACGATAAATTGTAAACTCACGCGAGACGTTCGAAACAACTGCCCTATGAAGGTTAAGAAATGTAGACTGCTTTACGGGCTACTGCTTAGTAGGCGGGTGTTTTAACTGGTCTGGTGTTATTATTCAATGATCTCTCCCCCAAATAACTGTTAAACTATTTCGATACTCCAATTTCGTTTTGTCTTCATCATTTGAGAATTCCCCAAAATGGGTGGACAGTGCGACCCATACCGATACTGTAGTGAGTCGGTGGCGCAGTTCATAGCACACTCGGCTTCAGAACTGTGGCCTCAAAAGTGTCGCAGGTTCGAGACTCGGGCTGGTCGCAAACTTTTAACAATGCGACTTGGTTTTAATTGGCCCATTCTAAATTAAATGAAATGCTGTTTAATTATTTATGCAAAATTATTGCAAATATAGCTTTGGGCTCAGTCAGATTTGGAATTGGATTTTTCTGACAAGAGTATAACTATGCCTGGCATTATGGACATTATGGTAATCAATGGACATAATTATGTCATGCAGTCAATGTAAGTTGACTCCAGCGAGGACTTAATTGGAGCAAGGACCTTAGAGCGGTGAACATGCCTTCGCTGGCCCAATAATACTTTTATTCATTAACTGGTGTTTCTGTAAATCGCTAGGTTTCAGCACCGCAATGCCATCATCAGTCCCATTTGGTTTATATTTGAGGCGCATGCTACAACTTACATCTTCTCGTCGTGAGATTTTATCATTATTATTAAAATATATTTCTTCTTGTGAACATTTAAAACTGAATTGTATTTGGGACTGACGATGGCACTGTGGTGCTGAAACCTAGGTCTCCCTAATTACATATATTGGATTGTAGGGTAAGATTAAATATTAAATAGTGTTGTTTAGCGATCCAGAGGCTTCTATTAATGATGACATACTATGACCATGATTTTTTCCCGTAATCACTATAGTTTTATGCATTGTTATTTTTTTATGTAAAAGCTGTTTTTAAACTGTAAATCTGGAAAAATTTCAAATAGGGAAGTGATATACCTTATTGAATTTATTATCACTGCAATCAAATTTTCAATTAATATCATGGGTGGATTTAGGTCATAATATTTGGGGGCGTCAGCCCACCCAAGGCCGTAGCCAATGGGTCAAACCCCCCCCCCCCAAAAAAATGTTGAAATTGCGTTTAAATGGAAGGTTAGAAAGTTATTATTTTCACTTCCTGTAACCGCGGAGCCCAAACCCCCGCCAAAGAATTGTCCTGGCTACGGCTTTGGGCTCACCTAACGTTTGATGTGATGTATGCTCAAATTGAAACATCAAACTTCTATTTAAACAGTCCGTTTTAAGGCCTATTCCAAGTAGGTACTTTTTTATTTAACAACAACTATTTTTAAGTTATGCAAAGTTATTTTCTCTCTTCACTGCCAACAAATCCACCAAATATCAGGGTGTGCCAGGCACCCCCAGAAATCCACCCATAATATTATTAGAAATCACTTAAGTGGCAAAACTTGGAATTCAACTTATCAATAAATAGTAGTTTTCATTGCTAGGAGCGAAAGTGGCTCTTTTTGGTACGAGATCATAATTTACAGGCGAGGCGCAGCCGAGCTTGGAAATGCGATCGAGTACCAAGGAGACATTTTTGCTCCGTGTGATGAACAACTATTTTCATCATTATGTATAAATAACCATTTAATCGTTAAAAAATTAGACTACATAATTTTGAGGTTATCCAAAATAGTCATCGTCATTTACACAACTGTTAGTTGTTTACAAACACAAGTTAAGAAATCGTTCAACCTTTCAAACGTAACATAAACAAATTTTGACATTAGAGTACGGCAAAATTTACCATATGTTTTTTCAGTACTCCTATTCGAAATGATCCAAAAACGATCATTTTGCGTACGATTTAGAGAACTAAAAACGGCTGTTTTCGAGACAGTATGATGAAAATAAAGTATTACAGCAAACTACAATGTGTAGTAAGATGTTAATGTCATGAATAAATTATCTATATTTTTGGAATAAATGTTTCTTTCATTCGTTCGTAATTTAATAAAATCAAATGCCCCAATGTTAATGTAATGGCATATTTATAAGACTTTTCAAGTAAAGTTTTTGAAAAACTGTTCAATAGATTTTGAACTGATCTGAATTTAATCTTTATAGATAAAGTCAAATTATTCTGAGTCGAAATTATAGGTATAAGAACTAGTGAAATGTTTAGAAAAAGTTATCGTTTTAATACAGTTTTTTTAATACTGTTGTTTACATAAATGCTTATTCCTGAGACTTTTTTTTAACTTTTCTTTTTCCCATAAACTTTCTCTCAGTTGCTCTTGCCGGACGGATGTTTGAGTTGCCTGAAACTCTCAGCTGCCAGTTTGAGGATGGTGATGGATACTTCAATTACTCGAAGGACCGAACGGAAAGGAGACATCAACATTGCGTAAACCTGTTGACCAATCTTTGGTACCGCAGTCATAAGAAATCCCTTCTCTCGAATCAATCTTTCGATCTCTTCCTGCGGCGGAAGGTTTAAAAGATGAGTTAGCTTTGATTCTATCCTTTTTGTGGGGTTTACTTCTGAAACAAAACTTTGTTACTTATTTTAACATTTTGGAACAGAGAAAGTAGCAAAATATTACAAGTGTCAAAAACTTGTCCAAGAAGTACATACAGTCCAAGTTATTTCATTATTGGTGCCATTATTTAATTAGTCACCACAATACCTCAAATATAGATTTTATCTTTTCTAAATTTTTTTGGTTTGTTACTAACCAGTTGGTTAGTAAGAAACTCAAAGGTTTGTTAGTTTACGGTTCTAATGTGTTATAGCGATATTATAATTATTGTTAAGCTAGGTGTCATGAAATTGTGACCCTCAAAACTGGTCATTTACCTGTATAAGGTTATGTTATACAGTGTGTAAATTAAGTATGGAAACAAATCAGTATTTTTAAAATGAAATAGAGAGAAATATTTTGTTTGTGGTATTGATTGTTGACAAAGGTTCCGGAACTTTTGCCATCAAAATGTTGTTTCACCCCCCTAACAGGGTGGGTGGGAGGGGGTAACTTAATTTTTTAAATAGCAACCCATAGTGTGTTACACCTCATTTGAAGGGTTTGTCAAAAGAAACACAATGGCGCAAACCCGAGGTCGATATCTTACCCTAAACAAGAATGGCAGCCATTTTAAATTTTGAAAGGGTCCCACAAGATTGAGTATGGATATCCCAACTTACCTTTTAAACGGGTTTAATTGGATAAGCTAAATTCTGTATACCGTTATTAGATGGAAAAGTGAACATTTTTGTCTAATTCCCAATTTAGCCCCTGGCCCCGAAAATAGGTGTTTTGGGGGCAGTCCCAAAATTTAAAATGCAAACTCCAATTGAGTGACACCTCATATTGAAGGGTTTGTCAAAACAAAAACAATGGTGCAAACCTGAAGTCGATATGTCACTTCAAGCCAACATGGCAGGAATTCAAAAATTTGGGTGAAAAAGCCCCCATTTCACCAATTTAAAACTTTGAACGCCTGTCATAGCAACTCGTATTAAGTGATCCCTCATTTTATAGCCCTTGTACCACTAAAAACATCGAATTAAATTAAAATCCGTCGATCCTATAAAGCCATTACAAATTTTCAATAGTTGAAGTGGGTGGATTTATTGCCCAGTCAGATTTTTGAATAGCCATTTTGGCTAGAGCTGACATATCGACTTCAAGTTTGCACCTTTGTTTTTGTCTTGACCCTTCAATATGAGGGGTCACTCAATAGGGGTTTGCATTTGAAATTTTGGGGCTGCCCCCAAAACACCTATTTTGGGGGCCAAGGCTAAATTGGGAATATTACAAAAATATCCACTTTTCCATCTAATAATGGTATATAGAGTTTAGCTTCTCTAATGAAACCCTTTTACAAGGTAAGTTGGGGTATCCATACTTAATCTTGTGGGACCATTTCAAAATTTAAAATGGCTGCCATTCTTGTTTGGGGTAAGATGTCGATTTCAGGTTTGCGCCTTTGTGTTTCTTTTGACAAACCCTTCAAAATGAGGGGGTCAATCAATATGGGTTGCTATTTAAAAAAAAGTTACCCCCTCCCACCCACCCTGTTAGGGGGGCGAAACGAAGTTTTTGATATCAAAAGTTCCTGAACCTTTGTCAACTAACAATGCCACAAACAAAAATATGTCTATCTATTTCAGTTTAAAACATACTGATTTGTTTCCATACTTAATTTACACCCTGTTTAAAGCCAACTGTTGTAAAGTTTTGAACGTCACAATTTTGTGACACCAAGTACTAACTTGAGAACAGCTATTCCACTTTTAACATTTGAGGTATCAGTTCAAAGTTATTCCTATGTATATTTTCACTATATCACAGAATTTTAAAACAGGGAATCACTCAAGTACAGTAAAGGGCTGAAGTTTCAAAGCAGTAAATGTTTACAATAAGTACAAAACATATTACATATTAACTGATGAATCTACATGCAAGGAAAAGTTTATTTCATCCAGTAAAACTAGTTTGGAAATAGTATATTTCATTACTAGTACCGAAAGTGGCACTTTCCGGTGCGCGCCCAAGTTTCATGTGTGAGGCGGAGCCGAACACAGGAATATCGAATTTCACGTGTGAGGCGAAGCTGAGCATGTGAAAGTGTGTTTCACGTACGAGGCTTCGCCTCGTACGGGAATAATTGGAGCAAGTGCCGGAAAATCACTTTCGGTACAAGTTATGAACGGTACTTTTCATCACGACGCAAAAATACACACAATGCTGAAGAAGAAACCTCAGTAAAATGCAAACTATTATATTTCTCAATTAACATTTTTTTATAATAACAAATTTACTATAATAAGCCTACATAACAACGTAAAAATTAGAAGTTCAAGGTTATGTTTATTGTGCAGTTGGTATTGGTTGAGAGATTTTAAACATGCGCTATAATAACAACACAGCAAAACTCATTTATACCTATTCCTGTTTTCGGTTTACATTGTTGAACAATAAGAACAGCTGATTTAAATTGTAAGAATAAATGGCAAAGCGACGTCAGAGCGCGTAGCAAGCAAATGGAAAACTAATTGAGAGCAAGGGAAAACAAATTTAGAGCAAGGGAAAATCAGCTGATCGTTTTTCCCTTGCTCTAAATTAGAGCTTGGGAAACGATCGTTTTCATTGCTACCAGCTGACATCGAAAGTAGCTAATTTCGGTCCGGAGTGATGAAAATGATTTTTTTTAAGTCCATACACTAATTTAGTTAAACTGTCCTGTTTATAAGAACATTTGAACAAGCTCAGTTCACTTTGTTTACAAAGCATGTGATGGCGTTGGCCATTCCCTGATGACCAACTAAGCTGGGCTCAACATATAGATTATTTATGCACAAGGCTTTCACGAGTAATCTACCTTCTGAGTAAACTGAGTGACAACATACCTCATAGTTTCCTAAGGACAGCGTATTTCGCTTATTTTGAATCCATTTTCAGATACGGTTTATTTCTCTTTGGAAACTGCTCAAGAGTAGAGGACATTCTCATACTTCAAAAAAAACTTTTAAGAATCCTGTATAAAACCGAGCCTTTATCACACTGTAGACCTCTTTTTATTAACTTCAAGATTCAAACCATAATAAACTTGTACATCTTTGATACAGTAAATTACGCTCTAAAAAACCCTGATTTATAAGCCCTTTTGATCACGACCATAACACAAGGAATAAATACAAATCCAAAATTAATTTCTGCCGGTTGACAAAAACACAAAATAGTCATACCGTAATATCATTAAAAATATTTAATAAATTGAAAAAAAAAATTGACTGCTACTCTATGAGGAGTTTCCAAAATAAACTTTTCAACTGGCTACTTATAAACCTATTTTAAAGTTTAAATGAATTTTTTAGTTATAAGAATATTGAATTTTAGTTTTTTTATTTTTAAGAAAATAAGTAGTAGGAATTATTATTATCCTTGTATTAACATTGTTTTCCTTTTATTATCACAAATATTTGTCATTGTAATATTTACAGTAACTTTTTTATTTATTATGTAATAGCCTTACTGACATAGCTTAAGTTTTAAGTAATAAGCTTGACTTTGTCAATGATTTGTAAAAATTGAGATGACAATAAAAAAGATTTATTATTATTATTATTATTATTGAAATAGTTGCTTTGAAATAGTTCTGCAGGTAAATCATAGATTGCAGTTTTACAAGCGAAGTTGCAACTGAGTAATCTGGTATAGTTTTATTCCATGTTAATATACTGAACTCGTAAAAACACTCCTGAAAAAAGTGTCTTCGTGGGATATTTTTCTAAAATATATTCAATAGATGGAGCTATTGTCCATAATTATTTTGACATAAAAAAATACAAACTAGCTGTGACGTGTTGATTGAAATTGTATGAGCTTATAAACAGACAATGTGATTTTGAAACTTTGATAGTAAATGCAAAATATTATATGAAACTCATTCAATGTGTTTCATATAATCCACAATTTTTCGTAAAGCAACATTCTGTGATGAATAATGCAGCTCTCCAACTGTGCAGGTGTTGCGAGACAACCAAATGATGCAAATACTAAGTAAACATTTCTACTGTGTTAAAAACTTTGGTTTCGTAATATCAGATTTGGATTAAAATATTGATAATGATTTCTGAAATATTGATGTTTGATCCTGATATTCCTTATCAAGAGTTTAGTTTTAATAAAATTTTTCCTAATCTCCTGTTAGTAGGACTTCTTGATTCAAACCCTTTAATGTTACATGACGTGGGTGACCCGTGGTCCGTTGGACTGCACTCATTTTGTAATATAAGAGATCTATTCAGACCAGTTAGAAGTTTATAATGGTATAAATTTGTGTTTCATTGATTATTTACCCAAATAAATAATAAATAATAATTTTGCTAGTAGCATACTCACTCACCCGCCCTATTTCGTGCACTCTATTTTAATTAATTATAGTATTAAACTAAACGAAATTGCAATATTATTTTAATAAAAAATATGAAGATTAAAATAATAGTTAAAATAATTACTAAAACAATGTTATTTTAGATTAAATTGCATAAGGAGTACTTTCATAACATTCCCGAATGGTTGAAAGTTTTCTAAATCCCAGGGGGCAGCAACAATTAGTTTGGATATCTGGGGTTCCTCAGTAAGTTATGTGTTATGGCCCGCAACAGGCTTATGGAGATTAAAAATAAATTTCCTTTAACCCTTTATGATTCTTGACTTGTACGCAACAAGCCCTCGCGGCTGAAGCGCCATGGGACTACGGTCCGCCCTTCGAAATGAATGAATGAACCCTTTACGATCACAAGACCAGCAGGAGTGGCCACAACAGCGGCCTAACGGAATTAATTTCCGTATAGCTTCGTTCAGACAGTTGGATGGCCAGCTCTACCGCCCAAGCCCCATTCTGCGTCAGCTCGGCATTCATCATGGCGGCTCACTCCCGTCAACTCGGAATTGTTTTCACGCCCGGCAGCTTGAAATTGTTTTCATTGAAAACCTGGAATGTCATCGTAGGGGATTTTATGATTCAATGTTGCAAAGCTGATCATAAAGTTGAATAACTCCTCACTAGATGACAGCACTCTACAGGCATCATACAAAATTTAGAAACACAAACAAAAACATATGTTATCAGTATTTATTGGCCAGTCCTGCTGGATAACCGAGTGTTCATTGCATGTCATGTTGGCCAGCAGTGCTGGCCGTCTGATTGCATATGACAACTGCTGTGGATAAAAATCCAACTTCCGTGTGGTAATGGTGGCAGCCAGTAGTGCTGGCCACGCGATCGCTAAGGAATAGCGGCAAACATCAAATCTGATCGCAAAGGATTAAAGTAATTGGGGACCACTGATATATTCTTTCTGTCCAGTCATAATGAAAGCAGAAAAATAAAGTCGCTTAATTTACTTACTTGTCAGAGCCGCTGATTTTGTTGGGTCATCGTTTTGGGAGTTTCTCAAGCCAACTGCTGTTTCAGTTGCATCGAAGAACTGAAAAAAGCATGAAATGAAGTTGTTAAAAATTTATGTATAAATAGGCTAGCGTGATTCTTTATGATACTTTTTTCTCAGTTTGTATTCTAAGTAGAACTAAAACAAAGCACATTATTCGAAAGACATTTTGTCTGATGTGTACCCCATTAGTTGACAAATTTTAAAACATAATAGTTAATCTATAAAATTATTTTTATCACACTGTGTTATATATACAAACAAACAAATTTAAAAAAATACACTGTTACACTTAGTTCCTAAAGCTAAGGAATCAGCATTAAATAAATTTAAATTTAAATTTGTTACACTTATAAATACAGCAACCGCCAGAGGAGCCACCACACGTAGCATCATCTTGGAGAAGAAAATTCAATATGCAAAATAAAAGGTCATGAGAAAACACCTTTTTCTAATTAACATGTCTATGAAATTGACATACTAATTTGACACCAAATTTTGTAGATAAATCAAACTGTAAAAAGTTGTTTCAACTTAATAAATCAGTGGAATGATGAAAATTAGATTACATAAGTTAGAAAATTTATGAGTCAAAGAATGTGCCATTTCAGTTTACTCCGTTTTATCCAGATCTCTCGCGACCAAGGCCTGTCAGAATAATAAATTTCCTAGTAATATGGGACTCATGTTTTCTGAAATAAATTTTTGAATCCAAACATTAAAATATAAATTTTAGGAAAATTAGTCTATTATACAGGGTGTATCTGAAATACACCGAAAAACTTTGGGATATTGTTCCTAAGGTCAAAACAAATAAAATACCCCCGTTGCAGCAGACCTGCATACTCAGCGAATTTCAAATGCAAAACAACGTATTTCAAGCAAACATAGCAAGATTTGACATGTTTTGTTAAGCTCCATAAGAATAACATGGGAAATGAGTATGCAGGTTTGCTGCTACAGGTATATTAAAACTGGATGGTTTTAATTCAATATTTAGTAGATCTGAACTAGAAGAAGCCATTTACCAAGTTTTATCAAGATATGTTGAGAAATAACCGAGATATAGAATTTTACTTATTTCCCATAAGGTTAACATTGGGACAACGTACTGTGTTTACCACTTTCAATATCTCGGTAACCAATGGGCATAGAGCAGTGATTCAAAATACTAAATTATTTGTTTTTTTGAGCTGAATTCAATGGTGCCCACAAAAATTTGATAAATTTTTTTTTTCTATGTAAAAAACTCGAAAAACCCATTTTTGGGGGGGTTTATCCCCCTTTACCCCCCCCTTCCGGTGGTCCGATCGGGCTGGTTCACGAACTCGTCCAATTGATTACCACTTTACATGTCCGTACCAAATTTCATAAAGATCGGACCATTTTTGCGGCCGCTATCGTGCTAACAGACACATAGATATATATATATATAGATATATATATATATAGATATATATATATATATATATATAAAAATTCGAACGAATAGTGTTTTTTGCTTCTGGGGGCCCCAAAACGAAAAGTTATAGTGGTCCCGAGCTTAGGTCTTACCATGAGACCTACGGTAATAGCTTCTTCCCTATAGGGGAAATTCGCTAAAAATGTCATATAAATATATATCCTATCTCACTCAGTTTTCCGTCTGTCGGTCTGAACGTGTTTTTTACATGATTAATCACAACTTTTGTACCACTACGAGGTTTTGAGGTACCTACTCCAAACTTTGTATACCAGTGATCACCAATTACATTTTGTGAAGGTCCATACCCAATTTTCATAAAACTGTCACGGGTCGGACCCTAATTGTCAGTGGCGCACCCAGGATTTTTTCATGGGAGAGCTTGACCCACCAGGAGGTCTGGGGGGTATACACCCCAGCTAAGAGGGGGGGGGGGGGTTCGGGCCCTCCCCTGGAAAATTTTTCAAGATTTCACTCTAATTGGTGTGATTTAAGCCTATTTGTGCATGTTATTTGTAACATTTCTTTCCACCCAAAATACCACATAAACGTTTGAATAGATAAGAAAATGTCTCTATTGTTTAGGTTTAACAAAAAAAACAACATTATAAATTATTTAATTTTAATTTAAATTTATTTTCACTTAGAACACGTATTATACATAAAAATTACTCACATAGGCATAGATGACTCAAACTCAGTGATCACAGAAGTTGAATTAACTATGTTTCATTACAAATTGTTTTCTTTTATAAAATATTTTTGTGTTGTTTGGTCAGTGGCGATATTTGTTTTAAGTTCAAATAAAGTTGAAATACACTTAAAGCTAAAATGCATAAAAAATGCAGTTTGTGAATTCTACCTGGCGGTCCATAAAAAATTAGGTGGCGGGCCGGATCCGGACCGCAGTCCACCATTTGGGGACCACTGTTGTATACATATGTTGGCTAGTAGGACCTATCTTTTTGCTGAGTATCAAGTTTCTATTAGTACCATTTCAAAATGGCGGCCGTTTTAATTTTTCAAAGCTTAATAACTCAGGAACTATAAAATCTCAAGAAAAGTAACAAGAGACAAAAAAGGTGCAAAATTTAATTTCCTTTCAGAAAATGTACAATTTTAACAAGGTCATAACACAAATAATGGAAAAAATAATTTTTTCTGAAGTTTTAACCGTAAATATGGGTAAATTAAATAATTTAGCGAGTTGTAACTTTATAAAAATTGAATTTTCTCCTTTATTAGTAATAGGACCCTATTCAAATTGTACATTTTCTTAAAGGAAATTAAATTTTGCACCTTTATTATCTCCTGTTATTTTTCATAAAAGTTTATAGTTTCTGATTTATTAAGCGTTGAAAAATTAAAACGGCTGCCATTTTGAAATGGTACAAAGTAGAAACTTGATACTCAGCATAAAGATAGTTCCTATTAACCAGCATATTTGTACCAAGTTTGAAGTTGGTACCTCTAGTAGTTCAAAAGTTACGATTAAACATGTAAAAAACACGTTCAGACTGACAGACAGAAAACAGAGCGAGATAGGATATATACTTATATGACATTTTTATTTGTTTTGACCTCAGGAACAATATCCCAAAGTTTTTCGGTGTATTTCAGATACACCCTGTATATTTAACACGGGAATCATTAATATCACTCCGCGCTCAATCAAAAATGAACCTTTTTTCTTAAATTGCATGGTAATTAGATACGACATTACTGGTCTCAAATATTTTTCCACAAGAAAAGTTGATCAAGCACTGTCTATTTCCTCCTGACCACGTCCCGTTGAATCGATGTTTTAATTAAAATTGTCCGATTACAAAGATGATACTTCCAACAAGAGTAGTCTGGTTAAAAGCTGTCCGGATAAAAGAAAGTCTACTGTATCACTTAAGTTAACCCTTTCAAGCCCAAATTAATACATAAAAAAGACAATTTAGTTCAGTTCATTCAGTTTAAACAACTTTATTCACTTAAGTTTGTAAAATCCCCTACGATAGCATCGCAGGTTTTCAATTCAAACAATTCCGAGATGCCGGGCGTGAAAACAATTTCAAGCTGATGAGAGTGAGCTGCCACGATGAATGCCAAGCTGACGCGGAGTGGGGCTTGGCCAGTAGAGCTGGCCATCCAACTGTTCGAACCAAGCCATACAGAAATTAATTCCGAAAGGTTGCTGACTTTCTTGTGGCCACTCCTGCTGTCCTTGTGATCGTAATGGGTTAATGAAGGTCCAATTTTAATCTCCATAAGCCTGTTGCGGACCATAACACAGAGGATTTAGAGAGAGGGTGCAAAACTGGGGGGCTTGGGAAGTATAGAGTACCCCCAGCAGGGAGGAGGTCAAGGGATCCTCCCCTGAGAAATTTACTAAACAGAACTGTTAACTCGCAATTTAGAGGTATAATAACTTAGAGAGGAACCCCAGATATTTGGGATTTGGAAATGGGATTTAGAAAACTTTCAACCATTCAGGAATGTTTCTAAAGTGTTCAAATTCTCTTTTAAAAGTGTTTGTTTTATAAATTGAAATTACAAAATTAAAAAAATAATTCTAATAGTTAGAAATAAAGAACATTATCATTTACCTGATATGGTGCCGTTTTCCAGTTGGAGATAATTGAGGGCTAATATGAGTTAATGATGAGTGCTTTTTTTAAGACAATCTGATTCAATTACCAGAAGTATTAAAATAATACCCCCGTTGCAGCAGACCTGCAAACTCAGCGAATTTCAAGTGCAAAACAATATATTTCAATCCAATATAGCGAGATTTGACATGTTTTGGTAAGCTCCATAAGAGTAACATGGGGAATGAGTATGCAGGTTTGCTGCTACAGGTATATTGAAACTGGGTGGTTTTAATTCATTATTTAGTAAATCTGAACTAGAAGAAGCTATTTACCAAGTTTTATCAAGATATGTTGAAAAATAACCGAGATATAGAATTTTACTTATTTCCCATAAAGTTAACATTGGGACAACGTACTGTGTTTACCACTTTCAATATCTCGGTAACCAATGGACATAGAGCAGTGATTCAAATTACTAAATTGTATGTTTTTTTGAGCTGAATTCAATGGTGCAAACAAAAATCGGATTATTTCTATTTTTCTTTGTAAAAAACTCAAAAAACCCATTTTTTGGGGGTTTATCCCCCCCTAACCCCCCTTCTGATGATCTGATCAGGCTGGTTTTCGAACTCGTCCGAATAATAACTATTTTACACGTCTGTGCCAAATTTCATTCCAATCGGACCATTTTTGCGAGCGATATCGTGCTTACAGACACATATATATATATAGATATATATATAGATCTATATATAGATATATATATATATATGTCTAGAAATTTGAACGAATAGTGTTTTTGACTTCTAGGGGCACCAAAACGAAAAGTTTTAGTGGTCCCGGGCTTAGGTCTTACCATGAGACCTACGGTAATAGCATCTTCCCTATAGGGGAAATTCGCTAAAATAGCTCAAATATGGGGCAGTCAAGCCCAAGTTCAAAAGTTTCCAAGACTCTCTCAAAAAACAGTTTAGCGTTCTCTGTTCTCTCAAAAAACAGAGTGCTTGAAAAATTTTAATTAGCAAATCTGCCTAGCCCAACAGTACAGAAACTATTCTAGTGGACTAGTAGATACCCCCTGCTCAGTAGCTTTAAAATTTTTGTTTGTGGTCTGCAAATAAATTAATGTTCATTACAGTCAGCTGTTCCTTGAAATTTTTGCTCTAATGTCTTTAGAAAATTTGGTTTTAAATTTCAGTTTAATAATTATTATTTTCAAATTATATCTACAAAAAAAGTAAAATAAAATCATAAAAACTAGTTGGCAGTAGGGATGCCCATCCCCCCCCCCCCCCAAGTCTGATGGTGTATTCCCCCAAAACCAACTAGCAAACCCAAAAGAAATAAAAATGCAATAATTATGAAACAAATTTTAAAAATTGTACTTGAAAACTGAAGAAAAATCCAGTGCAGTTCGTACATTGGTCTCCGGCTATGGCAGAGTCAGCTGGTTGCAAGGTAGAGGGAGAACAGGTACTTTTCTGAAAACATTGTTCTACAGACCCGCTGTATGTAAAAGGTGTGTACCAACACAGTAGAACCTCGCTAGTCCGACCTCGGATGGTCCGACTCCTCCTTGGTCCGACCGCGCCGTCGGCACAATAGGCTTCCGTAATTCAAAGTCTACGCTTCCACTAAATGACGCATTATACATTGCCAGTGTGTATTTCAGTCATTATTAGAGCAATGAAACTTGATTTGGTTAGTACGAGTTCACTTGACTTTCTTTCTATTATTAAGGGTCTTCTGTATTTTTCTACCTCATTAAAAGCTCTTAATGCAATTTTTCAGTTCAAAATGCAGTTTTAAAATATTTTTATGTCAATAATTGCTTTCCTCTGATAATCCTCTTCCTGTTGCTTTCCTCTAGTACTTTTTGCTCTTCTGACCATGGCCCCGGTCCCTTAGGTGACGGATTAGCAAGGTTCTACTGTATCATAAGATACGGTTAGTAGGATGGTAGCAATAGCTGGAGATACAATGCGCGAACTGTATTATAGTTTCAGATCGTAATCCTTTATAAAGATAAAGTTTTATAATTTGTGGGCCTGACGGGCGAGTGGAGTGGAATACGAATACGAGTAATACAGAAAAATAGCAGCCTTAACTATAAAGCTGCTATTTTTCTGTATTACTCGTATTCCACTGATTAGTACTATCAAACTACCAAGGACAGAATGTGTGCATATATGTACAATTCATCACCCATATATGCTACTTGGGCCACTATCTCTCCAATAGCGTAATTTCAGGCTTTATTTCAAACAACATAGTGTGTCCATTATGTAACAAAACGCAAACCCCATAAACTACTACACTGCATTTTGAAGACAACCAACTTCAACCCTCTTTACATTTTGTTTAATGTTCTAACCCCAAATGAAGAACCATACAGATAAGCAGCCTAATGCATTTTTTCGTGCCCGTTTTTTCTAGCGGCGTCAAGTTTGTAGGGCTGTTTTACAACCGAAATTGACTGGTATCAAAGTTATCATCCATCCAGTGATTCTGATATTACGATCTGTTCTTTGGAACATAAGGATTTGCTACAGACGAAATCTTTGATACAAATGCAATATGGGTGACAAAACAGCCTAACAAACTTGACGCCGCCTGAAAAAATTGGCACGCAAAAGTGCATTGGGTTGTCAATCTGTATTACTTTTTCATCTGTGGTTCTAACCTCACAATCTAAATTAGGTCTGATGTTACTGCGAAAGTTGGTCAGTGATTACGGGATGATAATACTAGTACAAAATATTAAATTATATTTTGTGAGGAACAGGACTACATCTTCACTCTTAATGTTTTAAACACTTATCACTTGTAAAAACAAATGTTTCACAACATCGGCGTTTACCTCCTATGAAAAAAAAAAAAAAAATAAATAAGACTCCAGATTTATGTAGGCTTAGGCCCTCCTCAATTTTCACCTATGTGAAAAGCATGAGTGAATTCAGGGTCTGATTACTAATGATGATTAGTCTCCTTAACATGTAGAAGTTTTAAATTGGATCGGTTGGCCAGATCCTCTGTCATGAACATGTCCAGAAGTTTAAGAAGTTAGCCTGGCTCCAGACTTTCTATCGGACACCTCAGTTTTAAGGTGCTCAGTTGGAAGCTTCTACTCAACCTGAATATTTCAATAATGAAAGAAGGGAAAACATCTGGAATGAAATCAATTTGCGATCAACTTCCAGATTTATTATTAATCCAAAGATTAAAATAACCATTCTACAGGATACTTCTATTATTTTTCCCACAAGAAAGATGTGGTAATTTGAGGTCAACGTTTTGTTAGTTTAATATGCTTCTTTCTTAAATGTTTTCTTGAAATAAAGCTTAAGACAAAAACAATTACACAACAGGTCTTAAGAAGTGGCTGAAATAGAATTTGCGTAGCAATTTAAATTGAATTAAAAAAGTCTGCAGCAAAATTTTAGGATGAACACGTTGCTCCCTTCCCATAGGTCCAAAGTCCGAAAATAACAAGAGGAATCGAACAAAATTAAAAAATTGTCCTGTTGATTTTACGTAACCAAACTCCAGCTTGCCAGCTTTCCTCTTCTTCCAGTTACTTCTAAACATCCAAACTAGTGTTTGTAGCTGCAGCGGTAGCTCTGTTGTCCTGGAGTCCGCGGAGTGATCCGTTGTCAGATTGTTGGCGGATTGTTGGTAAGATTGGGCAGGGTCGGGGTTCTACCCCAGGTTGTGACCTTGTCAACGCTTCTGTTGAGGTGGGAGGACTGGTTTATTTCTGACCAGCGTAATCTAAAATCATTGCCGAACTCAGAGATTGCTTACCTTTCCATCATTCATCTCACGGTTATAAAGAATAAAATAATATCAGAATAGTGATTTTATGTTAGATTTTTTACAGTCAACAATGTAATTATTTTATTTTACTCCCCCAGTAGTTTCTATTCCCCCTTAAATATTTTCCCTCCAAAATTTTTGTCATTGTCGCAGCTTGTGTTATCAATCCCCCTTAGGGTGGCCCTGCCTACAATGGAATAGGCTCTTACCTGTTTATGTCAGTTACTTATTGCATTCAGGTGGACTAATAGTTGTAGAATCATATACTGCACTCACAATTTGTACGTTTGAAACTTCATGATGATGTAAACTTCTACATGTAAAAATTTATCTTATATAAATGCAAAAAATATGGCAAATTTGCTTATATTAAATATAGGTTACTATGATCATTTTAAATTATCGTTTTGCTTTTGAATTTAATATTTTGTTTTTGTAATGAATATTTTGCTTTTGTAATGATTACTTTCATTAATGATTTCAAATTAAATATAATTTTGAAAATGATTAAAGTGAAATAGCTTTATCAGCCAAAGAAGGAAATTAATTAATTTTCATATATTTCAGAAAAGAAGAATTGTCACATGTAAAGAATTACACACACCAAAAGAATTTTGGTTAATTTCATGAGGAATCAGTAAGATTCAATGTTACAACTGACCTTTCACTCATTTAAGATTGACATAATGTTTTCATGTTTTCAATTTACACTTTGCTTAGTTATTGAGAAGACAAATAAGCTTATATCTTAAGTAAAAACTCACTTCCAGCTGTCTTCTTGAATCCATCCTATTGAATATAAATAATTTGCAAATACGAGGTAAAGTAAAAAAAGTTCCTGGAATGAATTTTTGTAGACATATAGCGCGATCGCCAGCGGTAAATTCATCTTGGAGTAGTTGGTACGACTCCTTGGGAGGGCATATCGGAAGTGGTGGCATAGCTGACTTGCTACAGCAGTCAGCACTACTGCACTAACTGCCACACCGCACTACGCACTGCAGCACTGCCGCACTACGGTGCAGTATTGGAGAGGGCTTTTCGTGTACCTGCAAGTCTACGTTGTCGGATTAAAAAAAATGGCATTTCATGAACAGCACACGAACATTGTTCTTGTTTTACTTTAAAAATCACTCAGTGAGACTCCTGAGTTGTTAATTCAAGCTTATGGAGAAGAGGCGATGAAGAAATCCCCCAATATTTTCTTTATCAGCATCACCCAGTGCGCTGTTCATGAAATGCCATTATTAAAAAATCCGAAAACGTCGACTTGCAGGTACACGAAAAGCCCTTTCCAGTGTTGCACTACGGCAAGTCAGCTATGCCACCACTACCGATATGCCCTCCCAAGGAGTCGTACCAACTACTGCAAGACAAATTTACCGCTGGCGATCGTGCTATATGTGTACAAAAATTTATTCCGGGAACTTTTTGACTGTACCTCGTGTAAACTCAAACTGGTTTCGAGAACACCAAGTGGAGACCTTAGGACAAGATACAATAGGTATAACATGTTATATTGTCGCTTTTATTACTGTTTGACTACATTTTATAGAAAGTCAGAGGTGAATCTTACATGCAGCCACTTGTATATCTGACACGCCTGACTCCGAAGATTTTGTGTACTGATTATTTAAGACAGTGTACAATTTCTAAATATTTCCACAATTTAATTCCTCAAAAACATACATACATACATACATAAATTGAAAATTAAACTTTGAGATTTGTTTTTGTATTTCGATTCGATTGGCTGAACAAGTGGTCCTCTCGGAAGTGACAAAATGATCTTCAGTTTTTGAACTATAACTTTTTGCCGCAACATGACCAACACCAACCCTTTGGTCTTTCTCCATCTCTCCACCCTTAAGAGAGGTCCAAATAGGTGGACCGAAATATTAGGACTTTTCCTGTGTTTTGCGTTTCTGATGACCTACTCAACTTCAGGTAAGCCAGTTGTTTCCTCTATAATCCTATTTTAATACCTACCCTTTGAGGGCCTTCCTACAGAAAATCGTTTAACTCATTGTGATCTCTGATGTGATCTGGTGTTGTGATTGTTACTTCAAGAATCAAGAATCAAGAATCAAAAAAAGTTAATTAAAAATACTTACCTTGAATATGTTACGACCCACACTTCAGGAACTGCTGTTCTAAATTGAACTGGACAAAAATACACACAGTCGAACTGTACTGTTCTAAAATGCAGCAAATATTTATTTTGAGTTAATCTGTCACCGTCTAGAGAGGAACATGTTAAAGCTTAGATGTTCAACACAAAAATGGTTTCAAAATTTTCTTTAATTTGACAAATTGATTCTTTTTCAAACTTAAAAATACAGTTCAAACCCTCCTTTGCAAATAGTAAAGCTTCAATTTTATGTTCCTCACAATGGCTGTGTTATGGATTATTTTCATTTGTTGTAGACCCATGTTGTAAAAATATTGTAAAAATCCATATTTTTATTTTACCCTAAAATTGCTTTCACCCTAAAATTACCCTTGCCTAGGTGAATTTACCACAAAGAGGGGTAATCGCCCTTTTCTGCAAGTGGATGGTCAAATTCCATCAGACCTGTCAGTAATCCAAAAAATTGTAATGTTCATTAAAATTAGCTAAGGCAACAAGCAAACTCGGTGATCAAAGCTAACCAAAACCAACTAAAAATCCAAAAGTTTTATATTTCTGATTTAGTAGTTATCTCTTGTGTTTTAATAACCCTGCTCCTTAAGAATGTTATTTTTTACCTTTAATAAAGCCACATATTAATGATTTTTTATGATTAAAAAAAACTTAATGGAATTTGAAACAGGGGGACCTATGGAAATAGGGAATAATGAAACATTCAATAAAATAACATAACATTTTAAGAATCATATTTTATTGGTTGGTTGAATAATGATAGACGTGGTTACAATAAGACGATATACCTGCATGTCGATCTTGAAAACTTATTACTTTATAAACCGCTAACTCGAGCTCGGACACAACGAAATGGAGTCTGCCTAAAAGGATTCTATCACAAATGATTCGGAACAGTGACTCGTGTCTCGCAGCGACTAACCTACGACTATACATACTTATTCACAAAAGAGATAGTGGAATATTTACAGAAAAGAACGAGGTGCTAGAAGGAAAGTACTACACACGACACACTACTGGCAAAATGGACCGGTACGCAGGCTCGAGGTCTCTGCTTCCTTACGGTATAAATACAGTATAAATTACATAAAGGTAGTACTAAGGACTCGTAACAATAACGTCCATTCACCACACTGCACCCTCAACAAGTTAAAAAACTGTACAAGTTATTATCATCGAGTTTTTGTACAGCGACTTACACCTGATTGTAACTGGACTTCACCGCTTAACCTACAACAACGAAGGGAGGCGCGCCTCACTCAGGCTTGTACGGCACCCCCGGACAGTGAGCATGAACTTATACCTCGAAACCCTATTTGATTAGAATTACTCGACGTATATGTTACAAAATATTTCAGGACAGGAGGAAAAATAATTTTTCGTGTGCAAAACATTATCAGCTTTTTAAAAATTTCTCTAAAAACTCTCGATTTACAATGATTAAGCTCATAACTGATTTCGATATTAGGATCGGAAATGTGCAAACAGACAATTGTGGCTCAGGCCAGCTGTGCCGATACAATTTTGTCCCGAGGAATTAAAAAAGTAATCAGTCTCACTACAGATAAAATTCCAGGTCTCACTGTTGCAAGATGCTGCACTTATTTTACAAACAATCTCGATTGTAATCGAGTAATGTTTTGCAACTGAACAGTAATAAATAATGGACCTAAAATCTTACAATATGTAACTTAAATGTTTCCAATAACTAAGAGTTTGTAAAAAAAATTTTACGAATCAAAAAGCTGATTGAAAAAGAAACATGCATTAGTACAAAATGCAGCTTTTTTCTGTGACAGGTTGACTTTAAAAATAATATTCAGGTATTAGCTGGGATTCTAAGATTTAGATAAGAAACTTTCCAGCCATCTAACACAACCTATCAATTCTTACAATGTGAAACAGCCAGTAGTGAAGGTGGTAAAATCGCTACGGTTTCAAAATATAAACATAAACAAATAACTAAATTGGCTAGTTTGACTCATTTTAAGCCATAGTTCAACATTACAATCACAGTTTTAAACTGTAGGGGTTTGCAAAATTACTCCAACAAAAATTAATTTACAATCTTACGATTATGTAAGTGCATCACACGTTAAAACGAGTCTTTTTCTACTAGCCTATGTCTATAAATGTAATAACAACTGCAGTGAAGACGATTAAGATCCATTTTATTAAAACTCACCAAGGTCAAAAACATTTTCCTCCCTAATGAATCTCGAAAATCCAAAACAAATTGAGCTGAGAAAATTTCATAATCGTTCATGATGAAACAATATATTTTCCTAAAAAATATAAATCATTATGAATTTCTTAGATTAGTAATCTGTTACTATATATAACTAAAAGTATTACAATCGAAAAAGCCACTGCCTAAATTATAAAAGTAATAAATAACCCGAAGTCATTCGAAAACCGATAAAACTAAACACAACAAAGTCCCCGCATTCGTCCGAAATAAAACGTACCTCACGATATATAACACCATACGCACATAATAAACCAATTTGGTTCAGCGGATAATTATACATTCGCTTACACTTTGTACTGTACATGTTTTCTACGGAATAAAATCAATGTGATAACAACCTAGAACGTAAACCGACGCAAGCAAGGAGGTTAGAGTCTGTACTGGAGGTACTGCGACAATGCTGTTGGTGAGAAAGCGACCCTTTCAGTTTGTCAGGTTGGCAATATGAGGGGGAGTAATTAGCGATTTAATAATGAAATACTGTTCTTTGATCGGCAGTTTAAAACAATTTGATTCCTAGAAGAACGACTTAAGATTCAAAACAGTTCTTAAAAATATTAAATAAATGATAATGATGAGTTCATCAATGATAATTACATCAATCTCAATAATTTTCTGCTTATCTTAAACAGAAGCAAGTTAACATGCCTAAACCAATTTAGTATTGTCGAAAGTTCGAAAATAAGTTTTTATGTTTGATAAATCAAACTGTTTGATTCCCACTACTGAGTCATTTAATTTTAGGTTAGTAATGCATATAGAAGACTCCGTCCTATCCGGACCCCTTCTGACTGGAGGCAACGCAATAGTATTTCTGCGGCCCTCTGCTTTTGACCAGACAATTTGAGGTGGAGTAATTTTGTTCTGTGCATCACCAACATAAAATCAAACAACTCAGTTTTGGTATAAAACCATTCGATTGAACATAACACATATTCAACGGTTTTACATTTTTAAGAAATGATTTAAATCTTTGGTCATTCTAAGATTCGAAACCGGTCACCGGCTCATTGGTTGACACTGTTCACAGACGGAATAAGGTAGTTTAACCTCTAGAATTAATTAAAATAGTGATCGGAGGCAAAAAAACTTTTTTTTAAACGCAACCCATTTTTAAGATTGAATAATGCACATACAAATATTAAAATGAGTATTTTTTGTTAATATTTACATTTTATACAGCCTTTTATGTAAGTTTGATCACGTTTAGTTTGCATTATATGTTCAAACAATCCGCGATTGGCATTTGTGTAAAGTTGTGCTTTCTCTATCAAATTCCCCAACACGTATTGCTAGGTACCTCTTTTAATTTCTTGCATTAAATTTGTTATGTTTGTTTTGAGGTGCTGAATATCCTAGAATTGTTTTCATAGGCTATACTTTTTAGAAATAATTCTTCTTAGGCCTTACATTTTGCCAAAGAAAATAATATAGTGGCGTCAAATCTGAGGAACTTGAGGGTTAATAATCCTTCACTGATAAAATAAAGTTTTGGGTTGCGTTTTATAAAAAACACCCTGTAAAAGATTCGAAAGTTTTAAAATTACTGTTCAAAGAGCAGTATTTTGTTACCAACTTCATATTGATGGTATTTCATTATTCCCCTTCATATCGCCAACCTAGCGAAACCAAATGGCCACTTTCCCATCGACCGAAGCATCGTCGCGGCACCTCCGGCCGACACCTAACCCGCTCGGACGCGAGCACGAGAGACTCGGACGCGGTTCTACCGTCGCGCAGCCTCCGCCTCGTCGCAGTTGGGCGTCGCGCGGCTCGCGTTGTGGCTCATCTCGTACTCCATCACCTCCTGGTAGATCAGCTCCTTCCACTGCTCCACGGTGTGTTCTCGCTCGTCCACCGAGTGGTCGTACGGGCCAGGCGCCGGCTGCAAAGTTAAATTCAAAATCAAAATCTCTTTAATGTCTTTCAGCACAAAGAGGAATTTGAGGTTTGAGGCTAAAAAAGCTAATCGAACTAACAAATTTTGACCGAGATGAAATTTCGAACAGATGTTAATTAAACCTCGCTAATTAAAATGACTAAACTCCCTGGAAATCCCCGCTTTGCTCCAGCCTCCATCTTAAAAAACCATATCTGATCTGTTTTTCTCTATGTATTTTTTCAATCGACAAGAAAACCCTAAGCGATACAAGAAAAATGCAAAAGGTGTTTTTGTAAAGGATACAATTTCAAATAAAATGAGTTTAATCGAGTACAATAAAGTTTAAAAATAACTGTGGATATAATTAATTTTCTAAAATTCTCTGTTGTAATTTGTTTGTAATTCTAATACCCGGCCATAAGGAATACATGTAAAATTTACTGTAAAAAACATTGCCAAGTGGGAAAAGCCCTTTGATCTAATAAATAATAAATTATATTCGTAGAATCCTGATAAACATTTCAGTTATTTGACATCTCAATCATCAAAATTGGTTAACAATAAAGGCGTGGGTGAACTCACAACAAAGGTTTTCCTTAAGGAATAATTGGAAATATTACCAAAGATTCATTTTTGTGAGTTTACCCACTCCTTTTATGAATCAGTTTAGATGTTTGAGGTGTCAAATAACTGTCATTTTCATCAGGATTCTATGAATATAATTTATCACCACAATATACCAGGCACTTTTTGTTCATTAAGATCAAACGGCTTCCCCCCCTTGGAAATGTTTTTTAAATCAAATTTTACAAGTATTCATTTATGGTAGGGGGTATTAGAATTGCAGCATTTTTTCAATATTCATATCAGCAGTTAATTTCAAATTTTTTTATATGATTATTCTCATTTTATTGGGAATGTTCTTTTGCACAAAACAGTCCCTTATACTTTTTTTATCTCTTATGGTTTTTGTGTCGATTGAAAAGATGTGTAGAGAATCACGGACCGGAAATGTGTTTTTCAAGATGGCGGCTGGAGTACAGCAGGGATTTCCAGGGAGTTTTGGGATTTTAATTAGAGAGGTTTATTTTAAGTCTGTGCACAGTTTCAACTTGGCCTGGATTTGTTTGGTAGATTTTCATAAAATTCCTTGACTAACAGCAATCGACACTGTCAAAAACTACAGTAGATCTTAACCTTAAATTTGTAACTTCTTAAAATTAGAGATTCGTGTCAATAATAACCTGATCTAAATTATTATAAAGAGTAAAATGAATTGCGTTTTAAAAAAACATCGATAACCCCCAATGGGTTATGCTAGTTTAGGTACCAATCCTGGGTACAGTTATGGAAGTTGTCACAATTGGAGGCAGTGTTGTAGCTGTCTTTCAGTGAACAATTTAAGTTCCCCACCAGAGGAGGCTGAGCTCAATTGCAGGGTGGACGGGGGTGTACTGACGACCAAGATGAGGGCCAATGTGAGGGCCACCTCATCCCTTGAGGCCCTATTCCTCCATCCATTGGATAAAGAACTTATTCTATCTACCTATTCCCTTTTCCTTTTGATTCCCTAGTATTAATCTACTTAAGGCTTATGGCCTACAGGATATTATAAGGTGAGCTTCCTATTTTCCGGTAGCCGTACAAAAAGACAAAATAATGGCTGAAGTACCCTCACAGGATTTTCCTGTAGGATGGGGAAACCAGACTACCAAACCCCCCCACCCTAAAAAGTGTCGATAACAACTTTAAATTTATTAATGGGCAAAGTAAAAGCAGATGGAGGTAATATAATAAAAAATTGTATGACACCATTTTTGTGAGGGTACTTCAGCCATTTGCGCAAACAGCTACCTGCAGTTTGTGATTTTCTGAGGTAGTAATTTGCACAAACTTCAAATTAGCTAGCTCAGAGGACATAAACTTTCGCAAAACCTGCTAATAAGCTAGCTCGAGAACAGGAATTTCTGCACAAACTGCAAATTAGCTAGCCCAGAGGACATACATTTTCACAAAAACTACAAATTATCTAGCTTAGAGGACATAATTTTCGCAAAAATTGCAAATTAGTTAGCTCAGAGGACATAAATTTTTGCAAAAACTGCAAATTAGCTTGTTTGGAGGATATAATTTTTAGCAAAAACTGCAAATTAGCTTGTTCGGAGGACATACATTTTTGCACAAACTGCACATTAGCTAGCTCAGAGGACAGGAATTTGACTCACCGCGTTGACTTCGCCCTCGTCGTACCACACGTTGATGTAGGGATGCAGCAGGGCCTCGTCCACGGATATCCGCTTCTCGGGGTCGATGACCAGCATCCGCGACAGCAGGTCCCGGGCCTGGCTCGCTGCAACCGCCGACAACCAGTGTTAGCGGCTTACGTCTACAGTTACCTAACACTAAACTATTATATAGAACTAGCTGAAATACAGTTTCACCCGTGGAAAAACATAAAAACTTCCTCTGTCTTTTTTTTAGGATTTAATGTGTCACACTTTTTAAGGTTGCCTTGACAACCTTATATCATTCCCTATAATTTTACATTAAAACTCTGAAGTACCATAGGGCGAAACCCTTAAGGGATTTTGTAAAACCGTTTCTTAGTGTGCATCTAAAACTCAAGGGGAGTACATATGCCAAATTTCAACTCTTTAGGTCTTATAGTTTTGGAGATTTGCTGTCCGGTAGAAAACCCCTTCTCCTGTAATATAGATAGTATGTTACTAGGTTGAAAAGTACTCTTTTACCAAATACACCATCCACCCCCCCCCCCAAAAAAAAGAAAAAATAGAAAAATTTGATGTTTGGACTTTGAATACTAACTACTGGCAAACAAACGGCCACAACAAAGACTTCAACAGCTGTCACACCACCAAAATTCCTGAAGCCCTTCCCCCTACCTACAATTCCTCTGAACTTAGAAGATGGGAGCTGGCCCAGGTGGGTGACAAAACCCTGAGGTCCTTCTAACATCAACCTAAGATAACTTTCCCGACCCCCATCCTATCAGCAGGCTCTGTAGGAGTGTATATAGTATTTATAGACAACATTCATAGTTTAGTGATTGGTAAGTCAGTGGCGCAGTTGGGAGCAAACTCGGCCTCGAAGTGTTGCAGGTTCAAGACTCGAGCTTCTCGCATACTGTTAGCAGTACTGTACACCCGTGTACTGTACTGGATCACTCCTTGCCTTTGCTTGATAACGTCCATGCACAGCTCGATAGTCTATGTAGGCGGGGCACAGACAAGGTAAAAAAGAGGCTACCACCCTCTTAAAAAAAATAAAAAATTATGAACTGTGTCCTATCTGAAGAAGGAGCCTACTATGAAAAATCATATTTAGTGTTATGTATCTTCTTTTTTTATGTGCTTTTCAGCTGTTTTAACCCCAGGTGAGCCTGCCGATTCTCCTATCCAACCCTAAAATTTAACGGCATAAAACCATCCGGTTACCTTTGAGTTTGTTGTGCTCGGAGGAGTCGGAGGGGAAGAGCACGTCGGGGAAGAGCCGGTCGAAGGGGTAGCCGGGGTAGCGCGGCCGGTTCTCCACGTAGTTCCTCACCGTGGGCTGCAGTCGCTTCATGAACTCCCCGCTGGGCGTGCCCAGTTGTTCTGCAACAGAGGGCAAGGTCAGAGCACGTCGGGGAGGTCGAAGGGGTAGCCGGGGTAGCGCGGCCGGTTCTCCACGTAGTTCCTCACCGTGGGCTGCAGTCGCTTCATGAACTCCCCACTGGGCGTGCCCAGTTGTTCTGCAACAGAGGGCAAGGTCAGAGCACGTCGGGGAGGTCGAAGGGGTAGCCGGGGTAGCGCGGCCGGTTCTCCACGTAGTTCCTCACCGTGGGCTGCAGTCGCTTCATGAACTCCCCACTGGGCGTGCCCAGTTGTTCTGCAACAGAGGGCAAGGTCAGAGCACGTCGGGGAGGTCGAAGGAGTAGCCGGGGTAGCGCGGCCGGTTCTCCACGTAGTTCCTCACCGTGGGCTGCAGTCGCTTCATGAACTCCCCGCTGGGCGTGCCCAGTTGTTCTGCAACAGAGGGCAAGGTCAGAGCACGTCGGGGAGGTCGAAGGGGTAGCCGGGGTAGCGCGGCCGGTTCTCCACGTAGTTCCTCACCGTGGGCTGCAGTCGCTTCATGAACTCCCCGCTGGGCGTGCCCAGTTGTTCTGCAACAGAGGGCAAGGTCAGAGCACGTCAGGGAGGTCGAAGGAGTAGCCGGGGTAGCGCGGCCGGTTCTCCACGTAGTTCCTCACCGTGGGCTGTAGTCGCTTCATGAACTCCCCGCTGGGCGTGCCCAGTTGTTCTGCAACAGAGGGCAAGGTCAGAGCACGTCGGGGAGGTCGAAGGGGTAGCCGGGGTACCGCGGCCGGTTCTCCACGTAGTTCCTCACCGTGGGCTGTAGTCGCTTCATGAACTCCCCGCTGGGCGTGCCCAGTTGTTCTGCAACAGAGGGCAAGGTCAGAGCACGTCGGGGAGGTCGAAGGAGTAGCCGGGGTAGCGCGGCCGGTTCTCCACGTAGTTCCTCACCGTGGGCTGCAGTCGCTTCATGAACTCCCCGCTGGGCGTGCCCAGTTGTTCTGCAACAGAGGGCAAGGTCAGAGCACGTCGGGGAGGTCGAAGGAGTAGCCAGGGTAGCGCGGCCGGTTCTCCACGTAGTTCCTCACCGTGGGCTGCAGTCGCTTCATGAACTCCCCGCTGGGCGTGCCCAGTTGTTCTGCAACAGAGGGCAAGGTCAGAGCACGTCGGGGAGGTCGAAGGGGTAGCCGGGGTAGCGCGGCCGGTTCTCCACGTAGTTTCTCACCGTGGGCTGTAGTCGCTTCATGAACTCCCCGCTGGGCGTGCCCAGTTGTTCTGCAACAGAGGGCAAGGTCAGAGCACGTCGGGGAGGTCGAAGGGGTAGCCGGGGTACCGCGGCCGGTTCTCCACGTAGTTCCTCACCGTGGGCTGTAGTCGCTTCATGAACTCCCCGCTGGGCGTGCCCAGTTGTTCTGCAACAGAGGGCAAGGTCAGAGCACGTCGGGGAGGTCGAAGGGGTAGCCGGGGTACCGCGGCCGGTTCTCCACGTAGTTCCTCACCGTGGGCTGTAGTCGCTTCATGAACTCCCCGCTGGGCGTGCCCAGTTGTTCTGCAACAGAGGGCAAGGTCAGAGCACGTCGGGGAGGTCGAAGGGGTAGCCGGGGTACCGCGGCCGGTTCTCCACGTAGTTCCTCACCGTGGGCTGTAGTCGCTTCATGAACTCCCCGCTGGGCGTGCCCAGTTGTTCTGCAACAGAGGGCAAGGTCAGAGCACGTCGGGGAGGTCGAAGGGGTAGCCGAGGTAGCGCGGCCGGTTCTCCACGTAGTTCCTCACCGTGGGCTGTAGTCGCTTCATGAACTCCCCGCTGGGCGTGCCCAGTTGTTCTGCAACAGAGGACGAGGTCAACCTCTACATGAAAAATACAAGGCTTTAATCTTTATCAATAGAGCATAGATTTTACAATACAGAAAGATTTCTGGAATTAGGCCAATGACCAACCCAACCCAACTAACATGTTTTTCCTAGAGCTGTTCCAACTACCCTCCCTAATCAGAGGATGTCGACCTGATTTTAGGGTGGTTTGAAAAATCAAGATTTAGGAATTTTGGATTGTAATAGGTATCAAAAGTTATGAAATAGCATTTAAAAAAATGAAAGAATAACTTTAAAAATCATATAAAGATGTTCCAACTGCGTAATTGCCTTGAAGTTAAACATGTAAAACTCCATAAAAGGATTAGCGAATAATTGTAATTTAGTTTAAGCTGTTGATAATCGTACAATAGATTTGCCATGAAAAATGGAAAGAGCTCTTTAAAACATTTCTAAAAATGGTATAATTTGTCCAATTAGGCAACAGGATTATCGATCTAAGGCCTTCTGAAAATCCCTTTATTAGGTGTTTTTCCAAGTTTTTGACTTGTATTAAGTCAATAATTCTGTGATTTAGTTGAACAAATTATACTGTTGTCGGAGGAGTTTGCGCAACTCGAAACTTTTGTGAGTGTGAGTGGACGTGTGTGCGTGTCGTGCCACTGCCAGCTTGGAGGCATTGCCGGCAGTAAGGTATATGTTTTTGTTTTAATTTTCTGTGTTCTTTATCATGTAATATGTTTTAGTTTTAATTTTCTTTCTGTATTAAGTATGTTAATGTGTTTTGCATGAAATTTAGTGAGTGAGATTTCTGTTGAATGTTGGATAAATGTAATTGTATGACAAAAAAATAAAAAAACCCGGAAAAATTAGGTTAAATAAACATAAGTAGGTTAATGTAACTTTAAGTAGGGTCACTTGAAAACGAGAGGAGTTTCAATACCTCTCGAAACGTAGTGTAGTTTAAACACTAGAAGCGATAGGAAAAGTCCAACAAATTAAATAATAATTACAAATCTCTCATGGAGTTTTACATATTAAACTTCCAGGTCATTGCGCAATCGGAAGATCTTATATGATTTTTTGAAGTTATATTTTCAGTATTATACAAGTTATTTCGCAACTTTTGAGACCTATTACGATTAAAAATTCCAAAACTTTGTTTTTTCGAACCACCCTACTTACCATGTCAGGCAACCTGACAAGTTCAAATCCTCTATGGATAACTAAACACTAGCGGAAAATGAAATAGTAAATTAATAAAAAAATGGGAACGTTACCAATGATCTTGTTCCACTGGTCGATGTGGTCGGTGCCGGGGAAGAGCACGCCGCCTCGGATCATCTCCCCCATGATGCAGCCGACCGACCAGATGTCCACGTTCTCCTTGTAGCCCATCCCCAGTATCACCTGCGGACCACACGTAACACCGTGTTTAAAATACTTAAATATCCTGGGTGTACATAACACACGACTGTCAAAGATTTCCTTTTTTGTGAAGTCTAAGAATTACTATTATACAAATAAAGGTTATATTATTGAAGAAACTTGATACTTGTGTGTATCTGATGAAGGTGACTTGTCACGGAAACAATCTTTATCCAATTTTTGGAAATTTGAATTACTCTACGCAAAACGTAATAGAATCACGAGTGACAATCATGAAAAAAAGCTGTTGAAGTAAGAACTATCAGATATTGGTAAAAATAGCAAATTAAACAAATGTCCAAAACTAAATCATGGATGAAAAATAGATTGATGGACAGATTCAAAAACTGCTTTTGAAGATTTATGCACAAAACTTAGCACAGGAAAGAAATTTAGATTTTACAGAGCCATAACCACAACCTATGGGAAGGTTATGAAACAAATACTATATACCCTCTTCTCATATTTTCCACTCTCCCCACTCCCCCACAAAAAAAAAACAATTTGTCTGTGTAAAGTGCTTATATTAAAAAAAGCACACCTGTTATGGAACTTAACCTTTTTAATAAACACAATTATAAGCTGTAAAACAATGCACAATTACTATTTGTTTTAGAAGTGTTTTTAAACTGGATGTACAATAATTAGTAGGCCTATGTGAGCTTTGAGCTGTTTTGCCGAACTTTTCAATTTTCAGCTCAGCTTGAGGCTAAACAAAAATCGCGTTTCAGCCAAACCTTCACGCATTGATATTGCTGATTTCGAACAACATAATTTATTCCTAACGGCAAATTTACTTCCACCGTGTGTTTGTCTTAACAGCAAATCTTTTTCCACCAACAACTTGTGACTGTCGTAACATAAAATTTACTCCCATAGATCAATTCAGACAAAAAAAATAGATTTTAACAACAAATCACAAATTCCAAGAGAGGGAGGTCCTGGAACTCCGTTCCACCTAAGATCGAAACCTAACTTTACAATGTTCAACAGACCAAACTAGAGATAAAATTGTTTAAAACTATTCTATTTTGGCTAATAGCTACTGCTTGCTACCATTACTAGAGAATGGTGCTCCTGCACTCACAGAGAAACATAAATTAATCAAAACATAAAGAGTGCCACATCAGAGATGAACTATTTGACAGTTTAACCCTTTTACGTATACCAATTTTTTTTATTTCTCAAGTTTTAATTGTAATAGGTTTATTTTGTCTGTATTTGGTCTAATATTTTGGTTATATCCTTTTTAGTTGTAATTATGTATTGACAATATGCTGAATTAGTTAATGAAAAATAAAAAACGTGTCCTCCTCCTCTATACAAGGGTAAAAAGAGGCAAATCAGATGTCCACTGCAATCCCTATTAAATGTACAAATGCCGTCAGCTTCCACCCAAGCCGGTCATTGTTTATTATAAATGGGCCTTCCCACCAAGTTAACCACACATCTGCAAGCCTAATAGGATTGCACATGGTCGGGAATCGAACCCACGCACCTCTAAATGGCTTCAACGCTATACTCGTCGGTACTCGTTAACCAAAACAGCCACGGTGCCACCGTCGGTGAGGAGACCGATTGGCGCATAAAGCCTACAGTCGACCCTAGCAGCAGACCAGTGAACTACTAGGCCAAGCCCTCATTAACAACACCTGCGTGACCGGCGATACCACTTTATCAAAGTATTGCCGGGCGCTTGGCAGCAGTGACGAAATGGAGACGTTGAAATAGGCAAATGGGTTGAGGAATGTGGTTGAAATGTTTAAGAATAAAAAAATAACTTTAACAAAGTATTTATTTAAAAGCATTTAACAATGCAAAAATAACCCTAGAGCCTAAAAAAACCTAGAACCTAAAAAAACGTAGATCCTAAGTGGGGGTGAGGGTTACATTTTCCACCTCTTATCCAACACCTGCCTCGATCAAATACAACCGATCAAAGTTGAACACATTGTATCACCATGACAAAGCAAAACCACTTCCAAACAAGACAAAGATCCAAAGTCTACAACACACCCGCTGTCAAACAGTCACAACTGTAAACAGCTGGCCAGACCACAAAGGACCTTATGGACTTTGAAAACAGGTAGAGTTCACTTTACCACCAACTGTTGACTGATCCAAATCCCTTTCCCTTTCAGTGTACAAGTATGAAGGGGTTCTAGATCTCTAAACCTATATTTAAAAATTAATTCTTGAATTGTCGCTACGTTTTCGTAATGTAGCCAAAGGTCTCCAGTCTCCAATTTCAAGTTTCCTCTAGGTCCGTTTATTTATTTCACATATCAGTAATAATTTGAAGTACGGATGGAAATTCTGCATTAGTTACTTGACTATAATATATATGAATAATATGGTGGCAATTTTTTTAGAACCATAAAAAGACATAAAATTTTTAAAATATAACCAGCATCTTTTTTTAGTTAATTCAGATAACAAAATAAATTAACAAAGTTAATTCAGATCTAGTTCTTAAATAACTTTTCCTACAACCGCGCGTAAAGTGTCAGTTTACGCACTGAAAACCAATCGTAAAACAGCTGTTTACTGAGGAGCAAGCGATTAATTCTTTGAAAGTCTTTGGAGCAAGGGCTAAAGTCTTTTGGGCTCGCCAGCTGATTTTACATTGTTACTCGGAGCGCAACAGCGCTCCTTTCCGTTTCCGACTGGACCCGACTTGTTTATAACCTCAAATTGGCGCATTCAGCTACAATGGATGTAATAAGTGGACGAATTCGGACTTACTCCACCTGATATTAGTCAATTAGTGAAAGAATTTTCATGAAACTTATTACCTCGTAAATCTAGAAACCTTTACGAAAAGAAATATGAAGAATTTATGCAATCATAATGGTGCATTCAGCTTCAATGGACGTGAGTAACTGTGATTGTATTTATCGTTTGGGAAATTAAAACTGCAGTTGTAGGAAAAATTTAGTACACTTGGTGCATTATATCTTGACCCTTGAGAACCCTTTACACCTGAAGCAATTGGAGTGGAATGAATTTCATCAGGAGACCACAGCTGATAAGCAAAGTAGTACTAGCCTGACGTGTTAGCATTTCCAACAGCTGTCAGTGTATATCTTAATTGTCATTTGTAAACAAAATACAGTTGATGTTTGTAGAAATTTGTTTTTTCATTGTTTGTTGTCCAAAATCACTGACAATAAACAATATCTGACAGCTCTAGCAATGGACTAGGCCAAGGGTCAAGATATAATGAGCCAAGTGTATGTATTTCATGTGTAAAGCGTCTTTCTCGATTTCACTAAAAATACCGCGCTCCGCGACACGTCGCGCGGTATTTGTTTAGCTCAAGTGAGAAAGACCTACTTTACGCTCTTAATACATAACTAACTATTCTCAATTTCAACTAAAACTTGAGAAATAAAAAAAAACTTGTGAGTCAAAAGAGTTAACTTTGTACATACCTCGGGTGCCCTGTAGTATCTAGTGACGACGTAGGGGGTCATCATGAACGTGGTCCCCGCCGTCCGAGCCAGTCCGAAGTCAAGGATCTTCAGTGTGCAGTCCGACTTGACCACGATGTTGCTCGGCTTCAGGTCCTGCAATCACATCACACTCGCTAAAATTTGTGTATTATATTTGTATTAGGATTTTGTGGGGAAAAAATGATCACGAAATTGCATAATGCCACTTCGTTCACAAAGTTAAAATCTTCTTTTTACTGCATGTAAAGCAAAGACCTCTTCAACACCTAAAATATATTTACTCTTAACATTCTTTCTTTAACTTATGTTCATATTCTTCCCAATTCATATTTGTTGTATTGAAGCTGTGTGGGGTATGAGTTACTCTCTCTTACAGGGTAGGGCAGGGCAGACCTTCCTAAACCTACGAAACACTTCTTTCTCATATTGCTAAGACACTATAAGCAGTGCTGTCATTATGTGTTTTATAATGTCAGCTATTGCTGGTACTGGCATGTTTCTCTTTGTAAACATTGGTTACTTACCTATCAATAGGTCATTTATTTTAAAATATACTGGAAGCCTCTAAAAAGCTCCTGTTCTATTATTTTTGAACCGGTAGAAAAGAAGGCTATAGGCTTTTAGTCGGAAAACTCATCTCTCCTTCCCGTTTGAGTTCTGGATAATTTTTTTTGCTGTTCCTACCTTCTCTTAGCCCTATAGGGCCTGTCTTCCAAGTGGATTTTTAAAAGCTGTGCCCTCAGAGGTATTTATCAGATCAGCTATTGCTCTTACTGGCATATTGCCTTTTGTAACCATGTGTTACTCAAATTCAAGGGTAAAAAGAGTCTCTCAAACTCCCTTTAGATTTTTTTTGAACGGTAGAAAGAAGGGAAACGGGCCTGAAACTAACCCACTCATCTTTTCTGCCTTATTTGAATTTCCTTTCCATAATTTTTTATCTGGTAAGAAGAACAGAAATGGGGCTGTAGTTAACCAACTCATCTCTCCAGCCATGTTTGAATTCACGACAGTGTTTTACAATTCAATCAACGAAGCTTAGCACACTGGGACATTCTCCACTCACCCTGTGTATGATGCCGGCCGAGTGCAGGTGTTTGATGCCGCAGAGCATCTGGTAGAGCAGATAGGACATCCGTTCGTGGTCCAGGTCCATCTGTATGACCTGGCAGAGGTTGGCGTCCATCAGCTCCATCACCAGATATACATCCTGGAACTCCTCCAGCGAACGCTGCGGTGTGAACGCGTTCAGCAGCCCGATGATCTGTCAACACAACGTACAAACACACATTACATCGGCTCCATCACCAGGTACACGTCCTGGAACTCCTAATGTCCCTGTCTAATTTATGATTTTTTTGGTTTTATCATGTAGCACGGGTCCTTTAGTACCACAAAAGGGCCCTAGGTGCACACCTATGTCGCCTATCTTAAATCCACCCCTTGTTAAATATCATAATAATTCGCTTGTTTCATCGCTTTGGCTTGAGCAAAGCAACAAAATATGCCGCAAGAGCTCTAAATCTCGCCAAATATTTTGGTGAATGAATATGAACCACTAGTAATTTCAAACACCTGGCCTATAAAAAATAAAACATACGATCACATTAATCTACAATAGAAAACTGATGTTTCAAAAAAGTGCCTAATTATTTTACCAAAAAGGCTACTTACATTTTTATGATTGACGAGTTTCATTAGCTTGAACTCGCGGTAGGCTCGCTTGGCGTGGGTAACGTTCTGGAACGGCCGAGAGAGCTTCTTGATTGCAACATTTTGTTGTGTTACTGTGTCGTATGCGGCACTGCACAGAAAAAGCATGGTTTTATTATTTTGACCAGTAAAAAACTTCAAATTACTTAAAATATTTAACCAAAGGATTTCTTTTCTAGAATTAGAAAGTAAAGAGCAATTCCTCACTACCCCAAGCACAGATATTTGTTCGTCATTGAAAAGTGGGGCTTTTTTATTCGGATTCCAAATCTCAGTACTGATGAGCAGTAGTAACATATCCAGTATCTTCTTCATTTAATCAAAATAAATTATTTTTATTAGTCTTTAAAAGTCTTTAATTGTTCTTTAAAAGAGGACTTTGCATGAAAAAATAGATCTGGAAATGTTGAGGTAACAAGACACCTTTTGGAAATTGTACATACTTTGAGAACACTGAAATTAAGATGTACAAACTGAAATTAAGATGTGCTAAAAGTGATTTATGCTTTTAAAATAAAAATTTGAAACACATAAGCAACAACAATAAGCAAGGAAACAATAATTAAGCTTTTGACTAAGCAAGTTTTTTTTGTAATTTTAGAAAAAAATACTAAATACATGGTGTGATAACAATGTTGGTTTTGTTTTCATATGTTCCCTGACTTTTATTTTCATACTATCGAAATCGAAATAAAACACAAATATTGCCATTTTCTTGGCCCGTGGCCTCGTTACTAGAGATGGCTATGGTTTGATGCAATACCATCCTGCAGAGAACTTACATTGAATAACAAAAAAGTGCACACCAAAGTGGTGATGGAAGTAGTTTTTTGCTTTTTACATACTGGTCCTCTAATTTATTTTACAATACTGCCTTTGGATAGCTGAATTATTGTTTCAAACTAATCAACATTTTTAATTAAATGGTAAAAGAGGAATAAATTAAAGGAATTTTATGTTTCTGATCACTCGATCAGTAGTGGTTTTTTTTATGAAAAGGTAAAAGAGCACAAATAAATCAAATGACTTATGGGATAGTCTATGGATCACTGATTACACAATTTTAACCCGGCAGAACTGACTTAGATTTGAAAACGCGATAACTGACTCATGGTCTTTTAGACCAGGTTATATATAAAAGTTAGTATATTGAAAAATTATGAGTTTATTGGCACAAAAACTCCACTGAAGTCTTTTACATTACTTTTGTGACTACTTTATTTAGAATATTTGTTCATACAAAATATTTATATGATATTTAAAAAATATATTTTGAATTGCAGTAGGTACTTCAATAATTATTGTTATTGCCTTAAAAACGTCCGTATGTTGTAAAACAATGTGTTTATACTGACAAAAACTCCACAAAAGTATTGTAAATCAGTGTTTTGAATATTTTACGTAAGAAATATGTGCACGAAAAATATTTATATGTAACATGAAGCCTTACGTGACACACGGTCAAAAACACCAGACCTCTAAAGAAACTTTCATTGAACTGACTGTAAGGGTTAGAGAATGATGGGAAGTGAGTCATGATGTTCCTAGAAAGTGTACGAGAGGTATAGTGAAGGCCAGCCCTGCTGACACCCAAAAAGTATAATTTTTGTCAAAAAAACTGCCAACCTGGTCTTTTAGACAGGTAAGTCAGTCCTCGCGGGTTAAGGTTTAATTACCTATTGCTGACACGGGATCCTGTTATGGTTTGGATGATTAGAGCTCTTTAATTTATAAATACACTCCTTCGGATCAAGCATTAAATTTAAAATTATTTCTCACCTTCATGGTCGTCAAAGGATAAAGTTGTTCACAGACATAAATTTCCCACAGGACACATACTACAAAAATTAATCTGCCCAAAATATAATAGGCGAAACAAGTGTGGTACTGATCGTTAAAATGGGAGAAAGTAGCGTTTTGCCTCTTTATTTTTTGAAATATGCTTCTCATGTGTTTGTGTCTGTGAATAATTTTATCCTTTAACAACCATGAAGATGGAACAGTAACAATTTGAAATTTAAAGTTTGACCTAAATAAGTGTATTTATATACGAAACAGCTGTAGTCACCCAAACTACAACAGAATCATGTATTCAAACTGCAACAGGTAATTTAAACCTTATAAATCAAATGAATCAAGCGATTTCTGGTTATAACCCAAACATCATCAGACACCCGAGATACTCACCAGACCATACCCTGAGCCCCGATTCCCTTCGGGACGAGTTGTGTGTACCTCGCGGGTACAGAGAACTCGGTGTCACCGAACTCACACGTGTAGAACGCCATCTTGGGGACTATCATGGAGGCGGGCGTGCGAGCATGCAACACTACGTACGACTATGTACGCTAATTACGACAACAGCTAGCTCACGACTCACGGTGCCAAATCAAACACTATGCCAAACAATGAGAAACAACAAAGTGAGCAAAGTATTGTACAGGTGAAGTGGCCAGAGGGATTCTAGAGTGCAACCATGGGTGAGGTAATTTCACTTTTCGTTAGTCAACTTTGTTTCACCGAAAGACTTTGTAAGAGGTGTTTTGTGTGCACTACTGAAGGGGAAGGAGTAGGATTTATCACAAATGCTAATTACTAATTAATTTGGTTTCAACTTCACCATATATGGTTTTAATTTTCTTACAGTTCAAATATTAATGTTTGCCATAAAATAAGAAATTGGTATACTAAGATATAAAAAATTCAGAAATAAATTATAATTACAGTCACATAGCCAGATTAGTGATCAGTCTTGAAGGATCAAAACTAACATTGCAGATATAACAATTAGCTGTTGGTGTCCCGCTTTGCTTGGAGAAAGCATACAAATAATTGTAAAAAATCAAAACAAATGCATCAGCTGTTCAGCCGTTTTCTTTATATGTGTGCCCTTAGGGAAAATTATATAACCGAAATAAAATTTTTCAGCGAGACTTTTCATTCAAGAATAGTGTTGACAGGTTCCAGTCTTATGGTTTTCTCAAAAGGTAGAGGTCATTTGGGCTTTAAATATAAATTACTTTTTTAATTCCCATCCAGAACAGCTCTGAGACATGAAAAAAACCGTTTAGATCTGTAAAAAACTAGAAAATTGCAGTTTTTCCAATGTATAGTAAACAAACTGCTAAAACGGAATTGAGTTAGCAATTGCTACTTCAAAAGTTAACATTCTTAATGTGGGAAAGGGTTTAACAGGTTAGACCCCACTTAAGCACCAATCAACTCTTATCATTTCTATATTGGTACAGAACAAAAAACCTTTTCTCATTTCCTTATTTAAAATGACGTCTTCCCGTTATTTATTGGAGGTGTACCCAACAGTTGCACTCTAAAAAACTTAGGCAATAAACAAATAAAAATATAAAAAATAGATAAAATCATCAGCTCAAAATGTTTGCTTACAGCTACAGTTGGTATGAAGAAAAACTAATCTGACAGTAAAATAAAAAATCCTCAAAATAAATTGCTAACGTGTTGAGAAAAAAAAAACAATAAATTTTAGGGATAGTAGTGGACACAAATTTAAAAGAAAATCCAAAACTTTTTACTTCCAAAAATAAACTTAAGGCATTATTTTTATTCATCCACTTTATACTGCAGATGTAAACTGAATTTATTCATAAGAATAAATAAATCTTCAATGTCTTTTAGAAATAAAAGAAGGCAAATGCCTTCACAATTACTGAGTTTAATTAACTGAGATCAAACCACTAATTACTTGGCATTGAAATATGAAGCCAACAAAAGTCTTCGTTAGTGGTTGGGAAATGTCTTTTACTCGGAGAATTCTTCCTCAAAATAACATTTAAGCTTGGGTTGACTTTTCAAAAATTCTTCGTTTCTGCGAACAATGGTATGTAAAATAATTGCCTATTGAAATAATTGAACTACCCGTGTTGAAAGGGTATTGACTAACGGTCCAAAGGTAGAATGAAATCTCCAATTAGAGTTAACCATAGACTTTCTGTAACAAAACCTCTATTGTAATCCTCTCTTTGTTTATGTTAGCGTAATGGTTTTCTTAATTTTCATGTCTTTGAAAAAAATAACTAAATAATCAAATAGTTCTATGAACACTATTATAATATGTTTTTTAATAAAATATATTAATTAATGATTGATGGACTAATATATTATATTAGATTTTTTTCTCTTCTTTTATTTGTTTTGATTTCTGTTGGGTTTTTCATAATTTCTAATCAGCAAAAGTAAAAGCTCAAGTCTTTCTGGGTTTGTATATAAAACACATTAAAGAGGTCTATAATTAATTATGTATCATTTAATGGTTTCAAACATAAATATGTTAGAGGATGAAGGTAAAATAACAAGAAATGAACTATTTGTAAAAATAAGTTAAGCTCTAAAATGAAATAGAACCAAAGAAGGGTGAAAATAAATTTTTATGGACAAAATTAAAATTAAATGCAATCATGCAATACAACAATATACTGCAAAATAGAGATATATAGAAACTTACAAGTACACCATCTTGGTTTTAATTTAGTTTTATGCCTGTAATTTTGATCGAATTTTCATTCAGGTACAAAATATGAATACTTTTTTTCTAATCAAATAGTACTTTATTGGAACAAATTTACATAAACTGTTAAGAAAAATTAACGATACTCTAGGATTACTTGGATTTTGATGTTACTCTCCACTATTAATTAGGTGTGTTGTATTATTTAAAAAGTCTACTAAAAAATAGCATTTACTTACAAAACTACAAAGATCCATAAATTAATCATGTAATTATTATCCTCTCATTTACATGATGTTTAATTCTTGCTTGATAACTAAAAAAACGGTACCCAGAATTTTAGTTGAAAGTATCTACTGGACACTATGTTTCGGGTTTGTCATTTCCTAGGAAAAATGGCCACTTAGTTTAAAATGAATTAACACCAAGATGGACAAAATAGATGAATGAAAACCATCAGCTCACAATGAAAATCAAGATGGTGTACATTAAACAGCAATGATCTCTTTTACGCTACATTAAACATTTACAAATAATTTCTAGTTACAAAATAATTTCTAGTCAAAAAATAAAAGTGGTACTGACCAGACGATGCCCTGGGCTCCGGACCCGATGGGTTTGAGGTTCTGGTATCGCTTGAGAATGGTGAACTTGGTATCACCGACCTCCACTGTGTAGAACATGGAGGTGAGCCTAGAGGACATCTTGGGGCTGAGGAACGGCATGCGACCCGGCCCACTCACCAACTGTAACCATCCACACATACTGAGTATCACCGGCCTCCACTGTGTAGAACATGGAGGTGAGCCTAGAGGACATCTTGGGGCTGAGGAACGGCATGCGACCCGGCCCACTCACCAACTGTAACCATCCACACATACTGAGTATCACCGGCCTCCACTGTGTAGAACATGGAGGTGAGCCTAGAGGACATCTTGGGGCTGAGGAACGGCATGCGACCCGGCCCACTCACCAACTGTAACCATCCACACATACTGAGTGTCACCGACCTCCACTGTGTAGAACATGGAGGTGAGCCTAGAGGACATCTTGGGGCTGAGGAACGGCATGCGACCCGGCCCACTCACCAACTGTAACCATCCACACATACTGAGTATCACCGGCCTCCACTGTGTAGAACATGGAGGTGAGCCTAGAGGACATCTTGGGGCTGAGGAACGGCATGCGACCCGGCCCACTCACCAACTGTAACCATCCACACATACTGAGTATCACCGGCCTCCACTGTGTAGAACATGGAGGTGAGCCTAGAGGACATCTTGGGGCTGAGGAACGGCATGCGACCCGGCCCACTCACCAACTGTAACCACCCACACATACTGAGTGTCACCGACCTCCGCTGTGTAGAACATGGAGGTGAGCCTAGAGGACATCTTGGGGCTGAGGAACGGCATGCGACCCGGCCCACTCACCAACTGTAACCATCCACACATACTGAGTATCACCGACCTCCACTGTGTAGAAAATGGAGGTGAGCCTAGAGGACATCTTGGGGCTGAGGAACGGCATGCGACCCGGCCCACTCACCAACTGTAACCATCCACACATACTGAGTATCACCGGCCTCCACTGTGTAGAACATGGAGGTGAGCCTAGAGGACATCTTGGGGCTGAGGAACGGCATGCGACCCGGCCCACTCACCAACTGTAACCATCCACACATACTGAGTATCACCGACCTCCACAGTGTAGAACATGGAGGTGAGCCTAGAGGACATCATGGGGCTGAGGAACGGCATGCGACCCGGCCCACTCACCAACTGTAACCACCCACACATACTGAGTGTCACCGACCTCCGCTGTGTAGAACATGGAGGTGAGCCTAGAGGACATCTTGGGGCTGAGGAACGGCATGCGACCCGGCCCACTCACCAACTGTAACCATCCACACATACTGAGTATCACCGACCTCCACTGTGTAGAACATGGGGACGAGCCTAGAGGACATCTTGGGGCTGAGGAACGGCATGCGACCCGGCCCGCTCACCAACTGTAACCATCCACACATACTGAGTGTCACCGACCTCCACTGTGTAGAACATGGAGGTGGGCCTTGAGGACATCTTGGAGCTGAGGAACGGCATGCGACCCAGCCCACTCACCAACTGTAACCATCCACACATACTGAGTGTCACCGACCTCCACTGTGTAGAACATGGGGACGAGCCTAGAGGACATCTTGGGGCTGAGGAACGGCATGCGACCCGGCCCACTCACCAACTGTAACCACCCACACATACTGAGTGTCACCGACCTCCGCTGTGTAGAACATGGAGGTGAGCCTAGAGGACATCATGGGGCTGAGGAACGGCATGCGACCCGGCCCACTCACCAACTGTAACCATCCACACATACTGAGTGTCACCGACCTCCACTGTGTAGAACATGGAGGTGGGCCTTGAGGACATCTTGGAGCTGAGGAACGGCATGCGACCCAGCCCACTCACCAACTGTAACCATCCACACATACTGAGTGTCACCGACCTCCACTGTGTAGAACATGGAGGTGGGCCTTGAGGACATCTTGGAGCTGAGGAACGGCATGCGACCCGGCCCACTCACCAACTGTAACCATCCACACATACTGAGTGTCACCGACCTCCACTGTGTAGAACATGGGGACGAGCCTAGAGGACATCTTGGGGCTGAGGAACGGCATGCGACCCAGCCCACTCACCAACTGTAACCATCCACACATACTGAGTGTCACCGACCTCCACTGTGTAGAACATGGAGGTGAGCTTAGAGGACATCTTGGGGCTGAGGAACGGCATGCGACCCGGCCCACTCACCAACTGTAACCATCCACACATACTGAGTGTCACCGACCTCCACTGTGTAGAACATGGAGGTGGGCCTTGAGGACATCTTGGAGCTGAGGAACGGCATGCGACCCGGCCCACTCACCAACTGTAACCATCCACACATACTGAGTGTCACCGACCTCCACTGTGTAGAACATGGGGACGAGCCTAGAGGACATCTTGGGGCTGAGGAACGGCATGCGACCCGGCCCACTCACCAACTGTAACCATCCACACACACTGAGTATCACCGACCTCCACTGTGTGGAACATGGAGGTGAGCCTAGAGGACATCTTGGGGCTGAGGAACGGCATGCGACCCGGCCCACTCACCAACTGTGACCGAGACAAAAGAAAAAATCAGTTTATTTCCACAATAATATATTTCACTCAGCGACCAAATAGTAGAAGTAGACGGAGCACACGAACTGCGACTAAATTTGCTTCTAGTCCCTATGCATGGTAAAAACAAAGTACATAACAAATTGCAAATATGTTATCAAATTAAAGGTTTAAATCTCAGAATCACTATAGTACCAAATATAAATGGTTTAAGGTAGTTTACGCATCGTAACCTTGTTCTCAGGAGAAGCTTGTCCTGACATTTTTTTGAAGAAGCTGCTGCCACAGAATGCACCTGTAACGTTCCTAAGATGTGTAAACTGCTTCTAAACAATTTAGGATAATTGGTATCATAGTACAGTAATTGTGAAATTCAGACCTTTAATCTGATACCACATTTGTATTTTTATAATCAACTATATTTTTGTAAACAGCAGTTTAGGATTGACTTTGAGTTATTGACCAAACTACTGCAGCTAGTTTATCAAACAATATGATTTAAAAAATTTAACTCTTTAGCAACTATTTCCACCGTTTTTTACTTTAACTGACCACAAAATAAAAAAGTATCAGCCGACTACTTTTTTCATGTCATGTTTTAAAATTGAATAAAAACTAGTGACTTTTAAATAGGAAAAAATTATTTTTGAAATATGATTGATACTATTACTGTTCAAAATTAAAGGACTCTTCACATGCTAAATTTCAACCTTAAGCCTCGATGCTAAATGGTATAAACTACGAGTTATTTGAAATATGAGCACTGTCAGATTACGCGGTTTTAGGCGTCGTTTTATGTTTCTATACCTAGACAAAAATGAGTATTTTTAATTTGAATTTTAGCTACTTGTTAGTATGTTTTAGGCCTGTATAACAAATTGCCCTTGTCTATTTGAAACTTGCTGATGTGTATTTCTAAGCCATGTATGACTACTTTCTGAAATGTGATGATTTTTATAATGTAAATGTAAATTTGAATTCTCGCTACTTAATAGTATGTTTTATATAATGAATTTCCTTTGTCAGTTAGAATCTTGCTTATGTGCAATTTTTTAGCCATACCATATGTAACTTCATTCCTTAAATGTAATTCTTTTCTTAATGTAAATAAGAACTTGCAATTTGAATTTTAGCTTCTTATTAGTATGCTTTAGGCCTATATATCAAATTTTTGACGTTGTCTATTGTACCCTGTATTTAACGACAATAAATGTTCTTGATTCTTGATTCTTGATTCTTGATTCTTGACAATATGGCAGCCCAGGCTTCATTCACTGTAATACAAGTAAGATAGCTATGCTCCGTCTATTTCTATTATGTAGTCGATGATTTCATTACTTGTCACGAAAGTAGCCCATTTCGGGGCAAGGGACGCCGAGCATGTAAAACACTATCGAGCCCCAAAATGGGACTTTTGTGACAAGTTGTGAACAATACTTTTCATCACGATGCAAAAAAGTAACGAAACTTATAAAAAATCATCCAACATTTCATAACTTAGTCATTTTTTTCTATAAGCAGGTTGAACTGTCAAAATGGGAACTTCGTTTGTTTGGGTACGGCAAAATTTTGTTTGGATACGGAAAAAGCTTATCTGGGAAAAAGCTTACGGAAATGCAATGTTTGGGTACCAAAAAATCAGCTGATCATTATCTGTTTTGATGTAAGGAAATCGAGGGTATTCGTAGATTCTCAGCTGTATGGTAATGGGCAATTTTTGTATGCAGAGTGATGAAAAATAATATACAATCGTACAATGAAACTTGTAAATGAAGTCTATATCTTGTTAGGATAATGAATCATAAAAGGTAAAGCTCACTAAAATATTTAAAAAAACACTAAATGATCGTGAAAATTGTTTAAAATTAAGTTAAGATTCATGAAAAGAAAAGAAATATTTTAAGGAAATGAGCCTTAAAAAAAGGCCCAAAAAAAGAGTTTGAAATGTTTTTTTCAATGTTATTAGTGGTCTGTGCGTAGACTCGAGTTGAAAATAAATTGTAGTCATTAAGAAATGGAGAAAGATTTAAACTTAAGAACTAAGAAATTGGTCAGAATTGTGAGCGTAAAAATAAAATTGTTAATAAGAAAGACTAACTCATGGGGATGATGCTAAAAACGTTAAAGCTAGGTGTACAGGCAGGGAAGGTGCATTCAGTGCAGTAAGTAGGAAGTTCATGTCAGTTCAGTTCGGTCAGTTTGTTGCAGGTCGACCACAGTCAGCTGAGATAAGCGAATCTACCTCCTCATCGCTGATAACCAATAACCATTCAAACATACTGAGTTGATTCGTTTCAAAACGCAAGTAAATTAGTCATTGAGTTACATTTAGTTCTGTAAAGGCGTACTTCAATTTATAAGCCCCTTCTAGACTAGGCCTCTGTTACTAGTGACATTTTCACTTTTTTTTTAATTGTCGCTTTTGGAGCCTTTTAATCTAAGTGGACACAGTTACCTGAGGGACACAGTTGCCGCACAGTGTCTCCTCGAGCAACCGCTGACGGGATTTCGAAACGGGGCATTGAAACAAACGAGGGCGTTTGGACTTGGCCACTGTTACTTGCCACAGTTACTGGCAATCGCATGCGCATTTGTCAGACTTTCTTGCTAGAAAAAAAAACGTATTTCACTTGTTTGTGAAAACTAAGCCCTTTGGTCATGTCAGTGTTTATTGGTTGAGTTGTGCTGTCAAAACAGGTGACGACAGCTCATGAAATTTAACTTTTCCATGTGAAAATAGTTGAAAAACTATATTTTTTCAAGTAGTTAACATGATTAAGACTTTTCTCCGCTCTTGTAGACAACATAAGGTGAAAATTTTGATTCCGCCTTCTTCATCACCTTCTTTTCCTAATTGAAAGAGAGCGAAAAGAAGGTACTCCTCATCTATATTTCTATATATCTATATTTATAAAGTGGTGCAGAAAAAAATTGTGGATGTTGTTGGCGGGAAACAGTGCCCGCTGCAGTTGCCGAGCAGAAACAGTTACCGGTAAAGTGGCTGGTAACGGTGGCAGGCAACAGTGGCCTAGTCTAAAAGGGGCCATAGTGGTATAATGGTTCCCTCCCGCTCTATGATCAACTTTGTCTTTCACGTATAAAGTCCATTTTGAATAATTTTCAATCTCACCTCACCTCACTTCAAAGATAGTTTTTAAATTTAATTAACCTCAGTCCTCCGTCACAAACAAAAAGAACACTTACCGTATACTGGTGAGCAGCATTGGCATCGTGAGAGTGGGGGAGGCTTGGTATCAGCACGGGCATGTGTCCCGCACCTCTTGTCGCATTGCCTGGCCTGCGACAGAACCAAACGGTCACTCGATTTATGCCAAAAAATACCATGAATGTTAATATCTAGAGTTACCATACATCATCTCTTATCCTAATATGTACTCTTTGAATGCCTCTTAACCATTGAGCGCTTCACCAGTGAAACGGCCGCGGGCGCATGCGGAGTTTTCCTCCGCAACATGAAATTGCATAAATTTAACCCTTTTTACTTGTTTTATACCGAAATATTGTATTTAAATGTTGATAAACTTCATTACGAATCAAATTTCATAGTTGATACAATTAATTGTTCATCTTGATACAGTAGAGCGCCGATTATCCGAACGTCGGTCATCCGAACCGTCGGTTAACTGAACGCCGTAATAATTCATATTTTGAACATGATTCTCAATCAATTCAAATTTGCGTGAAAGAGCTGAGGCAAAAACAAATTTTGGACTTTTTCTCTAAATAAAAAGTATACAGTGTACTGTATCTATATGTATGATCAATTGTTTATACCTATGTATTCTGATGGATTTCATAATAAAATTGCATGAATAACTTTTTTTTCATCATTTTTTAGTCTTTTTACCAATAAGAATTACGTTACATAAATAATTCTTAAATTTTGTCTTTTCATGTTCGATTATCCGAATATTCAGTTATCCGAACACCAATTAGTTCGGATAATCGGTGCTCTACTATAGGTGTAATAGTTCAATTAAATTTTGTAAGTAATTTTCTAGAATTAGATTTCTAGATTAGGCATCACTTTATATATTGTATTTAAATGTTGACAAACTTCATGAGGAATCACATTTCATCGTTAAAACAATTAATTGTTCAACTTAACAGGTGAAATAACACAATCAAACATACTTCATAATTTTATAGACTATATAGAAATCACTGTCTGTGTTACAGAGAGGGTACTCCGCAAACTAACACGCATCACTGAATTGCAAATAAAAAGGTACTAAGGGGGTGTGGGAAGATATAAATAGCTTTAGGGGCTTCCTGGAATGAGGCGTGTGAGGTACAAAGCCGGACACGACTGCCGAAATTATCCTTGTTTATTTTAGTAAAAAAAAAAACACGTAATGAGGAAAACTCCGCATGCGCCCGCTCGAGGGTTAAAAACGACAAGGTGGATTTCTGAAAACGTACTAAATGTCCGTGTTTTAAAACAAAATCCTGTAATATTAAAATCAATTTTTTTCAAACAAGCTTTCAAGAGACAAACCTAATTTACATTTATAATGTTATGAAATTAATAGTTATTCCCTCTGCATGTATTTCTTGCAATGCATTCCTTGTTAGGTTGTGGAAGTTGTCATGTTAAAAATTGTTTGTTTTATTACATATATTTCATATGTTTACTTCATACAAAATTAAGCCAATTAGTAACTGCATTTTTTTCTTCCCAACCAGCTTAATTCGGATGATTTATGTGAGTGTAAATGTAAAAAAGGATCTAGTAAAAAAATTTTTAGTTAATTGGTTTTAAAGTTGCAGCGCATTTAAGCTATTACACAAAATTAAATACTCATTAAAAGGTTTTTTTGCAATTTAGAAAATTAAACATGACATGAAAGGCCATATTATTAAATTCTCAAATTCAAAGAACATGATAAAATTTAATTTCAGAAACATTACTTTGGATCTTTTCCCTACTTTCATAATTAGTGTGGGGCAAGGTGATGTTTGATGGGTTTTTTGTCTTCACAGGTGGAAGTGTCCTCTTTTTCAACCTATTATTACATTCATACCCAAAGAACATAATAACATTTAATTTCTGAATAATTACTCCGGTTTTTTTCACTACTTTCATAATTCGGGGTTTTTGTCTTCACAAGTGTCCTCTTTTCAACTAAGGAATATAACAGTAACCCTATTAACATCTGAAAACTGAAATTTTGTGTTTTTGTATATCAGTCACACAATAGTATATCACGTTGATAGGCCGGAAAGTACTGTTTTGCCGGATGAGCATTATACAGGATTTTCATGCAAGTACGGGAAACTTACCGGCCGTGTAACGTACGATACGTTTCATCATACAACTCAGAAAAAACATACTTTCAATCTTAACGTAGTCCTAGCATAAAGCACTACGTTTCTCAATCCGCTTAACAGATAAGCAATGCGTTGCCTAATTTGCTATTGCTGACAGAGCTGCCACCAAAAACTAATCAATAAACAAGCATTAAACGTCGGTTTGCTGCAAACCAGCTGATTGTTTACTTCCGTTTCCTGTAAGTTAATCACAGTCCAGGAAAACTTAAGCAGTCCGGAAAAAGTTTCTCTCGGACTGATACCGCAATAGGTAACTTTCGAGCCAACACAAAGGAACAGAAAACAGATGTTTCTGAGTCAGTATGATGAAAAAACTATTTTCAGGTGCTCATGAAAGCAATCCCCCATAAGAGGTCACAGAAATTAAGAACATAATAAAAGTCAATTTAGAGGAAAGGTCAGTGTGTGAGGAGAGGTTTGCAAGCAGGGTGATCCGACGTCCGTTTAAGGAGGACATGTCCTCCTTTTCAACAAATACCCTCCTGTCCTCCCGGCTTTAGAAAATGTATTAAATGTCCGGCTTTCGCTAAAACCTGGCCTTTTGCAATGATATACTTTTGTCGTGTTTCCGTGGCCGTCACTACGGTCAATTTGCACGTTCGTAACTAACTTATTCGTCTTTGGTAAAACAAAACTATGTACTTCTGTTGTCTACCCGCGATCGTTAAATCCGCACGATCGTCTTTTACGGCCGTCCGTGTTTATTAGCAGACAAATTTAAAGTTACTCCTACCGTTTGCAGATTATGTGTTATGTGTAATACCTCATTGCAAAGTGACGGCATGAGCGGCTGATTACAAAACATTAATGCCAAAATAGCATCACTATAATAGTGATGCTAAAAAAAGGATGTGATCCCGTAAAAAGGGGAAAACACATTTTTCATTTTGCCGACCTGAGAAGTTGCAGACGCAAAAATCCGACCCTAGGGATCAGTAATTAATTGGAAAACTAAAAGCTTAAAAAGGGCATTTCTTTTACTCTTCTGCTTATTTTCTTTTAAACAAAAACAAGTAGAGTGAGTTGTTTTTATTAATTCTTCATTATATAAAGTATCTGTGTATTTGTAACATATAAAACATTTAGTAGTAGTGTGATGTAATGGGGCCTTTAACAAAAATTATTAGAATTATATTTAATACCGTCCTTCTCTTTCCGTAAATGTCCTCCTGGTCACCCTATTGGCAAGTTACTAAGGAAATAGGGAACAAAAGATCTTCCTAGTTTTAAAGCCAATTTCAATTACCATCATGGAATATTTGTTCATATCACTGAATGATAAATCTTTTGATGTAATTATAGAATGACAAACATTTCTTACTGTTGATTTTTATCAATGAATTCCTATCACTAGAGTTTGTTCATACATGGGATATAAGGCACCAATTAAAATTCTGTTTAAAATAAGTAGGTAGTTGATGCTACTTGTCATGTAGCTGACGATCCTATAATTATTATTATAGCACCGGAATCTAAATTATGATAGCTAAGGTTCAGGGATTCTGCATCGATTATAAAAAATTACATGCAATAAAATAGTACATAAATGCAATAAAATAAATCCTGGTCCTGCTTAATACAGCAAAATTCATTTTCTAAGCTTATATTTTAAATGAATAATTTATTACTTTCTATGTGATTATTTGTGAGATTTAAATTCACTAAGAAGTGCGATAAACTCGGAACGCCTGCCACTTCGAGGCGACAATCACGGCACACAGCGGTCCGTGTGTTGCATATTCATGTTCTGCAGGCGCTACAACGACAGTAAATATTTTCCACTTCTTTGACATTTTCAACTTATCAAAATATTAGCATCCGCATTACATTTATTATTTCGGGGATACATTTTGTGCACATTCGTAACAATACATACGGGTTTGAGACATAATATAAAACACTGAATATATTTTAAATAGTGTGTTAAAATGTTTTTTTAAGTTCTGAAGTTTACATGATTTTCCGAAATACCCTGAATAACATAAGCAAATTACAATTAATTTTTTGACAAAATTGATTTCACTCAGAAATATTTTTGGTACAACAATGTTAAAAATATTTTTAATGCTTTACTAAAAAGATAAAAAATGGGAAGTAATTATTAACTTAACTGTTTGTTGTCTTGTTGTCTTTGCCTAACAATTAATGGTTTCAATTTCAGCCTTACGATTCAGTCGTCTTTGGTTTGGTTTAATTCAATTGGCAATTATTGAAAGTTTTATGCCGCCATCATGCTGGATTATTCCACATAAAATATTTGGTACTATTTCACTTTCCACGAGTAGATAATTACTCTTCAAGTTTATTTGAAACAATTTATTCAACAAATTATTATTCATTTATGATCTTGTAATCAGAGCTCTTTGTCACACAATATGTATCCCACCTGTTCTAGTCATCACTTTGCTTAGCATACCTTCATTTTCTTGTGCAATGATTCTGTGTTACATCTTAGTTTAAGTCACATCTTTTTCATTTATTATTCTCACCATCTTATATTTATCATTAGTATTAGTGGTAGCAGCATCATTTTTCTGCAGCAGCTTTGCACTGACAAAATGGACTTTCGTTTTTATGTATATATCTGTATAATGGCGTTCGCCGTATGTAATAAATAAATAAATAATTAAATACATTTTTCAAAATGCAAAATTACAAAATTAGCCAATGACAAAAATCCGAGGTGAGGCTACTACGGCAACTTGTTGCTTGTTTTAAACTGAGATTTTAAAATATTTAGCACTTAACTCACTGAAATTTATGGGTACGCTTTAAGAATCGTATTCAAATTTTACTTAAAACACAAACACCACTTTGAAAAATAACTTTAAAGACGTAAACTGTTCAACTGTTGATCGAAGTAGGGGCGATCAACATTAATTCTTCAGTTGTATTCATACATAAAAATTCACTAACCATTATGCTACCAATATTTACTATTTCTTCTTTCATTTCACATATTACAGTATCAACCAATAGCCTGCTCCCTACTGATAGATAACTAACAACCAAGAAATAAAATGAGCAGCAGAGAACTTCGTGGCTTCATAGATACATTCCGAGCCGCCAAATTTTGGCACTGAAAAAAATATCCCCACACGCATAACGAAGTCGTGGAACAATCGTAAGGGGGAAAACGCTGACCTTAAACCGCGAAACCCGCAAATATCGAAGAACACTGAATATCGAAGAACAGCCGGGAGAAAATATTGAAGAAGGGGTGAAAATATTGAAGAAAGGCCAAAGCCGACAGCGGCTGGCGCCCGCGTGATGGACGGTTACGCATAACGATAACGCGGGCGGAGACGGGACAGTGGAGCGTGGGGGGCGCAGACGCGGGCCTCCTCAAACCCCCCCCCCCCCCGGCGACTCCATTCATGTCGTGGGGATGCCGAGTATTTAAATCCCATATATCCGATATTCAATATATATCCGATATATTTCCCTCATCCTATCTTACTAATATTTTAAAACGTAATGTATGTATGTATTGTGTTTGTATGGATGTTTGTGTGAATATCTTTCTGTCTTTCAACCACGTAAAAAATACTGGACCACCTGAGCTGAAATTTTGCAGGGATATAGCCACTAGCCAGCCACTACATCAGAAAAGGACATGGGCCTATTCACTTCCTTAAATCCCCTCGGGCTACGCCCCGTGAACGTCCTTAGCTTCAATGTTTACATTTCATAAGGATGTAAACATTCAAATACTGAATTGTAAACAACTGTCAATTCTATATAAAATTTGACAGTTCAAAGAGCAGAAATAAGATCAGCTGTAATTTTTATCGTGAGCGAAGCCACGGGCAACTCCTTTATACGAGCAACGTTATCTTGCGTGCTGGCTTGGTTGTTTGTTTCACAACGACCTCAAAAACGGCTTCGAGGATTTCCTTCAAAGTCTGAAAATAAGTAATTTATGACTCAAAAACGTGGTTTATGCAAATTACTTGGCCATAGAAAATGTAACAACGTAATAAAACGAATTCTAAAGTTGAAATTTTAACATTGACCTAATGAGTAGCCATGATAGCAACGAAATTAACAAGGAAAGTGTAAACAAAATAAGTAATCATAACAGCTGTTTGCAATCTACAGCCATCAAGGAAAAATACTGCGAGTGGGATGAAGGGTTCATGGAGCAATAAAAAAGGTTTCTATTGATCAATTTTATGACAACGAAATATTTTATAGTCATTGGATGAACTGGTAAACATGAAATAACTAGGGCGTTATCAGTTGACGCAAAACACTATCACACAATTCTAAGACAAATTAAAGTTGGGTTTTCCATTTTTATTCTTATCGCATAACATTTATGGCTTTCGATTTTTTTGTTTTGGTTTCCTAAATTACACTATCTCCCCACTGTGCAGCATGAAGATGGTCAACTGTGCGGGTTGTAAGGGTTGATGTAGAGCGGGGGATGCAGGGGGGTGGACTGGTGGTGGGGGGGGGAGGGAAAAACTCCAAAATGAAGCTGGATCATCGCTCAGCTTGTCAACACTGAACACAGCCGAGGTTTCCCTTCAACGCCAAAATGAGATTTCTATTTCTTCGAGTTCCTTTGCTTCAATAACCTTCACCTGTGCAAAAAAAAACGCCGAAAACATCGTAGTGCTCTACTTTTGGCGCCATTCATTTACAGAAAAAACAGAAATACCGTAATCTTAAACATTTATCAGGAAGAGTGCCTCTTTTTCTTTATAACGTCCTTATAATTTTCAAAAAGTCCAAGGTGTCGTGAGAAGCTGTATGTTAAATTCAAATTTAAAAGATTTAGAAGAAACGGAATTTGGGATGGGAGTTTGGACTTGGACCACAAATCATATGGGAGTTTTCACCGAACTGACATAGACCTATGAACATTTGAAAAACATTAGCATTCTTACTAAGAATTCTATCGCTAAAAATATTCTGTTAACTGACTTAAAATTACTACTAAAAAGTGCTTGTTAACGAATAATTATTGAAGTACATTTTTCCAACTATCGCCATTTAAAATAATAAACGATTTTATTTTTTATTTTATTTTTATAAAAGAGGGTGGCGGTCTCTTTTTACCTTGCATTTGCCCCCCCACATCAGGGGACTGACACATACTTTCTTCCGTAAAGCCAAGGAAATCGACAATAAAATGAAACAAATTTAAAACTAAATAAATGCCAAGTTTTATCAAAATTGGTTATTAAATAAAGGAGGTGTCGGTTTTTAAATATCTTACATGAGAATAATATTAGACAACGTACTGTGTTACTACAAAACGTAAATATCAATTTGCTCCGCAACCAGTTGACGTAAACTAATAATTCGAAATACTGGATTATTTATTTTTTAAAGCTAAATTTAATGGTTCCAAGCATATTATCTTCAGAAGTTTATGTTTTTGTAAAATAAAAAAATGAATTCTTAACACTATATTCCTTTAACTTCTGAACCTAATTTTACATACGATACATGCGGTTGGTGTAATTTTGTTTGGTATCTTAACCACTACAAACCGTTAAACTTTTAACAAAATCGTTAGAGCCATTTTTAATAAATTTTATTTTTGTCGTTTTTATGGGGTAAAACCCTTAAAAATCATAAAAAAGAACGCATTGATATATTAAGACTTTCTACCTACGTGAAAAGTTTCATGGAAATCGGGCCAATGATGTCGTCTTAGTTTTTTTGTTTTATGTAAAAAAAAGTAAATTACTACTTATTCGCTAAAAATATTCTATGGCGATTAGGGCAGGCACCTACAGTATTACATGATTTACGGTGCTGCATATACTCATAAAGAAACAATAAATAAGCTATCAAACACTGCAACAACAGATAGAACTCTAAAACATAACGACATACGCGTATCACTATAAAAGAAAGGAAAAAACAAAATTACTTATCAGCTTTTTTTAATTTTTTTACTCTTTGCTTGTGTACATACATCCACACATCCACACACGGACAGACAGAAACCACTTCGAACCGTTTTTAGCGAATTTCCCCTATAGGGAAGAAGCTATTACCGTAGGTCTCATGGTAAGACCTAAGCTCGGGACCACTATAACTTTTCGTTTTGGGGCCCCCAGAAGCAAAAAACACTATTCGTATGTGTCTGTTAGAACGATAGCGGCCGCAAAAATGGTCCGATCTTTATGAAATTTGGTACGGACATGTAAAGTGGTAATCAATTGGACGAGTTCGTGAACCAGCCCGATCGGACCACCGGAAGGGGGGGTAAAGGGAGATAAACCACCCCAAAAATGGGTTTTTTTAGTTTTTTACATAGAAAAATAAAATTTATCGAATTTTTGTGGGCAGTGGGCACCATTGAATTCAGCTCAAAAAAACAAACAATTTAGTATTTTGAATCACTGCTCTATGTCCATTGGTTACTGAGATATTGAAAGTGGTAAACACAGTACGTTGTCCCAATGTTAACCTTATGGGGAATAAGTAAAATTCTATACCTCGGTTATTTCTCAACATATCTTGTTAAAACTTGGTAAATAGCTTATTCTAGTTCAGATCTACTAAATATTGAATTAAAACCACCCAGTTTTAATATACATGTAGCAGCAAACCTGCATACTCGTTCCCCATGTTATTCTTATGGAGCTTACCAAAACATGTCAAATCTTGCTATGTTTGATTGATATATGTTGTTTTGCATTTGAAATTCGCTGAGTATGCAAGTCTGCTGCAACGGGGGTATTTTTTATTTAGGGAGCACTAAAACAAATATTTCAACTAACAACTCAAATTCGAAAATTTACAAAAACAATACTTTCTCCACATACTATGTATATGGGGGAGAAATTTTGTGATATTTATTGTAAGTAAATAAATTTACTCTACGCTACATATTGATTTTACATGGCTAGTAAACAGTCAAGTTTTACTACCGTATTTCCAGCAGGGGACGGTTTAATAATAGAGAGGCCATGAATCATGCATAACTGCCTTGTAACTACTGCATACTGCACGGTCTCGAGGGAAGCCAATAAAATTTGCCGCGTGAAGGCGTTTTTTACCCGGTAATTTACAGAAACGCCGTTTATTATTGCGTGTGTTTAAAACGCATTTATCGGGTTTTCCAGCAAAATAAAATTAATTTTATATTTTGATTTGTATTTTTTCAGACATTTGCCATCACTTATTAGTAAAAAAACAAAAAAACAGTTTCACGACGTTTCGGGATCTGGAATCTGATAACGTCTTCAGGTGGAACAAAACCTAGAGCATAACAAGATTAGTAACACATAGCCAGGACAAACTGGACAAAAATCATTGCTAAAACGGAGAACTGTAAAAGCAGTCACGAAAACACTATGCTGAAAAGAAAAACAAGAACACAAATAACTCAGAAATCACAAGTACCAAGAATCACCAGTCAGGAAAGAGCACGTTCACACCCAATCAGAGCTGGGCTGAGACGTTTTTTTTACTACCAGTGATGGCAAATGTCCGCAAAAATCCAAATCAAAACATGAAATCACCATCACCAACATTAAATTTCAAATAAAGAACAAATTAATTTTGTTTAAAATTACTGTAACCAAGCAATAATTTTAATACACATTCGATAGCTTTTAAAAGGTTCATAAATATAGTGTTAAAGCATTCAAAATACGATATTTTTGTTTCAAATCCATAATGTATCGTAAAAATTATCCCCAGTCATTTAGAACAAGGTAAACAAGGTCCGCTTTACCACATATCATTTTTCACAAAAAAATTGTGTTATAGCCTACATGACGTTTTGAACTACCTTTGTGTACAATTTCAGCCCAGCCGGTTCAGTATACTTTTTACTAAACACAACCAACAGACGTATACCACATCTTCTTCACATTATCACAGATTTATTACTGGGATTTATTTATGGACCTAACTAACATAAAAAGTAGGGATTAAATACATCCCCCGAAAATATCGTACTGGCAAAATATTTTCGTTATACTGCTTCAAAAACAGATGTTTTTAATGCATGTTTTCCGGACCTACATACACTCTTTTTATTCCTCGGAATTAAAAGCTGATGTACTCAATACCAGCTGAATGTTTATAGTCCTAGGACTATAAAAGTCAAAAAGTGCCGAGTACGTCGTAATAATCGAACAACATTCATTCGATTACAAATAATCGAAACATTCATCGTTACTATCGAAACATTCATTGTTGTCAGTTTAATCAATTTGTGAAACTCGCTCATTTCACCAATCGATTATTACATGCGTTCGATACGTCGATAGTTGTTCATTGTTGTCAGTTTACCCCAACACAAATGAAACAGACAATCAGCTGATTGCTTCAAATAGCAAGAACAAGACGGTGGCATCTTTTGAAGGCATCTTTAAAGGTAAACAAGCTGTAACATGTTGGTTTTCTTTAGTAGTTTACGTATTGTATTGAGCAATATAACGAAAAATATAGTTCATCACACGGACCTAAAGCTGCTTTTCGTTACTCGGTAAAACTTGACCTTATACGAAAAGCGTCACTTTAGGTCCTTGTAATGAAATATACTATTATCATACCCCCAAATAAAATTATGGTAAAACAATAAGTTTCAAGCATCAAGTGACTGTCACAGTTTATAATAACAGACGCACACGTTGCCAGGTTACCGCACCCGCCCTACGATCCATACCTCCAAAAACCAACCCCCCCCCACCCCCCGACATCAGCTGATCGCCGTCGCCGCTCCCGACTTCCGACAGGGGCACTGCAGTGCAGTGTTGCCATACAGGGTCTGAATTTATCAGAAATCTGAAATTAGAAATGTTTATTGCCGTTGGATACAGTGATAGCGCATTAAATTGGCTAAGTCACATAATATAGTTCAAATACCAATCAAATTACAAAGCTAAAATTATAATATAGGCAAATTGATTGTGTAACACTGGTAGATGTAGGCCTAATGATAACAACTTAAATATTAAAAACAAGGCAGAGAACTGCCGAAAAATGACAAGTAAATAATAACAATGACTAGAATAAACAAAACAATAAAATGATCATAACAGAACACATTGAAATATGAAGGGTAACAAAACATTAAAATAAAAAGGATAACAAAATATTGATTCTAAAAGCAACAGTTAACTAGGGGAGATCGGATAACAAAGACGTTGGTTAAAAATCGATTTCACAACCTTTAAGGGTTAAAAATTCCTGCGTAGTATAAAAAGGCTTTTGGAGAAGCCATGTATAGAATTTGTGATGAAAGGTTGCCCTGGGTTAGTCTGAATGTTTTTAGTTTATTTTGTTGTACACTCTTAAGCCTACAGCAAATGAATTAGTCTTCCTTAATCTACAATAGTCATAGTTAATGGCCTTTTTGTGCGGTGTCATAAGAGTGAATGTCCTCTTATGACACCGGCAGTTCATTGACTGTAAATTTATAAGTTAAAAAATATAGAGGTTGATCACAGTCAGAATATTCGGATCCATTTTTTACCCGCGCAAAATACACAAAAAATACCCGCTTTTACCGGGGTTTTCGTCAGTAATCCCCGTAAGTACTAACAACCGGGTGGTTAACCGAAAAAAACACCGTTTGACTTTCAAAATGCCAAAAAACCGGTAGTTTCCTAAAATTGCTCGATAAAAGGGGAAATATTACATTGATAACTTGTACACTAGGTATCAAAATACGTCTATTTTTTTCAAGACTGTTACTCTTTAAATGAAAACAAATTATTTTTTCTCATCTTACCCAAATCACGAGCAGATTCCCGGTTTATTAACTAATTGAACTGCTATAGTGGTTAAAAACTATAAAACATCACTATATTTAGATAATTGACTATAATTATCGCCTAGTCACAACAATCGACTAAATGACGACTAGTCGATAAAAAACTATTCAACTACCCTATCGCTATCGCTAAGCGCCACATCAAAACATAAACACCTCTCGTAGATTAGAAATGCAACACCAATTTGCAACGCCGTTCCTGGTTTTAATGTATTTGCTCTTGATTTAGTGAGTTAATTTAAGATTAGTTTACATCACGGAAAATGTACGTGCACTAAGTTGTTAATCCTACAATCCTACTAATAATATCATAAGTGTGAAGCACATCACTTATGAAACCTCACATAATAACACTTATGAAAGACAAACTTATGAACAAACAAACTTGTTTGTTTGTCATATTATGAAAGTCGGTTGACATCGAATCCATTTATTAATCTAACCATACCAACTGCTTGATTTTAACAAACCGGAAGTATTTCTTCATCTAAAATATTAAGAACATTTTACATGTAACCAATGAAACTAGAATCTTATTTATGACATATATTACTATCATTTTGAACGTAGGCGAAATCGCGGGTAACATCGAGTTTACTATACTAGCGGTAGCTTTCAATATTTTAACTTTTTAGACGGTCTGTAGATACAAGTTTTTTATTAAAATCTTTAGTCCGCTGTTTCTTGTTCTTTGAAATTTCGATTTTAATATTACATTTATAGAGAAAGTCACACTTTAAGGGGGTTTGCTCTTCCCTCAAGTCTGACCTTCACAATAGACTTCCAAAAGTTCACGCCAAAGTCTCCACCCACCTGCCATTGGTTGTTGGGCTATTAATTAACAATCCTGTCTAAGGAACAAGCCAACCTTAGTCAGTAACAAGGCTACAAGATCGCGCCACTATCATCACGATCATCACACTCATCCTTCACTCATATTCAGGGTAACGTCCTCCATGAGGTACCTGTCTTAATAAAGTGATAAAGTGATAAAAGTGACACCTTAATTAATTATTAAAATCGGTCCAGAACAGTAGGATTATAAAACTTCCCAATGTATTAAATGAGTAAAAGTTGGATGGATGTTCCCACGCCGTATTAAATGAATAAGTATAGATTTACATATAGATTTTCTCACAGATACAAGTAGTTTAATTGCAACTACTTAACAATTATGATCCCCAAGTTCTTCACATTCGAATCGTTAAGAAATATATTATTTCAAATATTAAAATCGCGATAAAACGAAAGAGCGCGAAACAAGTTGGACGATGGCTTTCACTACACACTACACAGACACAAACACAAGGGTCGTAAAACTAGTTTTATCGTCCCCGCCGCGCCGGAGCGGCCAATGTTATCAGCAACTACGTTACGCCGTTACGCTGTGCTAGTGTTTGGATATCGAAATAAAACATCGATATTTATATCGACAATAATATCGGACCCTCAATATCGATATTCCGATAATATCGGATCAAAAATATCGATAATTCAGAAAAATTTCGATATATCAGAAAAATATTGATACTGCAGAAAAATGTTGTTGAAAATTAATCGAATGCATGCGGGATGTATTACAACAGTAAGCAACATACCTGTGACGTCCATTTGGCGTAAAATAATTGTTTACAATTTATTCTTTGAAGTATAATTATAGATCAATCACTGTAAAATAAATTATTTTACTGCAAAAAACTATTGTTTCAAGTAGCCTACATAGCCTAGATAATTTTTCGAAATTCTTGTGTATAACCAAATCTTTACAACAAAGCAACAAATAATAAAAAAAATTCACTAAAACCATTTCTTGTAGCTAATAAGTTATTTTTAAATTGATAAATTTAATATTTACTCACCGGTTACTTAATTACTACGAATGAACAAGTGCAGAAAAGGTTAAACTGTATTTTATTTATGCATTATTCTTAAAAATTTGCTAATATCAATACTAACGGTAGTATCGAAGTAAAATATCGATATTCCGATAATATCGTAAGTCTAATATCGATATGAAAATAACGATATGTCGGAACCAAAATATCGATATTTCCGATATATCGGATATCGATACCAGGCACTACGCTGGGCGCATTCATTTACTCACTTATGGATACATTACTGAATCCACTCGTATTCGTTCATCCTGGAAGGAAATTTCTTTTGTCTACGACCATTGCAATAAGCACCAATTATGGTATTACAATAAACATTATAATGATATACATTAAAACACCAAAAACCAAGCAGTACTCTAATGACGACTTTAGAGTACTGGAGTCACTTTAGAGTACTGGTTCTAGACCAATGAGAGCTCGGCATTTGACGGAAGTAGAGTCATAATAACAATTTAAAAATAATAGTTAAAAATTGATTTTCTTGACTGACGGAAATATACTTTTATTACTTAGATAATCCTACCATTTTATATGTTTGTAATAGTTTTAGTAAGTTAAACAAGAATTTTAGCCATGTCACTGTTGGAATTTTTCTCTTTATTTTCCGGAATCTTATAGACAAACCGATGGAAATAAACTTAAAAAAGCATATTAGTCTTTCTGAGAAAGAAAAAACGCTCTGTAGTATAATCTGAACTAGTATAACATCGTAAAAGTGTTAAACCATTTCGTGCATGGTTAAAATATTAAATTAAAGGTTATAAACACCATCTACCATAGAAAAATGCAATCCTCCCACAGGCGTACAATTCTACAGAATTGAGGGGGAGTACACTCATAATCAGGATGGTGCAAAAGCTCGTGTACCCATATTGCATCACAGGCGCGTCAGGCGCTGCAGTCTTCGACCGGGCACAATAAATAACATCTACTGCAGCTTTACACACAAGAAAAAATACAATTTGAATATTTGAGTATGATGGTATGATTCGCTAGATTTAGAGTAGATTAAGGTTATGTCTGGCCAATATTTTCCGGTTTTACCACCTTTAAAATCAGTCTTCGGCCTAAGCACAATAACGCATACTAGCACTAGAGATAAAATAGTTATATTTGGTTAAATCAGGGGGGACATACCGCACCAGACACAATATCCATTCGAACATTACACTTAAAATTTTTCCCATAGTAGTTCTGTTGAAGGCTTGAGACAAGTACACAATAAATTTACAAAAAAAACACGAGTGATAATTATTTCAACATTGATGGATAATTTTAGTATCTCAATTACACTGAAACAAGGTTATGTAACAGCGAATTGCCTTCCAAGTCTTACTGCATATATTTAATACGGAATATAACCAGCCCATCCCTAAACTTTCGCATCCACCCCGATCTGCTTAAGCGCTAAGCAATTATAAAAAATTATATTTTTCAACGGACACTATACATCTACAAATTACCTGAAATGTATCAGTAATTCATAAATGGCCCTATCTATTAAAATGAATAAAATTAATTATTCACTGTTTATCCTATACTCTTATACGAGTAATGTTATCTTGCTTGCTTGTATGCTTGCTTGCTTGCTTGCACAAAGATCTCAGAAACGGCTCCGAGGATTTCCTTCAAAGTCTGGAAATAAGTAATTTATGACTCAAAAACGTATTTTATGCAGCTTACTTGGCCGGAGAAAATCTATTAACGTAATAAATCGAATTTAAAAGTTGTAAAATTTTAACATTCAAGCCGTGATGGCAACGAAAATAAACAAGGGAAGTGTAAACAAATGAAGTAATCATAACAGCTGTTAGGAATCTACAGCCATCAAGGGAAAATACAGCAAGTGGGATGATGAGGCCATGGAGCAATAAAAAATTATCAATTTTATGACATTGAAATATTCTATAGTAACTGGATGAATTCGTAAACATGAAATAACACCGAGCAATGCTCGGTCCACCAGGTACAAAAATTATTATTTGAATAAAATTACAAACCATAAAAACATCTAGACTTTCTACTTTACAACGATCCGGTAGAAAAATTCAACACCCACGATTTGCTCAATTTTCTAAACCGACCTCAACATTCAATTCGACCACATACAATCTGACGATCCCAATAAAAAGCGTAGTGCACAACTCCAGCTCTCCAACTAGGAGAGAACTGCACTCCAACCGCTCTTATCGTATCGCCACCACTCCAACAGTTCTCTCCAAGAGTTCTCTCCACTCCAACAGTTCCCACTCCAAGCTCCAATCGTCAAACCCCGCTGTTCTCGACGAATTAGGGTCGGCTGGAGCACTGGAGCGTTGGAGCGTTCGAGCGACATAACTAGTAAACCGTAAACCGCATTCCGAGATTCCTACACCCCCCCCCCCCCCCGAGAGAGGGGAGGGGGGGGGTAATTAATGACGAGAGGGGTGAGGGGGAGGGAGAGGGTGCGAGTGTAATCGATCGCACGCAGCGACACGCGACATGCGTCTGCATACTTGCACTGCCCGACACGCGCGGCCGTGCGGGGAACACGCGCGGATACGGAAGGCAAAATAACATCGAGTATTGGTGGACCAAGCCTTGTTCGGTATTTTTAGCGAATTTCCCCTATAGTGAAGAAGCTATTACCGTAGGTCTCATGGTAAGACCTAAGCCCGAGACCATGATAACTTTTCCTTTTGGGACCACCAGGAGCAGAAAACACCATTCGTTCGAATTTATATATATAAATTATATATATATAAATATATGTGTGTCTGTCAGCACGATAGCGGCCGTAAAAATGGTCCGATCTTAATGAAATTTACAGACATGTAAAGTGGTAATTCCTCGGATGAGTTGGTAAACCAGCCCGATCGGACCACTGGAAGGGGGGTAAAGGGGGATAAACCCCCCCAAAAATGGGGTTTTTTGGGTTTTTTTACATAGAAAAATAAAATTAATCAAATTTTGGTAAGCACCATTGAATTCAGCTCGAAAAAAACAAACAATTCAGTATTTAGTATCATTTCTCTATGTCTATTGGTTACCGAGATATTGAAAGTGGTAAACACAGTACGTTGTCCCAATGTTAACCTTATGGGAAATAAGTAAAATTCTATACCTCCCTTATTTTTCAACATAAATAAAACTTGGTGTGTGGCTTCATCTAGATGAGATTCAATGTATTTTAGTCTAAAATCACAGAAATTTCCATTTTTGTGGCAGCAAACCTGCATACTCATTCCCCATGTTATCCTTATGGGCAATAAAAATAATTCCATATCTTCATTATTTCTGAACAAGTCTTGATAAAACTTGGTAAATGGCTTCTTTTAGATAAGATCTACTGAATATTGAAATAAAACCACCCAGTTTCAACATGCCTGCAGCAGCAAACCTGCACATTCATTCCCCATGTTGTTCTTATGGGGATTACGTAAACATGTCATAACTCCCTACATTTTTTGCATCTGAAATTCGCTGAGTATGCAGGTCTGCTGCAACGGGGGTATTTGAAAGGTTTCGACACATAGAAAAATGATATTATAAATACTTTTTTTAATACTTGCCAACTCAAGGGATGGTATAAATAGTGATGCTTAAGTCAAAATTCATATATGCCCGGGCATTTATCGTTTTTAAAGACAAATAAAGCTGTACAATAGGAAATAATGTTAATAAAACCCTCATAAACAACTTTATGAATCTCTAGTTTCTTATATTAGAAACTAGAGATTTCTTTGATATCGAATTCCTATATGTTCGATGTTCCTATATCGAATTAAAGTAAAAATGAGCCATGTGTAGATGGGCTATTAATATATTTATATCGATAGGAAAGTGTTGATTTGCACTAATCTCAGTTTTGAAACAGACCAAACAGGAGAAAAGAACTTGACTAGAAATAAATTTGTTTGTTAATTTTATTGACAATAATTGGCTTATTAACATGTGAATTGTACAAAAATGTTTGCATAATTGTTTATCTGATGAAATAGAAATAGCATACTTGGTTCATATCTTATTTGCAATGAAGTAAAAATTTATTTAATGTTCAGTGTTATGTTACCGATATGTCAGAAGTGACAATATTTTGGATCCGATATATCGAAAAAAGAAAATAAAAATGTTGGTTCCGATTCATCGTATAATAATAGTCTAATAATAGTAGTTTATGCAACGATTGTATAATGAATGCCTTTAAGCCACGAGTGAGATGTAAGTATGACTTTAAGCCACTCACGAGTGGCTTAAAGTCATAATACAATCGTTGCATACACTGTTTTATCTACGACCAACAATATACGACTAAATTTCCCCCGAAGTTAAACAAAACTCATGACTTTTAATAATGATGGAATAGGTCAACTAAAATTTGAGGTTAGGCAAACAAGCAGACTGAACCATGAATCGTTGTGGATCAATCAGCTGATGGGATAAGTAAACTCAAACATGAATCGTAATGAACAATCAGCTGATGTGCGAATTGCGTAATTGTTATTATGACACTACTTCCGTCAAATGCCGAGCTCTCATTGGTCTAGAACCAGTACTCTAAAGTGACTCCAATACTCTAAAGCCGTCATTAGAGTACAGCTTGGTTTTTGATGTTTTAATGTATATCATTATAATGTTTATTGTAATACCATAATTGATGCTTATTGCAATGGTCGTAGATAAAGATATTAAAAGGTTCCGATACATGGAAAATTCGACTATCGATATTATTAACACATTTATCTACGCCATTGCAATAAACACCAATTATGGTATTACAATAAACATTATAATGATATACATTAAAACACCAAAAACCAAGCAGTACTCTAATGACGACTTTAGAGTAGTGGAGTCACTTTAGAGTACTGGTTCTAGACCAATGAGAGCTCGGCATTTGACGGAAGTAGTGTCATAATAACAACTACGCAATTCGCACATCAGCTGATTGTTGCGTTACGATTCATGTTTGAGTTTACTTATCCCATCAGCTGATTGTTCCACAACGATTCATGGTTCAGTCTGCTTATTTGCCTAACCTCAAAGTTTAGTTGACCTATTCCATCATTATTAAAAGTCATGAGTTTTTTTTAACTTCGGGGAAATTTTATTGTATATTGTTGGTCGTAGATAAAATAGTGTATGCAACGATTGTATTATGCCTTTAGGCCACTCGTGAGATATTTAGAACACTCGCTTCGCTCGAGTTCTAACTTACATCTCACTCGTGGCTTAAATACATTCATTATACTATCGTTGCATAAACTACTATTTCAAACCCAAGTTTATACAATAACATCGATAAATCGCAAGTATCGTTATTTCGATGTATAGAAAAAAGCTTATCAATATTTAAAGACTTCCCGTCCCTATACGCACAGACACGCACACTGTAGCACGGCAGGTACATGCATTGAAATAGCTTACCCTACGCTTGTCGCTGTGCCGTTTTAACTACAGGAAACGCGTGCCGGTTATCGGTGCAAAAAACTGGAGCACGCTATTCCGAACAATAATTAAATGTTTCCATGAATAGATTGTGTTGTATGCGCTTGTCTGGAATAAAGGACTATTACGTTTTTCTAACTAGGTTGTTTTGCAGTTATTTTGTAAATTACTGTTTAAGCTTGTCTTCTGACAAGAATGATCGGGTAGGCCCTAAATGAATGTCCGATTTTATACTATCTAAACTTAAGTAATTTGTTATAGTGATTTTTACTTGTTTTTTACTTGTTTACTTTTTACTTGTTCATACAAAAGGAATAATAGAAACTTACATAATTTACCTGAGTGGATATGCTGTAAAACGAGTACTCATAAAACGTTTTATGGTTCAGTGATGGGGAAGTGGGGTAAGTTTATAGTTTGTTTCCCGGAGTAGACTGAAATGCATTCAGTACAATATAGTTACATGTTGACAATTTAATGTAAAGTATGCATATTACATTTTTGTAGGCATTGACAATTGTTTCGAAATAACGATAAAAATTGGTTTAAATATCTTTTAACGTCAATGATTCCAAGTAATCAGATATATTTCTACTGCAGTTTTCAGTTTAAAGGAATCTTCATCAGGCTACTCAAATCAAATTATTTTCCTTCTAGTAGAACTCATCATCATGTGTGAATTCGAATTTTGTTAAATTATGTTTTTGATTTTTTGTACTGTTCGTCCGTTATTATGTGTTTGTATGTGTTAAATGTTTTCGATATGCTTATATTTTCAGGCTTGGCAAGTTCTACTAGAAGAACAAAAATTTGATTTCTGTAGCCTGAAGAAAATACCTCAGGAATCGAAACTGCGTTAGCCATATATATTTGGATTACTTTGCGCCAAAACGCATTTTAACAGTTTTAAATTACATATATGATTCCGTAGCAATAGAAATAAAAATAAATACATTAGATACATTGGATACATTAGTTGAAATGGCGACCTACCCAGGAAGGTATTTTAAGCCAATAACCACAACACTTTCGGTATGAAAAGGATTTCTCAAAACTCAAGGTTGCAGCAGTTTTCAGTGCAAACAAATAACACTTATTTTTTCAGAGACCTCATGAGTATATTTCTTAAAAGGAAAACAATGATTGACTGAATATTTTGAAGTGTTTAAAGTTTTTAATGAAAGGTACAGGTACACCGGCTTGGTAATTTATTTTTTTACTTTAAATATTTGAAGTCTGAAAATGAAGACTGGAAAAGGTAAAAACAGAGACTTAAGAAAGAAAGTCGCTATTTCAAAATTAAAAGTACAGTTTCAGGGAAGAACCTCCACTTCTGATAAATTAAAGGCAAGATTTGCATTTCAAGCATTATTTGATAACCGAAGATGAAGCGAACTCGAAGAGGCGTAATTTGCCGGGAAGGTAAACAACGAGTCGTTTAGAACTTGGTTTTCCCGAGGTAAACGGCGAATCCAAGTTAGAACGCTTGATAAACTTTTAATTGGCCGATATAAGACGAGTTGTTTCACTAGGGCGATCTTCGCCCCACCTTACATGGTATAAAGATAAGGGGTCACTATCTTAGTTTCTTTTAAACTAAATTTTGCATAAAAATAATAGATACTTAGAGTTTTATTGATAAAAAGTTTATTGATTCAAAGAATACTTACCTTGGTAAATATATTCTTTGAATCAATTTATTAGGTGTCAAGGCTGTTTCAAAATAAAAAGATCATTGTTAAAACCTTTTGACACAAGCTTAAAACACGGTTAAGATCTCCAAATTTCGCAAAATATTATTAGATTACATTTTATACGCCAAACGTTTTTAATTAATTCACTTACTAATGCAATTCGGCCTCCTGCACTGATGTATTGATCGGTACGTAATTATATTAATTTTCCTTGACTATAAAGTAAGAAATTCCTGCCTTTCCCTTGGTATTTGGTATTTCCATAAAATTTGAAATTCCCTGTCTTGTTCCCTTTTTTCGATCAGCTCGGTTGCTAGATACCCTGTTAATTCACTATTAAAAATATTTGCCTACGTTTACTGGTTATGAACTGGGTTTATTTTATAGAATGATCTCTGATAATCTGGTAACAAAAATATTGTAGATGCCATCTACATCGACTAGTTGACTTCCACAATCTACTAATAACTCGAATTTAGATAGTTCGAAATTTTCGATATGTCGAATTAATTTCAATTCCCTTAGAAAACCCACATATGTAAAAAGATAACTATATAGAACTCGAAATAATTTTAACTTTATTTTCACCTTCATCTCGAAGAGACCTCTACAACTCGATCATCGGTAGATACGTTGAATTAAATTTGTACCTCCACAAGTCGAAGTTTATTTCTAGACCTCCAACCTGAATGGACCTCTGTTAACTCGAAACCCCAGCGTGACGTGGATAGCTTTCAGCGCTGGCTTATGGATGCGGTATTCCCTAGTGGGGAATACCGTCTGCACTGGTGAATACTGTGTTCCATAAGACCATCCATAACTAAACCGGTTCGAAATTCATTGGCGAAGTGGTGACACGGATCGCACGGTAAACTGTAGATTTGATATTGGACTATTTAACAGTCGTTTGTCTTATTTATAGTTGGTAACAAGTAGGGGTGTGCGAGTAGTGATTTTTAAAGTCGAGTCGAGTCGAGTCGAGTTTTGAAAAATACCCGCGAGTTTCGAGCTTTTTTCGAGTCGAGTTTTTTAGAGTTAATAATATAATAGTCATCATGTTTCTACATAATGGTAAAAAATTATTATCACTCAAATAAAAATTAAAATTTTGAGGTAATTAAACTTAAAACAGTTGCTGAACTAAGAGCAGAATACAAATAGATGATACAAAAAAACCTTTTACTTAAACTTACAATAATTCTTGATTTGATATAAATTTCAAGCCATGACCAATAAATACCTGACTCAATTAATGATTAAAATATTTCCTTTGAGTTATTCACACAGGTACATTTTTATTCATGTAACTGTACAAAGAACGAAGTTTTTTTTATTTATTTTGAATGGTTTCTAAAATATAATAAAAATATTTTTAAGAGATGTAATAATAACTGACCACTAATAATTAAAATTAATAAATAATAATTAACCTCTAAGATAACCGTCTAATACGGTAATCTATAATCTAAACGGCTGCGACGTAGTCATTAAATCATTAATTTCTCGAATTTTCATTTGATTTACCTCTGTATTTTGAATTTAACTCGGATTACCTCTTTAAGGCGAACCTAAACAATAACCTCTATAACTCGAAGTATGCATAAGTCGAACAATGCGTAGCTCAATGAAAATTTGTAGACCGCAGAAAAAAATACATTGGTGAAATTAACAAAACCAAATTTGTTGAGGAATTTTTACCAATTTATTTTCTGATACAAAAAATGGTTTGTCGGAATTACCAAAACTATTTCGTTGGATTTACTAATATTACTTTGTTAAAAACACATTTGCTATATATACCAATGTGCTTTGTATTTATAACAAACACATTGGTATTGCCATTTTGCTATTTTAACACTATTTTTGTTTGCTATAATCACCAATGTTAATTTATTCCTACAAACTAAATTTGCTATCACAACCAAATGACATTGGTAAACAGAAAATTTGCAGGTTGTATATCTGCAAATTCTTAGTGCTCGGTTTACCAATGTTTTTGTTGTTCCAACAAATCTATTTTTTTCTGTGTAAGAGTTCGAGTCAGACACAGCAAACTATAACAATTTCTCATGAAAGTCGTTTTACGTCTAGCCAACATTAGATTTGAGGGAAAACCCACCTAATGGTAGTTAGTTAGCAAGTATCGTCTAAGCTCCACAGTAATCGTATCCCAGCTCAGTTGGGACGGTATAAATACCATATTGGGTTGTTATCGTGAACAAAAAAGCACTCATCCGGGCTGGGTCCGAGACGTGCCTTGCATTCTCGTGAGTTTGCGCTAGTGAAGGGGTAGTCGGCTGCTTTCATCGATAGTCGACCATCTAGTCGACTAGTCGATTGATTCGACTATTCGATATTTTATCGCTTTCTAACAGACTAGTCGACGACTTAGCCGATTAGTTTTAAACAGGTTTTTACTCGATCGACTTGAACGATTATTCGATTTGTAGTCGATGTTTGAATGCGGTGAGTAACCGATTAGTGCAACAACTACTACGGGTAGACAACAACAACTACTATGTGAACAAGAACAACAACAACTACTACTACTACTATGTGGTTCATGGTTGCATCTTGTAGTCTACTATGGGTAGTAGACGGTTGGTCGGCACGGCGAGGGAGGTAGCGATTTCACGCGCGACCGCATTCTAGCCCCACTTAACTTATTCTTTAGTTTAATTTTTCAAAGACAACACATCTAATTATTAGCTTTATATTATTTCTCCTTATGTAAAAAGCTACAAATCAAACTTTATTTGACGTTTCTACCACAATCCAAACTCAAAATAAAAGGCTTTTACTAAAGTCATAACAACTTTTTTTCTATCTGTGAAAAAAATCTGAAACTTATAAATATGCTATAAAAATGTATGTTCTACTACCTATCAAAGTTTAATAACGATTGGAGCAGTAGTACGGTATTAAATTTCAAAGCGAGCCGCTGTATGAAAAACGTCAAAAAACGGGTATTTTTTTCATTCAACCTGCCTGAAGACTCACTTAAATTAGAACAATAACTTATTAACTTACATCAACAAACGCGCAATTAAATTCTCGAATTTATGATGTAGTTTGTTGTTTTGTATCTCCTCTGGTTACGTTGCAGTTGAAGCTCAAACTCGAGTATCTAAACGTTTTCCCCCGAGAGTAGACTAGTTTATGTTTGAAACTAATCGAATGGTCACGAGTCGATAGCTGAAAGGTATTAGATTTTCCCACCGCTAATTTGCGCCTCGCGACTCTTTATTGGCCGTGATAACGCACCATCGAACTTGCACTTCATGCGGTTGAGGGAAAATTAAAAATTGAAATCTAATTTCAAAAGCATACTATTTACTGGCTAGATTAGTTTAAGTATGATCTGTCATCAAATATACTGAATTGTAGGGGATTCTGTGTTTACTTCTCAAACAAGCCATCACCTTCCTGTGCTTAGATTAGCATTTTAAACTCTGCATTCAAGAAACAATGACGCAAAGCTTAAATCAATCATATATCGCTGATCTGGGTGAATTGGTATATTGCATGCATGGCAAAACCTCTGGTTAAAATAAAACATTGTTAGAGACCTAACAACCTAACATACAACATTGTTTGTTTATTCTCTTTACAGTAAAGCTATTGAGATTGCAAAAAAATTATATACTCAGCTCTGTGAGATTCTAAAGTTTAAAATTGTCTTTTCTGATAATATTTGCTGTAATTTTAAAATAAAACGATGCAGTTTTAAACGGTTTATTTGGTTGCAAAGTTTTATTATTTTAATGTTGCAGTTCATGCTCTGCGTACGTAACGGCAACTATACAGTAGTAATCGTTTCTCAGCTCAGTTGGGAGGATATAAATTATATATCGGGTTGTTATAATGAACAAAAAAGCACTATAAAATCCGGGCTGGGCCCGAGACGTGCCTTGCCTTCTTTTGGGTCTGCGCTAGTGATGCGCTAGATTTAATTTATCAACTAGTCGACCATCTAGTCGAATAGTCGAATGATTTGACTTGTCGATATATATCGAGTTCTATTAGTCGACACAGATTAACAGAATAGTTTTTTGCAGGTTTCTACTCGATCGACTATTTGAACTATTATTCTAGTCGATGTTTGATGCGGTTATAACCGATAAGGAGAACCAAGAGATTCAAACTAATCGAATGGTCACTAATCGATAGTGGAAGGTAGTCGATTTTCCAATCGCTAATTTGAGCCTCGCGACTGTTTATTGGACGTGATAACCCACGCGCACGGTCCAACTTGCACTTCACGCGGTTGAGAAAGGATCTAGAAAATAATACCAAATATTAATGCGATATTTTTTTATAGCACTGTTTGATGATTTTAAAAGCAAAAAACTATGTAATCTAGTTTGAATTTGTTCTTTGACCAAATATCCTGAATTAAAGGTTATTGCAAGGGCTTGTAGCAGTTCTTGAGGTTGAAAAAAATAACTAAAATAAGAAAAAATAACCTTGAGTAAACCAAAAATGTTGCTAAAAATTAGAAAACCGGCGTTATATTGGGGATATTACATTCTTAACCTTGGTAAAAAAGAAAATCTCGACAGACTTATCACAAATCGCCTAGATTTGACGGCGAGACTTGGTTTTCATGCAACGTAGGCTGACGAGATTCGTCTGCCGCGATGCTTCTACGAGATCGTCTGACAGGCGAATACTGTGAACAGGGCTTGTAGCAGTTCTTGAGGTTGAAAAAAATAAAAAAAATAACGAAAATTCCAAAAAAAATAATCAAATTCAAAAAAATAACAAAAATAACCAAGAGCGAAAAATAACAAAAAAATAAAAAAAATAACCCGCTACAAGCCCTGTTATTGTGTCTTACTTTTCCAAACAATCCACCTAACGGTGCATAGATTAGCATTTTAAGGTGTGCATTTAAGAAATGGTGTACATGAGAACATTTGAATTTTGACTGCTTTAAGCCTCAAAACTTTGCTTTAACTTAACAGTCCTCTGTTTTAGTTATGTTTTTGTCCAGGCCCGGGCGGTGTGTTGCTAATCTTGCTGTGTTCTAAGTACCTTTAAACCTGGAGAGGGAATTACATTCGAGATCCCGAAACACCTCGAAATCAGTGATGGAAAATTGCCGTAATAATCTATCCAAACCATGAACTCCTTCTCCCCAACGATGAATTTCAAATAAATAAGTCGTAATAATTTGCTTCTCTAATTAATTAATCCATTACTAATTAACAAAAATTAATTTAAAACTCACCAAGACGCGGACAACCAACTGGCACTGGCGCTGGGGAGCCGTCCTGCAACAAAGCACATGAATTTCAGAGCTCAATTTCATCAGGTAATTTTCAATAAAAAATAAGTTAGAAATTTTACAAGCACGTCACATTAGTAAAATTACAGTTCAATTAAAACACAAAGAGTAATTTATACATTAACACGCTTACGCTATACGAGCAAACCACGAGTTAGTTCTTGGTTTCGAAAATATTTGGTTTGCTTATTTCAAAAATATTGCTGTTATGATTTGCTGTCCAATGCTATTTTTGGAACCAAAAATACATTCTCGAGGCTTTCCTAGGGTCAAAAGTTCAGGGTCAACGATCTGACTTGAGACCCTCAAAAGGAACTTCTACATGCTATATAAGTACTTTCAAACAACACATAATTAATATTGACCAAATAGATTGACCAGAAACTTCTGCACAAAAATCGCCTTATTCTTTTAATAATATAGAGTGTACGCGGCAAAAAGCCTGGCTAATATTTGTCCATATTTCTAGATTATTGCAGCATTTCTTTCGACTAACAACTAACTGTACAGTCGTGGTCACAGCAATAGGCGGGTGGCAAAAAATGGAAACTCCATCAGTGTAGAGACTTGACGTTATACGTGTATGACTTGAGTTAGAGACAGCTAAGCTCCTCTACCATATGACAGATTTTAAGATATTTCCAAAAGATAGTAGCACATTCATACGGAGTTTGTGTATTCACATATTTCAATGACGAGCTGATTTTGGAGAAAAACAAAGAACATAGCGGTCTATAACGTCAGATGGGTTAAGGTGGGTTGATACGGTCCGAGTAGTGTCCGATTATTCTCGACCGAGTGAACTCTGACGATGCGCGCGCATCACTCGGACGCTACTCGGATCGCAACAATTACATCCGAGTAGTTCGTATGTAAAGAAATTGATCATATTTAGTCGGATGTGGATATTCTCTCAGATACGAATTTTGATTTGAAAGGATTTAGCATTGGATACGTTTAACAATTCAATCCGAGTGCACTAGCTAGCTACCAAGCTCGGCCCAAGTAAACTCGGACCGATTTAACCCTATAACTCGGACAGAGTAAAAATCAAGCTCGGTCCGAGATTAATCGGACACTATTCGGACCGTGTCAACCCGCCTTTAATGATTAACTACTTCAAACGCCAGCAGCGCACTCACTCACCCGCCTAATGCTGTGGCCAGAACTGTAATTAATTGTTGCTGGAACCGAATAAAATACTTCGCTGTAAGGTGTTGGCCCCCTGTCTATTACTTTTTACATAATTTTCAATTCCCAATCCAACAAGCAGCATCTGCTTGCGCTATATTCCGATCGGCCGGGGGCGGATAGACTGGGATAAGCCAATTTCCACAAGTGTCAGCGCAAATCCAATTATTCCCGGTGCCGAGCCCGGCCGACCATACGTCGCCGCCGCCCATCACTGCCCAAATTGCTTCTTTATCACTCGCTATAAATATCGCGGCAGAAAAACAACTGGGTACGTTTTATTATAATGTTTGGATTCAATTTTCCTGTACCAATCAAACCCTGTCTTTACAACTAGCTATAAATATCGCGGCAGAAAAACAACTGGGTAGGCCTACGTTTTGTTTTAATGTTTAGATTCGATTTTCCTGTACCAATCAAACCCTTTCTTTACAACTAGCTATAAATATCGTGGCAGAAAAACAACTGTGTAGGCCTACGTTTTGTTTTAATGTTTAGATTCGATTTTCCTGTACCAATCAAACCCTTTCTTTATAACTAGCTATAAATATCGCAGCAGAAAAACAACTGGGTACGTTTTTTTAGCGAATTTCCCCTATCGTAGGTCTCATGGTAAGACCTGAGCCCCAGACCATGACAACCTTCCGTTTTGGGGCCCGGTCCGATCTTAATGAAATTTGGTACAGGCACTTAAAATGGTAACAACTCGGACGAGTTCGTAATCCAGCCCAGTCGGACCACCGGAAGGGGATATTTAATAAAATAATTTAAATAAATAATTTAAATAATTATAAAAAATAAATTATTAAATTATTAATAATTATTAAACTATGACTAAATTATTAATTTAAAAATTTAATAATTATTAAATTACTAGTCGTTTCCAGTTAATGAAATTAACTATTTAAATGATAAGAGAAAATTGTGTCAACTTTCAGCAGGCATATATCATATAGTTTGCAAAATATTGGATATCATTATTAGTTTAATTCTTATAAGTTTATATTATCTTAGCGTTATTATGATTTTAGTTTGGTTTTCTCTTTAATTTTCATATTTTTTCTGATGATTTCTAGAAGTATAATAATCAATATTTGCTCTCCACTCAGGTACAGCATAGTTGTTGTGTTTATAGATTTTCCATGTGCAGGCCTTGTAACAGTTCTTGAGGTTGAAAAAAATAAAAAAAATAACTAAAATAAGAAAAAAATAACCAAAAAATAACCTTTTGTAAACAAAAAATGTTGCTGAAAATTAGAAAACCGGTGTTATATTGGAGATAACACATTCTTAACCCTGGTAAAAAAGAAAATCTCGACAGACAAATCACAAATCAGCCTAGATTTGATGGCGAGACTTGGTTTTCACACAACAAGACTTGGTTTTCACGCAATGTAGGATGACGAGATTCGTCTGCTGCGATGCTGCTACGAGATTTTCTGACAGACGAATAGTGTGAACAGCGCTTGTAGCAGTTCTTGAGGTTGAAAAAAATAAAAAAAATAACCAAAATTCCCCAAAAAATAAAAAAATAACCAAATTCTAAAAAAAATAACAAAAAATAACCAAGAGTGAAAAAAATAACAAAGAAATAAAAAAAATAACCTGTTACAGACCCTGCATGTGTGAATTTCTTCGGGCTGTATAGAAGTGGTCTCGAACCTGAATGTGAGATTATCTACTCCTATTAAGCCTTTATTTGTTCCTTTTGATTTTCGCTTTATCATCAACTTTTCCTCGAACTCCCAATATCCTAAATGCATACTTCTCCTCTTCATATGGTTCACAGTTTTCTTTCTTTAATTTGTTCACATACGCATTCTAATGTCTGCAACAATTTTATTAGGCCCTCTGGCAACCTTCACCGTTACAGGTCGTCTTCATGCAATCCCGCCATTCCCTGGATTTAGTCCATACTTCTTCAACACTTGACATTTAGGACTTGCTTGTACATAAAAATATTGTTTTCTCTTTTTGTGGCTGGGAGGCCCATAGTTATCGTCCACCGTAAACTCTGTCTCCTTCAAATCTTGAATAATTAGTTATGGATATCTAATTACTTCTATCCTAAGGTACATTTCCTTTTCAAGCGAACCAGTAATCATATCTCCCAAGCTATCATCCTTATTCATAATCCTTCATATTTCTTGTTGGAGTGTAAAACCCTTCTTGAAGTACCACTTGGAAGTTGGAACACTTATTTAAATAGAGCCTCTTATTCGTTTGTCTCCGCCTTTAAATAACTGATCGAAATTTCTTTTAGACAGACAGTTTGAAGAGAATATATTTGTTTGGTATTGGTGAAATGAAATTTATTGGTTTACTTTATTACGTTTTTTACACCCACTTTTAAAAATTATTTTATGTGAGTGATTCTCTACAACAGATTTATTTTCTACAACGGATTTAAATTTTATTTGAATATTATATTTCAATATTAATAATCCACCAAGATATGAATGCTTTCACAAAGTAGTTGTTGTAAACTAAAAAAATAACCAAAAAATGTAAATAAATATCAAAGTGGCAGAAGGTAGATATTAAGGTTTTTCTCAAGACAGCTGTTAATTAAAATAAAAAGAGTTTATATAAACCATATGTCTGGTAAAATATACTTCCATTTAAAATACATGGGAACTTTAAAGTCCATTGGGGCAAAGCACATTGAACTTAGGATTACAAAAATTATTCCATAACCTCTACAGAAAATTCCCTTTAATTTGACACCTCGATCATCAAAATCGGTTCATAAATAAAGGAGTTTTGCTGTACACAAGAAATTCCTTAGCAAATTAGAATAATAGAAGATTATTATTTAAATAATTTAATTTTTAAATATATTATGCATATTTGATATTTTGACATCAAATATGAAATATGTATATTTGAGGCATGGTATTTACTGCCTCAAATATTTTTCCACAGGGATCGTCGGTACAGTACCGTCCATTTCGTGCCGATCACGTCCGGTTAAACCGATGCTTTGGTAAAAATTGTCCGGTTAAAAAGATGTTATACTTGAGAGTAGTCCGGTTTGACCGATGTCCGGTTGAAACGTGTTCGGATAAGAGGGAGTCTGCTGTAAGTACGATTTGTTTAAAATTTATTTTGATTCGTTTATCCTGTATCGACATTGGGAAGCAGTCGTAATTGTTTATCGACATTATGTATCACGACGATTTTAATATATTACATATCTAATTATATATATTAAATTATATGTTATATAATATATAAATATATAAATTATATATATATTATATTATATTATATATTATTATATATATTATATTACTATATATTATAATTAAATATTTATATTTAATATATTATATATCTATAGATCTGCCGGTTGACCTAGTTTCGCGATAACTGCGGAGCTGTGTGAGAGATTACCCTCATCGTTGGAGCATAAAAATGTGTAATACAAAAAATGTAATATATCGAAAAATCTATATTAGGTAAACTTTTGAGACTAATTATAAAGTACTGTTCTTAAAGTGAAACATAAATTTAACTCTTTGAAAAATTCTCTCTTTGAAAATAATATTTTGATGCATTGCATCATGAAAATACTAAATTTAACCTTAGCGAATAACAATTGAGACCTTGGTAATACGATTAAAAATGCCGCAAAGCTTTAAAAAAAATTAATAATCAAAAGAACTTCGAGCAAATAAAAGAAAATTCAAGAGTTAAAAAATAATAATAATATCACAGAGGAAACAGATCTGTTTCCTCTGTAATAATATGATAAATTTGTAAGGCACAATTTATGTTACCAGTCAGTGTAAGTTTCTAAACCATAACACCGTTCAAATCACTTTCAAATTCAGAAGAGACATTCCTGTCAAAAGGACAGACGCCAAAGAAATATGACCTGAGAGAATTAATGAAATTTACCTACCATTTTTAAATGCCGTAGTTTGATACTGATAACTATTTTGAAAAATATAACCATAACATGAAAGCGAGTTTCATTTCATTAAATATATACAACGAAGAGAACAATAAATTAAAGAACTAACTGTAAACAAGAGGCCAGCATACACGTTAAAACAGCTTGCATCGATCCATTATAAGTTTATACACAAGAAAATAAACGCCTTACAACTAAAAAAATCGTATTTCAGGAACAAAGGAAAGATGAATCATGAATCAATCACGTTACGTTATTTACCGTCGCCCAAATTTAGCCCCGAAGACGACAAAAGTTAAACTGTCCTTATTAAAAGTTAATCCAAGTTCTCGGATCCCCGTCTCAAATTCCATCCCGTAACAGGGAGAACGGCGTCGCCGTCAATCAAAGTGTTAAACGAGTTTCCACCTTATTTCTGGAGTAAGGATACCCTGATACCGTCTATTTAATATTTAAATGACACCCTGATACCGTCTATTTAATATTTAAATTACCATCTCCATTAAATGTCACGGGGCAGTTTGAATACTCTAATAGAATTGTCGATCAAAATTAAGGGCTAAGTTGAAAGGTCAGAGTTTTCTCGAGAAATTAACTTTTTCTTGGAATGGATGGCAACGATATTTACGTAAACTTTGCTTGTTAAAAGTATCAAAGGTTTACAGTTTGTATCTAAACAAAACTTAAAATCTAGGAGTTGTGATCTATTATAAAATTGTGTCCTGTAAGAGTAGTTCGTTCTAAATCAATCCAGCCAATATGATGCAATGATTCAATGTTTACAATCTACAAACTATCTCTTTTGCTTTATCGTATACAATACTTGATTCGAAAGAAAGCTTGGAATTAAGTACATACTGGAGGGAATTTTGGGATTACCTTTGCTGTAAAAATGCAGAATATCTAAATTACTGTCGATATGTTTATGGCTGTGGTTGGACTCAATTAGATAGTTGGCAAAAGCTGCCTTCGTTGTCTTCTTGGGTAAATTCTCTTGAATCTAACTGCAAATGACCTATAATATTTAACAGAAGCTGAGGCAATCATCACATTTCAATCTATAAACATAGGTTCTATTATTTTTTATATACGTCACACATCAGCACAAGCACGAGTGAGTCATAATTCACCTTCCGTTGACAGCACATGTGCGGTTTGTAAATACAGACCAGTGTTTGTGTATTATGAAAATTTTCGTCTGTTTTTTTTTATTGTTTTCGTGTATAATGGTGTACAAGGGGGCGAAACAGCTGTCCACAAATAAAAACAATTGGATTGCTTACAAATTTGTATAGCGGTGAGTCTACAAATTTGTTTTCGTGTGTTTAAGTGTGGTGACGTATCTTCAACTACCATACAACTACTTTGTAGAGGAATATGTTTTAACTTTGAGTTAACTTGAAAATGGACACGTGGTCCGAACCATATGTCGTTCAAACTGATTAACAATCACTTGGCAGTACACCAGGTAATTGTATACCTTTCTTTGGTTATACAGGGTGTTTACAAAAACCCTTCAGGGCTTCGGGATATAGTTACTTGCATCAAAACTAAGAAATAAGTTCCAATAAACATAGGTCCTAAAACGCTCGGTTATCCGTCTGTCGGTCTGTGTGAATTTTAACATGGTTTTGCTTAACTTTGGAACTAATAAAGAAATATCAACTTCAAACTTGCTACGAAAAATCCTGACTAATAGGACTTTGAAGTCGACATCGTTAGTAGTAGTTCCAAAGTTATGCAAAATCATGTTACAAACACAAAAAGACCGTCAGACGGATAACCGAGCATTTTAGGACCCATGTTTACAGGATTTTTTTTCTTAATTTTGATGTAAGCAGCAATATCCCGAAGTCCTGAAGGGTTTTTTGTAAACACCCTGTATATCAAGTGATTAAGAGACTTTTTCATCATGAAATCAGAGTTATAAGTTGATTAAAATAACTTGGTCTAATTTACCCAAAAGACTATAATTTTGATTTTAACACTGAGCTTGCGGACAGGCTGAACCAAGTTATTCGACTAGGAACATATTATGCGCAATATGTCACGCTAAAATACCACTTTAGTTTCAAAATTTTAAAACCTAACACCTAAATACCTCTCCTAAATGTCACCTGTCTGATCTGCAGGAGTAAAAGAACATCTAACCGCGCCGACAACGAGCTCGAGTCATTATAACGTTTTCAAACAACCTTCGCAATCAGACAGAACCATTCCTTATCAGTGCAGGTCACGCCACGATCGGTTTAACTCTTATCTAAGCGCGGGCGGGCGGAGTGTGCATGCAATACGTAATAGGTGCTGCATTGTGATTGTTTGATAACTCTGTTAAGGCAATATTGTTAGCTATTTATACAGCGATGGATTGATTGTATTTATCGTTGTTTATACTTTGAAATAATTTACCCATTATGATTTTTGCGGACGGGATGTTCACAACGTTTCGGGATCTGTAATCTAATCTCGCCTTCAGATGTAACAAAATGTTAATATGTTCTTACACCTGAAGACGGGATCAGATTCCAGATCCCCGAAACGACGTGAAACTCGTTTTACTGATCGGTGTGTACCGGTACGCAGAAATCAAAACATAAACTCACCATCACCAACAACAATTAATTGAGGTTTAGTAAAATTATTAAGCTACATTCAGAATTGTACGAATATGTCGGTTCAAGAGTAAAAAACCAATAAAAATAAGTATAGTTTTAACAAATAAAACCCAAGAAAATAAGGAAAAACAAAAAGGTAATACCCCCGTTGCAGCAGACCTGCATACTCAGCGAATTTCAAATGCAAAACAACATATTTCAATCCAACATAGCGAGATTTGACATGTTTTGGTAAGCTCCATAAGTATAACATGGGGAATGAGTATGCAGGTTTGCTGCTACAGGTATATTAAAACTGAGTGGTTTTAATTTCATAATTAGTAGATCTGAACTAGAAGAAGGTATTTACCAAGTTTTATTAAGATTTGTTGGGAAATAACCGAGATATGGAAATTTACTTATTTCTCATAAGGTTAACATTGGGACAACGTACTGTGTTTACCACTTTCAATATCTTGGTAACCAATGGACATAGAGGGGTGATTCAAAATACTAAATTGTTTGTTTTTTTGAGCTGAATTCAATGGTGCCAACAAAAATTAAATAAATTTTATTTTTCTATGTAAAAAACTCATAAAACCCATTTTTGGGGTGGTTTATCCCCCTTAACCCCCCCTCCCAGTGGCCCGATCGGGCTGGTTTACGAACTCGCCTGAGGGATTACCACTTTACATGTCTGTACCAAATTTCATTAAGATCGGACCATATTTACGGCCGCTATCGTGCTGACAGACACACACACACACATTTATATATACAGGGTGATTGATTTAAGTGTCTCACCTATGTTTTATGGAAAATTATAAAAGTTATCAAAAAAAGTTAAATGGTAACCCCCGTGGATTATTTGTCCTATATTATATGGCTATTTTCATTTTTTCATATTTGCCGCCATTTTCCCAATATGGCGACCAACTTAGAAATTGTAAATAGATGCACTATAATTTTTGTCATTTTTAGGTAGAATGGACTATTTTAAGACATTTTTGTTCTTTGCAATTTTTCTCTAAACCAAACCGTTTTCGAGATATATGCGTTTTAATGTTTGAGTTATCTGCATGACCCTGCCCAGGAAGACCACAATTAATTGGTAAAAATCCTTACACCTACGGTTAAGTACAGCACTGAATTCAAATTACAACAAATTTCTTTGCAAAAAGGGTCATTTTCATAAAAAAACACAACAAAGGTAAGATAAAAAACAAAAATAGTTTGATAATAAGTCAATTGAAAGTATTTTCACGATAGGTGTAATGATATATGACAATACTTTCAACTGAATTATTATTGAACATTTAATTTTTATCTTATCTTTCTTGTGTTTTTTATTAAAACAATTATTGGTGCTGAGAAATTTGTAATTTGAATTCATTGCTGTATTTGCCCATAGCAAATACAAATGAACACATGATCATTGGTACAATGATTGTTACCAATTAATTGGGGTCCTCCTGGGCAACAGGGTCAGATAACTCACACATTAAAAACGCATATATCTAGAAAACGGTTCAGCTTAGAGAAAAATGGCAAAGAACAAAAATGTCTTAAAATGATCCATTCTATTTAAAAATGACAGAAAAACATAGAGTATCTATTTAAAATTTTCAAGTTGGTCGCCATATTGGGAAAATGGCGGCAAATATGAAAAAATGAAAAACACCATATAATTTAGGACAAATAATCCAGGGGGGTTACCATTTAACTTTTTTTGATAACTTTTATAATTTTCCATAAAACATAGGTGAGACACTTATATCAATCACCCTGTATATATATATATATATATATATATATATATATATAAATTCGAACGAATGGTGTTTTTTTGCTTCTGGTGGCCCCAAAACGAAAAGTTATCATGGTCTTGGGCTTAGGTCTTACCATGAGACCTACGGTAATAGCTTCTTCCCTATAGGGGAAATTCGCTAAAAAACATTTAGGAGGATATCAAATACCCCCTTAAATTTCACTGAAATCAAGAAAAGTATCAGCAACAAGTAATTGCCACAGTTAATTTTGAAGGATGCAATGACATTTTTGAATTAAAATATATCGCACAACGTTTGCACAAAACATCAGATTTTGTGCAAAAGTTCATTAAAAAAAAATCACGCTCTAATAATAATCCGCCGGCGAATTAACAATATAACACGTAAAATTGGCCTGAATAAAATTTGCTTCCGTCTAAACTAACGTTCAGAGTTTAAACAGCAGATTTGTTATGACAGCCTCAGAGAAAACCGAACCCATGAATACAGTGTATATAATCAATGTCAAACCAGACCTTACAAGCACTTCAAGTGATGTATTCCGGGAAGAAAACATGAAAAATGGAAGTAGGGACCCCTATCCCCACCAGTATCACAAAGAAACTCCTTTCAGAAAAAACTTTCCAAAAGACTGCCTCTCAAAAATTTTCACAAACAACAAAAAACGTCCCTTATTCCTGGCTGTTTTAACAATTCATCATTTGACGGCGGGGCGCAGTCAACCCCCCCCCCCCCCCCCCCCGGGTTGATGTGATGGGCAACAACATGACACGGTGACGTAGCTGTGGTGGTGGGGTGGGGGGGGGGTGGCCAGCTGAGCGCCCTTATATTGATTGTCTGTATTTACAACCCCCCCCCCCCCCTCACCCCGGTCCACACGCCTTGCGGTACTGTACATACCGAGAGTGCGATAGTGTGGTGTCCATCGCATTGTTGTCATCCACGGTATATATACTCCATTTCAACAGCCGTGGCGCCTGCCACTGGGGTGCTTGTAGGCTCTGGTTGGGTTTTCTCTGACCGTGTTATTATTCTGCTGCAAAAAGAACCTCACCGTGCACACTGTACACCAGTACACCTTTCTTACAAATCAGTCGCAAGAGTAAGATGCCGGAAATTTTAAATCAAAAACTGTTTAGTTTCCCCTATTGAGTCCGTAGGTTCTTTAATTCCTATTTCTACAATATCTCAATGTCTAATTGGTTATTTGGTTCTTACACTTGTTTGTTACTAATTACAGTAAACCCTTGACAACAAATCTATCCAGGGGATTCTGGGAAAAAGTCTTTTTAACAAGGGACTCTTCTTATTGGAATTTGTGTTTTTATTAAGTTTAAAAGGGACTTAAAAATACACTTGTTATAGAGGTTTTGTTTATTACGTGGATTCTTATCGAGGTTTTGGTATACTGAAACTATGGTCATTTCCACATAAAACAAGAACATGTCTTTTCGTGTATCAATTAATTGACCTGACATAACGTTCCAACTGTATCCTAAATATCCTATGAAATCAAGTCCAATCGCTATTACTGTAGTAAAAACACTAAAAAATGTCTTTTCGTTTATCAATTAATTGACCTGACTATAACGTTCCAACTGTATCCTCAATATCCTATGAAATTAAGTCCAATCGCTATATTACTGTGGTAAAAACACGAAAAACTTGTAAAATTCGAAACTGGATTTGACCGCCATTGATATTCAATCAACCTAAGAGCCTGGCCGAAGAATCGATGGTTTAATTATTAATAAGAGAACAATACTTCACTTTTCATTCATACTTAACAACCCACTTGCAATTATTAGCGCAGCTTCGATTTCAATTCACAATTGTTCTATTCTATTAGTGACGCCAAGAGTGCATCGCGTTGTTGGAGAAAAACATTGGAGGCACCAATAAACTTCACTCAATTGATATTTTATTTATTTATAGCAGTTTATTCTGCGAGGAAAGAGAGCATAAATTAAGACTTTCTGTACTAAAAACCGATTCCTGTTTTCTAAAGAAATTCTTTAATGGTTTTAGGTTTGGACCACTATTTTCTTAATTTGTTTGTCAACGTCTAATTCTTAAAACAATACTTCGTGACATTATAACCTTTGCATATTTCGACGAACACAAGAATGTCTCTTCATGAATCAGCAGACTTATCTTGATGACGTCTCGTAAAATGTGTGCTCTTTATAAAATGAAAGTCAGTTAAAACCCTAGAAAAGTCTCAAGTAAATAAAAGTTCTGGAACTGGTAGCGGTGATCGGTCATAAACAGATAACAGAATGATCAATAAACTTAATAATTAATAGGACAACACAATATGTCTCACTCATCCAATATTCACAACTCATCCATCGTCGCCTTCAAACATTAGTTCACAAACATTTAACACGTACTGTAGGGCAAATAAAGGGAAATTAATTTAAAAAAAGTCATACCTTAAAACTGTCTTCAATTCACTGCCGAAATCTTTGATTTAATGGAGTTTCAGAATTTTCTTTAAGCCATTTTGATAAATCTTCTATAAACAACATATATTAGCCGTCAATAGTTTAGAATGACGAGTAATAATTGTTCCTAATAGAAGATTTTGAAAATGGCATAGGTAAAGAAAATGCTGAAAGTCGAGTACATCTGTAAGATTTCGACAGTGAATTGAGTACAGTTTTAAGGTACAGTGCGTAACCTTATTTAATTAATTACATCATTAAAGAGGCGAACAATGAACAAATAAAGTGCTGTGCCATAAATAGTGATTTCATAGGGTACAGTGACAAACATTATTGAACAGCTAAGCATTCTTTGCTCCTTAGTAAGCAAGACACGTGATGTTGATATACAGGGTGTTTTTTTTAAAACGCAACCCATTTTTAAGATTGAATAATGCACATATGAATGTGTAATGAGGATTGTTTTATTGCTCTTTACATTTTATACAACCTATTATTTAAGTTTGATCACATTTAAGTTACATTGTGTGCTCAAACAGTCCGTCATTGGCATTTGTATAAAGTTATGCTCTCTCCATCGAATTCCCGAACATGTGCTGCAAGGTACCTCTTTGAATTTCTTGCATTAAATGTGTTATGCTTGTTTTGAGGTGCTGAATATATCGTGAATTGTTTTCGTAGAATAATACTACTTAGCATGTCTGTGGCAAATTTCATTCAGATCAGACCATTTTTACGCGAGTTATCGTGCTTAAAGACACACACATTAAAACGCAGCCCAAAACTTGATTTTATCGGTGAAGGATTATTTCCCCCCAATATCCCTGATTTGACGCCACAATATTTTTATTTTCTTTGGGGATACATACAAAGTAAGGCCTAAAAAAACAAGTCACAGCACATTCAGTACCCCAAAACAAACAAAACAAATGTAATGCAAAGAGGTACCTAGCAACACGTGTTCGGGAATTTGATAGAGAGAGCATAACTTCATACAAATGCCACTGGCGGATTTTTTGAGCACATAAAGTGAACTAAATGTGATCAAATTAAAATAATAGAGTGTATAAAACGTAAAGAACCATAAAACAATACTTATTTCATATTTATATGTGAATTATTCAATCTTAAAAATGGGTTGCGTTTAAAAAAAAACCCCTGTACTTTGTAAAGTTTAATTTATACAGGTGTTCGGCAGCCAAACATTGACGATATGAACGAAACTAAATATTTACTCATTAAGAGTCACAATCCTACATGACGATTAACAGATCAGGCTCTCAAATCGGATTGGATAATTCTAAAATCAGATTCCAATGCTTTTACATAAATCAATTCAGAAAACAAGCTTCCACAAGAAAACATTCGAAGAGAATCATTAAGAGAAGAGAATTGCTTCATATTAAAAGAGCGAGTACTAATTGGTTCTTATTAGTAGTTGCAGCAATTACAGAAAATCCCCCAGAAAATCACACCCATTTATAGAACGGCTTGAATTTAGATCAAACCAATCAATTAAGAGCATTACTTCTAATTAGCCTCCCACCTACAAAAGCTGGAATTGAGAAATTTCAAACTGTGCGTCAGAAATATACATTTCTTGAACACGTTTGAGAAAGATATTTCAAAAGCTGGATATTTACATAAAATCACTCACATTTAGAGAACGGCTAGACTTTAGATCCAACCGATCAACTGAAAACATTACTCCTAATTGGCTTCTTACCTATAAAAGCTGGAACGGTGAAATTTCAAAATCTGCGTCAGAAAGCGCGTTTACCAAAAATGGTACTGTACGAGTTTCATACCTGATCTTTTGCAGTTCGTTTGTATAGCAGACGATTTAACATCTGATTTCTAAGAAAACAATACCGAACGATCTACCGATAGTCGAAATTCGATATATATTTTTTCGTTATACTGCTTCAAAAACAGATGTTTTTAATGCATGTTTTCCGGACCTAAATACACTCTTTTTATTCCTAGGAATTAAAAGCTGATGTACTCGATACCAGCTGACTCTTTATAGTCCTAGGACTATAAAAGTCAAAAAGTGCCGAGTACGTCGTAATAATCGAACATTATTCATTCGATTACAAATAATCGAAACATTCATCGTTATTATCGAAACATTCATTGTTGCCAGTTTAATCAATTTGTGAAACTCACTCATATCACCAATCGATTATTACATGCGTTCGATAAGTCGATAGTTGTTCATTGTTGTCAGTCTACCCTAACACAAATGAAACAGACAATCAGCTGATTGCTTCAAATAGCAAGAACAAGACGGTGGCATCTTTTGAAGGTATCTTTAAAGGTAAACAAGCTGTAACATTTTGGTTTTCTTAAGTAGTTTACGTATTGTATTGAGCAATATAACGAAAAATATAGTTCATCACACGGACCTAAAGCTGCTTTTCGTTACTCGGTCATTTTTCGTTACTCGGTAAAACTTGACCTTGTACGAAAAGCGTCACTTTAGGTCCTTGTAATGAAATATACTATTATTGGCTGAACTTGACATCCAATTCCATAGTATTTATTATCGTCTTGTTTCTCTATGAAAATATATTTATCGACAGTATCCTAGTGCAAGATGGCGGTTGATGATAAATTAGTTAAGTTGTACAGTTTGTTAACGATAGTTAGTTTTTTAATGTCGTTTTTAGATAGCTTTATTACGATTAATTTAATTTTATTATATTAAGGTTATGTATAATTTATTGTTCGTGAGAGAATTGAGTCATATAATTGGGACAGTTTGTTATCGATGTTTCTTCATTGCTGACGGTTGTTGGAAAAGTGTACATCGATAAGTTTACGCGATAGGTTGATATAGTTGATATCGAATTACATCGATAAGTTTACGCGATAGGTTGATATAGTTGATATCGAATTTCCTAATCCGAATCAGAACTTATCAGAAAACGAAACCGATCTTCGCTCATGTTAATTTATATTAAGAAGTTCAACTACTAAACCCGAACAAAAAATATAACAAATCCTTAGTATAAACATAACCTGTCAAGGCAGAAGATCAGACATGAAACGCGTACCACCAAAAATAGTTGTTTTTTGAAAAAGTTTGAGGAAGCTCGTTCAAACGCAGGACGATTGAGACGTATAAAATTCCTTGTGGGTCCGAATGAGTTTCCGATACCCACCTAACAACGTCTCCCGACAATCCCGTTGGATTGGATCGGACTGGGGTGGGGATTGAATTGTTCCAACCGAAATAAAAAATATAATACCAGTGAAGGAGTTGAACATAGGGGAAACGAACATGCACAATTAATTAAGTGATATCGTAATGAAGTTCTATAAATGCAGGAAATATGAAATAATTTGACTTAAGTCTTTGGCTGAAAGCGCGCGGTCAGTTAAAAAACGGGTTTTTTGTTTATTCACTCCACATTTTCGGAATGTAGAGAATACTGTAGACTACTGTAAAGACAGTTTACTGGAATAAATCTTCTTGTATTATATTTTTTCAAACAAAGTTGCCTGAACTGATTTTCCAAAATTTATGAGATTGTGTATATATAAAATTATTTTGTTAGGGAAAGCAAACACTTTCTTTACAAATCGCCTTGCTATGATAAATTATAAAACGATAAATCTCTTATCATATATTTAATTTCGTAAGGCGATTCTTTGCGACGAAATTGTGGGCGACTGGCAAGTCGCAGAAAGAAGGGAGAGGGCTCAAATTAAAGGTCTTTATTCCGTGATGGCGGGAAAAATAATGAAATTGCTTGAAATTCACCAGAAAACGAGAATTAACGTAAGTATCTGCCATTTAAAAAGCATTGGGATCTAAAAACGTCTGCTTTGTTTACATAAAACATGTGATGCTGATACTTGATTGAAAACCATGTGGTTGGCTAGAGATCAATATAAGGTAGATTCCGTTTGTTATGAAGGTATTTTGTTCTATAATAATGTTTGAATTTTCCCTCATTAGGGGCTGTTAACCCCTTCAAGCCACTAGTAAAGTTTAATCCTCGGTATACAGATAATCCTACTTAATATTATAAATGTGAAAGTATGGATAATTGTGTGAATATCTGTCTTTCAACCACGTGAAAAATACTGGATCAACTGAGGATTAACTCAGGATAATAGGAACTGAGGATACTCAGGAGGAACTGAGGAAATACTGGATACTGAAATTTTGCAGGAATATAGCCACAATATCAGAAAAGGACATAGGCCTATTCATTTCCTTAAAGTCCCCTCGGGCTACGCCCCGCGAACGTCCTTAGCTTCAATGTTTACATTTTATGAGGATGTAAACATTCAAATACTAAATTGTAAACAGCTGTGAATACTAAAATTTGACAGTTAAAAGAGCAGAAGTAAGATCTGTAATTTTTATCGTGAGCAAAGCCACGGGTAACTTCTAGTTACTTACATAAATTCAAACAATCATTACTCGCTCTGTATACCTACAACACTTGAGTTTTGGGACAAAACAAATGACATTTAATTGATACTTATGGAAGGAATGTAACAGCAAGCCAAATCAAAGACGCACAAGTCCGAATGGCAGTTAGCAGGTAGGTTGTGAATAATTTATCCCGACCTCGGAGCAGCGCCCTTAAGACGATTAAACCGCTGGCTTCAGGCAATTATCGATTGTCGATTGACATCGATTGTAGCTTTGAATTTATACGGGATGTCCATTAAAAACGAATTAGGATTTCAGGAGGTAATTCCTTACATTCAAACTAAGAAAAAAGCTGTAAAATAAGGTATGTCCTAAAATGCATTTTTACCCAAATATCCGCAATTTTGTATAAAAAAAATTATCTCCGAAGTTTTTAAATCGATTTTTTGAAACTCGGCATATATACCTATAAAACTTAAGTTACCTTAACTTTTATTATTTTTTTACTATTTTTTAAGAAATAAATAATCAGCATGATCAAATAGTCAATTTTAAAATGGCGGCTGTTAAAAATCTTTGAACTGAATTACCGAAAGAACAGTACGTTTTACAAAAAAGATAATGAATAACAATTTTCAGGAAATTTATTTTACAATCTAATGATATCAAAATTATGAAAATCGATTTATAAACAACTGAGTAATGGTCGGATTTAGCTAACGAGGCAGCATATTTTGGAGCAAAATAGTCCATTGTTGCGCTGAGCCATGCACTGACATAAACAAATTTCACTGCCTTGATAGATTAATTCGAACCTAATTATATTGTAAGTTAACTTTACTAAAAATGCATATTTTTATATTTTTGTGTGAAACGTACCGTTTTCTCGGTATTTTATTTACAGATTTTAATCGGACGCCATTTTGAAATTTACGATTTGATCATGATGATTATTTTTCAACTAACCAACCTTGACTAAATATACGTAAATGCCGAGTTTCAAAAAAAATTATTTACGTATTTATTTATTTCCGAGTTTCAAAAAAACTTCGGAGATAAAACAGGTTTAGTTAAAAATACAAAATGGCGAATATCTGATTAAAGTTGCAATTTAGGACGTACCTTCATATCAAATTGTTTCTTAGTTTATATGTAATGAATCACCTCCTGAAATCCTGAAACGTTTTTAATGGCACCCTGTACACATAAAATTACGTAAGGAATGTTTGAATAGAACTTGTTTCCATTACCGTTTAAACCTCATTGACTTCACAAATGCAAAATTTCAAACATCTGCCTTCACCCCATGTGGTAAAAACTACGAGTTATTTGAAACATGACATTAAACACTGACGAATTTTGTAATTCTGAGCGTCAATTTGTGTTTCTATCCTGAGACAATATGGCGGCCCCGGCTTCAGCTGCTGCAACGCTATTGAGATAGACATGCTCCGTCTAATGGTCGCACCATTAGCGTTGTTCGAGGGAGGGCCACAAGGCTCTGGTTTCACCCTTGTTTTACCCCTGTTTTCCTCAAGTTTCCACCCCGTACATTCACCCCGCTACCCCACTACGACGGCTTTTTCATGTTCGACGAATTTAATATTTTTACAATAAACTTAAAGAGGAAGCGAGAGCAGAATTTTTTCTAATAAATGGGTCAAATCTGAATTGGGTTCAACAAGGGACTTTTTTACTAATCAAACGTAATTCACTGTAAGTTTCTATCATTATAATTTTTTCATTGTAAAAGCAATTTATTACTCAAGTATAACGAAATATAACTTAGTGCATTTTGTTATGTCTGCATCAAACTTTGAACAAAGGAAGATTTACTGAGAGATCATTACAGGTATAGTCAAATGTTGTACATTCCGTCATAAGAGTAATGTTAATTTTGTTATAAAGCTACGGACGGATTGGATCATGTCATGTGGCTCAGCCTGTGCATTCGGTTGAATGGGTCAGAAGTTTCAGGTACAATTACTCAAAAAACAATTTACGTTAGTATTAGTTATGCGTTAGGTTATGTGTTAGGTTAGTATGCGTATGCGGTTTAGGTTATGACACAAGGTACAAGTAGACTTGAACACTACAAATCATAGCATTGTTTATCGACGACAGTGCTAAATCAGGTCACAAAACGACGCAACAAAATATGCGCATCGAGCAGTGAAGACGCCATGTTACGCGGTGGGGTCAACGTCATCGCAGCAGGTCACAGTTTATTGGCTCTTAAAATCCGACCTACCTGTGCAGATATTGCGGCGAAACATGTTTTGTCTTCATCTTCGACCCAGCCTCAGTATAAAATACAACTTCTGTGGTCACAGTAGCTTTCATAATTATGATGCAATTATATACTCGGTTCTGTTCTCAATTCGGTTTGGAATTTCCATAATCCGTATTTCAAATGGCAATTTAAGTTGTACCAGCCAAATTATATTATGATGAACTGATAATTTTATGATAACATGTTGTGGACATAAGTAAACAAATGTATCCAGCTTTGGTAATAGAATATCAATGTCTCATAGGACTAGTATTGAAAGTTTAACATGGAATTCAGTATATTTTAGTCAGGATGTTTGATCATAACTGGCGAAGGTTATTCGTGAAACCAGCATTTTAAGTCTGGGTAACTTAAAAAAATATATAGCAAGCTAGTAACCGTCTTACAAAAACTTTATTGAAAATACATAGCGAACAAATATCTAAGTCTTGTTTAACCAACCCCCTTCGACAAATGTTAAGTTTTTTTATAGTAACCCTTTAATAAAATCAAATAATTTAATTTAAATACTGAGGGACAATTTTATATACCCTTATTGGATTTTTTTAAAGACTGTACGACATTTAAGATTAATTGCTGACGACTCAGGATTTTCAAAATATTCTAGACAACTACAATTAGTCAAACACAAAGAGCTATACTACTTTGGTCAAACCTTTAGTACAGTTCTTTGGTCAAACATCCCAAAAGTAGATTTTTCAAAAGCTGATAAAAATTCGCCTACAGCGTAGATTAAAATGCAAGCATAAAATTAAACTTGCAACCAAATCAGGTCACAAAACAACGCAACACAATTGGCGCACCAAACCGCAGCAACATCTATAGTTACACCGTGGGTCAACGTCACGGCTAGCGGCTGGTCGCAGTTTATTGGCCCGTAAAGTCGGACTTACCTGCGCGGAAATATTGCGGCGAAACATGTTTTGTCTTCATTCCCGACCTTGGTCTCCAAACAAAACACAACTACTCCACGACATTTGCTTTCATATTTACGATCTACTTGTACACTTGGTTCCACTCCATTTGGTATGGAAGTTCCATAAGCCATGTGTTTCAAAATGAAATTCAAATTGCACTAGGCTCATTAAATAGTTATCAGTTGTTGATCATGAAAATATGTACCTACGTATTACCATGGTGTAAAGATTCTTTACACCATGCGTATTACTAGCACAGGTAACATAATAACAATCTCCCATAAGGCAATACAATAACAATCTTCCATAAGGCCTGTACTGAAAGGTGAATATGGTACGGAGATATTTTTTCATAACTGACAAAACGTCAAGAAAGCCTGAATTTTGAGTATTTTTGGGACCAAAAGGAAGAGGGAAAAGGAAGAGGAAGACGAAATTCTGCAGAACCTTGAGACAAAAATACTATAGCACGATGGACATTGTTTTAAAAAACTGTGTAATTTTAATTTAAAACGAAGAAGAAATCAAAGTTTTCTTGCACAAACACACAAATATTAAAATATTTGTTTTAAGGCATCCTCATGATAAAATGAACAAGTTTAAAATGCCGTGAGACAAATCTATTTCTATGCCTATTTTATCAATTTCAAGACTACAAAATTTAGGACTGATTGGTGACTTCTGAATACCAGTATATAGTTAGACAAAAGCCGGATTTAAAAAATGTTCTGGACATCTGCACGTAGTTATACACCCCAAAAGGTGACAAAAATTGATTGAACCAAGTATAAAATACAGTATAAAATTAGCCTAGGAGAATTGGGTCACAAAACAAAGCAACCAAATTGGCGCATCAAACCGCAGCAACATCTATTAACGTTACATATATACAGGGTGTTTCCAAATTGTCTGGACATATTTTGTGGACTTGTTCCTTGGGCCAAGATAAGCATAAAATGATATAAGTATGGGTCAAAAATGCCTAGATTTCTGTCTGTTGGTCTGTTTGTGATTTTAAAAAATTATTTTATATCTTGGGCATTTTTCAAGATAGAAATTTCAAAATTGGAATAAATTTGTAGTTTATAAGGTAAAAAGAGCTTTCAAAGTTTCGATCAAATATCTCAAGCCATTTCAATAAGGCGGCCATTTAAAATGTTTAATGCCAAATTTCATGAAAATCGTAAATATTAAGATGATTGTTTTTATGATCGAAAAGATAGAGAATTTGAATCCAAATCAAATGAGACCTTGTTTGTTAAAATCGGATCACAAACAACCGAGTTATCAGTTTTTTTCTCATTCGGTTGTGCAATTAATAGGCCTGCCATACATGTACGGCCTATTAAATTGCGTAACCGTATGTAGAAAAAAAACTGATAACTCGGTTGTTTGTGATCCGATTTTAACAAACAAGGTCTCATTTGATTTGGATTCAAATTCTCTATCTTTTCGATCATAAAAACAATCATCTTAATATTTACGATTTTCATGAAATTTGGCATTAAACATTTTAAATGGCCACCATATTAAAACGGCTTGAGATATTTGAACGAAATTTTTTAAGCTCTTTTTACCTTCTAAAATACACATTTGTACCAATTTTGAAATTTCTATCTTGAAAAATGCCCAAGATATAAAATAGTTTGTAAAAATCACAAACAGACCGACAGACAGAAATATAGGCATTTTAGACCCATAACTAAATGGCATTTTATGTTTGTCTTTTATGTTTGGAAACGCCCTGTATATAACGTCTATATAACGTTACACCGTGGGTCAACGTCACGACTAGCGGCGCGGCGAGTTGGAGTTTGGAGTTTATAGGCTCGTAAAGTCGACTTACCTGCGCGGAAATATTGCTGCGAAACATGTTTTGTCTTCATTCCCGACCTTGGTCTCCAAATAACACAAAACTACACAGGTTTGTTTCTATCTTTACGATTTATACGTGGAGGACAAGACTATAATCTCTTTGAGAAGACAGTTTATACGGATGTAACATGTCTTTATATATTTTTTTCTATCTTTACGATATATACTTAAAACAAACCAAATATTATATAGGGAAGGTCGTTTATAGATATATTGTAATATATGTTTCTGTTAATATCAATGTGGGATAAAAAGTATGTTACAAATTCCTACGTTAAAAGAGTTGAAAAAATAGAATTGAAAAATTGAAAAAAAGAATTGAAAAAAACATAAAAATTAATTGTATTGTAATTTACAAATTGTTACATTTTGTACTTTTTTGTGTTCATCCGATTTGCTAATTATCCGTAAAATTCGTATCTCACGCTGTAAATTATAATACGGAACAAAGGTTGCCAAATAACACATCCAGAGCGAAATACAGACAACTGTCAGTTTGAGAAGGTTCACATATTGATGCAGAAATTTGAATAATAAGCTATCTAGCAATAGTACAACAATTCTGACAAATAGTACTGTATCGGTTTGATTTTTTTCATTATTGAGATTACAAAAAATTCCTTCTAAAAAAAGTTTTCCCTATATAATAGTCCCATATTTATAGTCAAAAATCTCACGTGAACTAACAGCTATAGGCATAAAGTGCGTTATAATACATTATTTTGCAAAAACAGTATGCAGTGGTATTCCTAATTTTTTAAACCTCGAAATTTCAAGTAATCACAATTCAAACCAGCGCCTTCTTTAGGCATTCTCTACATTATTTCACAAAATACAGAACGCCTAAATTTGTTAATATCGATCGCAATAAAGCTAGGATGTGCTAACGTTTTCTAACGTTGTAACGTTTTCTGACCGTCTATCGTGTTCTAGCATTTTATACCGATTTAACACCTTCTGGCGTTCTAACATGTTCTAACGTATTCTTGCGTTCTAACGTGTTCTAACGTTTTCTGACGATTGTTATGTCTCAACATAAGACCAGTTTCGCCAATCCAACAGAAAAGTTAATACTATTACAAAATACAGTACACCTCATTTTGTAAATCCCCGATTTCTCTTCCGATCGCAATAAAAACTGGGGAATTCTGACGTTCTGCAACGTTTGATGATTCAACATCACCCCGGCCCCGACAGACAAGGAATGTCCCGCGCAGTTGCGTGGGTAGGCCTACAGTGCCCCAGATTATATAACATTATCGTACCAGATAAGGAGAGTTATCGTCGACTCACTTTATCCCGATCGACTTTATAAATATCGTTTAATTTTATCGAATCAATGTAAAATTGTGCCCGGGCATTCAAGAAACCCATGTACACTGATAAAATCCCATTTTATATTCTAAAACTAGGAGTTTTTTTTAATTAATTGTAATTTTAAGTAGGGTCACTTGATGACGAGAGGAGTTCCCCCTTACCTCCCAAAACGTAGTGTAGTTTTTTAATCACTAATTCTAGAAACGCTCTAATTCCCCTCTGTAACCAGAGGGCAACTCTTTGTTCTATTTCTAATCCTCAGAAAGAATGAAAGTAAAGAACAAAACGTTATTCAAAATATTTGAACCTATTGGGTACTTTGGTATTATAGGAGGCCACTGTTTTTTAGAGAGATTGTTTTGCTGGACACCAAAAATAACTACATCATTGGGAAGAACGTACTTTAATCGAGTTACTGTCCAAATTTGACTTAATTGTGACGAACGGTATTTGTGTTCTGCCTCCCAGAAGACAGCGATGTCAGCGAGGATTGAGTGTTCACGTCGCCACCGCCGCTGTCGTCCACACCCGATCGCCACCCTTATACAGCGCGCTGCGGCGGTTATGTTAGGTTAGGTTAGGTTATCATAAAATATGATATTAGGACTTTCCTCGTTATGTTACGAATCAAACTGTACCAGATGAGTCATACTTTCGCCCGCCAAATGCCCTCCAAGTAGGCCCAGGTCTGGTTGTTGACCGGAGCGCGCACAACACCTGTCACCTGTCCGGGTTTTGGCGGACGAAGGTATGACTCATTTGGTATCGTTCGATTCGTAGCGAAATGAGGAAAGTTCTACTAACCTATTTATGATTACCTAACTAACATAGCCGCCGCAGCGCGCTGTATGAGGGTGGCCTCCGTATAATACCAAGGTACCAACTATTGAAAACGTAAATATTTTGGATCGTATCACATACACAAATATCGTAAAAAAACGATAGTTGCGGTAAGTCTGGGACACTCGGCGTTGCGTGGTGTACATTGCGTGTTTCCGAGCCTACAAACAGTTTTTCAGATTCCTTCCCCCGACAGGCCTTTAACCCCGTTACCGGCGGAACGAACAACAAAGCTGATAGAGAAACCCTTTATACTGTACTGTGATTTAAGAGTGTGTGGGAGTTCTGATTTTGAAGACGAGTTTTCAGTGATTTTTTTGCGAGTTTCGAGATTTTTTCGAGTCGAATTAAATATTCGACTAGAAGAGCGCAATTAAATATTTATTATTACTCTTCATCTTCGTTAAGTTAAAATGTTACAAAGAACAAAATAAATCTATGGCCTTCGGAATTATAACGGTTTTTCGAGACCTGCAGAGATAAAGCACAATCGCAATTAAAAGCGAAAAAGTCTGCAAAGATCATATCAAGGATAGTCAACAGCCCATCAACCCACTTTTTAGAATAACTGTACGCCGTGATAAAGCCATAATGCAATATGGATACATCATCAATTTTGAAGGTGCTACATAGTTCACTCATTTTCAGTAGTTAAATTAAATATGTTTTGCAACCCTTGATATATAGTCACCTAAACTATATATATATACACCTAAACAGTATTATTTGCATACAATGCAGTAGATATACACAAAATAGGGGATCACATGATATGATCAGCACAACTAAGCAGAAGATGAAATTTGTTTCAGAGACGTTCATTACTTTTCACCATACTGTACCGAAAACAGCCGTTTTTAGTTCTCTAAATCGTACGCAAAATGATCGTTTTTGGATCACTTCGAATAGGAGTACTGAAAAAAACATATGGTAACTTTTGCCGTACTCTAATGTCAAAATTTGTTTATGTTACGTTTGAAAGGTTGAACGATTTCTTAACTTGTGTTTGTAAACAACTAACAGATGTGTAAATGACGATGACTATTTTGGATAACCTCAAAATTATGTAGTCTAATTTTTTAACGATTAAATAATTAATTAATGATGAAATGGTTGTTCATCACACGGAGCAAAAGTGTCTCCTTGGTACTGGATCGCATTTACAAGCTCGGCTGCGCCTCGCCTGTAAATTACGATCTCGTACCAAAAAGAGCCACTTTCGCTCCTAGTAATGAAAACTACTATTATTTAATCCGTACTGAAAACCCTAAATGAACTTCATAGCAGGAAAGTTGAGAGAACCTCTCTGGCATAGTTGTTGATTAACAAATATACATTCTGATATAAAATTTTCTACACTTAATTCAGTAGATAAAAAACATCCCTGATTGAACTTTTCTCTGGCAAACTGTGGCAAGATTGTCATAAACTGGGCGTGGCAGTTTGTATAAAGAACTCGACATAAATTGATTCATATCGGCATTCCTGAACTAACATTGCACTTCCGGCTGGAAGGCATCGAGTCCAATAACCCTGATTATCGAAAGAAGGTGAGCGGCGCGGCGGCGGCGGAGCGAGCGCGCGGCAGTAAACACATTCTTATTTAAAACGCTGTAGAAACGTAACAAACGCTGTTAAAAATTTGCAGTCCACTTTATTCCAAAGACCAGTTAATTAAGTCACCAGCACTGTTTTCAAATAATTTTTAACTTATATCGTTTAGTTTGTACTGTGAGTTATATTACTAAAACACGATTTACGAATTAAAAAAGTGAAATCTTTGTGTTTGATTTACGATAACTCTGCTTAGAAGCATCGGGGGAAAGATTCCTATAGAGAACCTTCAGTCGACTTTCTTGGGAACAATATATCAAAATTTGAGAGTCATGTGATTAATATTTACGTCGTTATTTATTTATTTCTAAAGTACTGTTATCTCAGCTATTAAACTACTTTCATGAATGAAATTAAGTAAACAATGTCTTTGAGTGAAATGTAGGTTAATTCCGTCGCAGTTTAATGTTTTTATTGGAATGGTTTCTCATAATCGATTAATATATAAACGATAGTATCATTGCGAGGCAGAGCGCAACAATGACTGTTGAAGTACAGTCTGGACCTAGTGGACCCATTTTATGTCCACTAAATCTATCTGTGGACATAAAATAAATCTGTGGCGCGCGCCTCTGCATGTCTCAGTTTTTCTCTTATAAACAACGCCTGCTTCCAGATGTAGAATTCATTGTAAAAACAATGCCGATTTACCAACATTGAACAATAGGAACCTTTCAGTTCCTCCGAACTGCATGTGCAGTGTGTGTTGGAAGCATGTGCTCTGTTGTTGTTGGCCAGTTGCTGTACCTCGTCTGGACCGCGCTCACCCGAGCAATGTTGAATTATCAACTGATTACGGATTTATCTAGTAGTATTTAAGTATTTTACTAACTGAATATTGATTGTGGAAACTATCTAATGTCATTAAAGGAAAAATGAAATGAAAATCTCAATTAACCAAAGAGTTAACAGTTCTTTAGAAATAAATTAATAACGACGTAAATATTAATCACAAGACTCTCAAATGTTGATATATTGTTCCCAAGAAAGTCGACTGAAGGTTCTCTATAGGAATTTTTACCCGATGCTTCTAAGCAGAGTTATCATAAATCAAACACAAAGAATTGACTTTTTTAATCCGTAAATCGTGTTTTTAGTAATATAACTCACAGTATAAACTAAACGATATACGTTAAAAATTATTTGAAAACACTGCTGATAAGGTGATAAGGTCATTGGAATAAAGTGGACTGCAAACTTTTAACAGCGTTTTTTACGTTTCTACAGCGTTATGAATAAGAATGTTTTTACTGCCGCGCCGCTCACCTTCTTTCAAAAATCAGGGTATAGTAAATGTATCACATAAACCAACAATTTGTAGAAGTTATGTATCAAAATTAAGGCATTCGGTTATCAACTTTTTTTTCAATTCCCACTCTAGGCCTACTTTCTGTATTCACTTAGGTAAATATAGGCTTTACTGAAGGAACTTGTTAATTGATGTGATGTTCCTCTTCCTTTTAACGCGGTTAAAAGAAATAAATTAAACATAAATCTGTTTTCTAACAAGAAACTAAATTTAATTGTATTGGGATGTAGTGATATCAAACGGACAAAACATTCAAAATTGGAACACTGATAATCCTACACCACTTGCTATCTTGAACTTTCCGAGAAAAAATTTCCTTTTCACAGTAGGCAACGGTCATGATGAGGTTATTTAAATTCAAAAAATGAAAACTGCCATGAAATGAAATGAATTGCCATTGAAGTTGTTGGCCACGCGAATATTTTTAAACCTGACTTCAGCTATCGAGCTGGTTTCGTTGGGTTAGACGTTTAAATAAATTCACCAAGATGCTATATTGATTATTACGTCTAGTTATTAAATTAATTATAATGGGTGTGCAAGCAAAATTAACAGCCATCATCGAGTAGACTATATTCCGCATTGTTTCAAAGATATCATCAGTAACCCATAATAAGTCAAATGTACAACTAAAAGATGACAACTCGTACATATCAATCACTAAAACTCCAATCATTCAAATAATACTTTTTGAACGATATTTCACAAAAAAAACAAATCCAAGACCACAGACCGTACACAATAGATACCCTTCTATGTTTGCAATCCTTTGGTGTTTGTGGTGAGTTTATGATTTGATTTTGATTTTTGCGGAAATCCCTGAAAAAAAACAAGTTTCATGACTTTCCGACAGTTGGAATCTGATTCCGTCTTTTTTAAATTAATACGAATAGTTTCCTCGCCTTAATCGTAGGAGACATGGGAGTCGTCATGGTTTTTTCCCCATAATTTTCTTATCTTATTCTTTTCCTGCTCTTTAACTTGCTTACTCTTTAAACCAAGGCGACTAATTGTTTTTGGCAGGTATGTTCTTTTATATACTTAGCTATACTACAGTATGGCCTAACGGAAAGGTATACTCTTAATCTTCATGAGAAAGTATTTTTTATATAACTGATTTTAAATCATCTGGCAGTAGATTGAAGAAGTGGGAGACTGTACAGAGGGGTGTGTTTCAGGTAGAAAAGACTCTAGCACATAATAAGATTAGTAACTCCGCAGCCAGGAGAACCAGGACAAAAAACACAGTTAAAACAGAGAACTGTATAAACAGTCAAAAGTGTTTCTGTATTTGTGTTTTCGACTACTTTTACAGTTCTCTGTCTTAACTACTGTTTTGTCCAGGTTGTCCGGGCTGTGTTTCACTGATCATTATTCTAGATTCTTTTCTACCTGAAGACAGCTTCAGATTTTAGATCTCGAAACGTCGATTCACGTTAAAACTAATCAATCAGTGATGACAAATTTCCGCTAAAATCAAAATCAAAATATACCCTCTGTAACCCATAGTAAGTCAACTGTACAGCTAAAAGATGACGATCCCCACTCCCTACATCTCCAATCATTAAAACTATACCTCATAAACGATTATTTTACCCCAAATTCCACCATAAAATCCCATACCGACAAACCAGACACCCTATCAATAAACATCTTGGCACCCATAGGACAACCCTGCACCATACCTTGTCACCCGGGTGATCCGCCGGCCTCCTGGATACCTTACACACACACGCACTCTGCACACACACACCGGTCACATTACGTACACACGACACGGACACGGACACGGACACGGGGACACGGGAACACGGCTACACGGCTGTAGGGCCAGGTCCTCGCCTTGCTCTGAATCGATATCTCCTACACCCACGACTGCTGCTGGCGCACGCGCACTGAACGACACCGACACCGCAAAAGTCGATGTTTTCGTTTCGATGTATCGCAATAACAGATGGTTTTGTTTCGTAATATCGGTGAATCGATATTTTTGGTCCGGTACGTATACAATCGCCTTAAGAAAACTTATCCTATACTCTCATATGAGCAATGCTATCGTCCGTTCTTGTTTGCTTGCTTGCTTGCTTGCTTGCACAACGATCTCAAAAACGGCTCCGTGGATTTCCTTCAAAGTCTGGAAATAAGTAATTTATGACACAAAAACGTGTTCCATGCGGATAACTCGGCCATAGAAAATCTAATAACGTAATAAATCGAATTTTAAAGTTGTAAAATTTTAACATTGGGCTTATGGGTTGCCGTGATAGTAACGAAAATAAACAAGGAAAGTGTAAACAAATGAAGTAATCATAACAGCTGTTTTGAATCTACAGCCATCAAGAGAAAATACAGCAAGTGGGATGAAGAATCCATGGAGCAATAAATAAGGTTTCTATTTATCAATTTTATGACATTGAAATATTTTATAGTAACTGAATGAACTGGTAAACACGAAATAACACCGAGCAAGGCTCGGTCCACCAGGTACTGTGTGTGTTATGGGAGTACAGAACAACATTGAATCTCGGCGAACATTTTATTTTGGCGCCCGAGGCTTGCCGAGGGCGACGACTTTTTTAAGAGGAAGAAGTTTTTTACTTTTCTCCCAAAATATACGCAACCTAATAATTAAAAAACAATATTAATTTTGTTTCGTTTTGAAATTAGCGCCTGCATGCGAGGAGCTGCAACCATTCATGCACCAGCTTTCGGGTGATAGTTGCAACATTCTTACACAATACAGACGTTCTTGCGGCTAAATCATTTTTGTCAATGTTATTTTTGTCTGGTTATTCCTGCCTCTACAATCAGTTGTTAGCGTCTGTATTCCGATGAACTTAAAAACATTTGTATGTCTGCATGGAAATTTGAAGGCGCTACACTTTTAATTATTGCACTCAGTGTTATTCTTATGGTTTACTTTAGTCTCACGGTGGGAGACAAATTGATAAATTTACTCCCGTTAGGACACAAAGTATTATTTTACTCACTCATTACAAGGAGCAAAAAGCGTCTAAACAACGCAGGTTGGGAGGAGCACCATCATCCCCATATTTGAAATTTTTATAATTGTATAATTTTTCACGAGATACACCGGTCCTTTCCCTATATCGGAAATATCGATATTTTGTTCGATATATCGTGCGTATCGATATCAACGGTTCGATATATCGACAAAAGCTACATCGCGATATTTTAAAATCGCATCCCTCCGCTCCCACCCCGCCAGCCGTGCCTCCGTTACCCGATCAACCGCTAATTTCACACTTCCGCTTTCACCGGAAATACCCGGATGCCGGTGTTTATTAAGGAGATTTGGCATAGGCATTCCGTGGAATCCAGGGTTGATTATTCGGTAATTGGAAAAAATATCGAATAATATCGATTTTGAGGGTTTTGATTTTTAATCGATCTGTTATGAAAGTGTAGTACTGATCGATAATAAACATGTGCTGTAACAGTCATTATGCAAAGTGTCCCACAAACTCTTAAGAACAGAGTAATTTCGTCGGTCAAGACAAACATTTGATACAATAATTAGTCTTCCCACAGTGATTGTGTCGTTGTGTATTTTTCTTTACAGACCAGCATAGCTAAAAACCCTAAGATATTTAACTCGAAATTAAACTTAGCATGTGTGATGGAATCGGATCAATTCCGAAAAAAAAATCAGATTCATAATAAGAAACTTTTTAAAATGATTTCTTTTTATTTTAAATTTTAATACCTCAAAATCATACATTTTTGTTAATTTTTCAAGAAGAAAGATATTTGTAAATTTTTTTGCCCGATGAACAGTATAAACATTATCAGGAATTAAATTAGGGAGTTCCAACTCCCCAAAGTAACCGCTAACCACTGTTTGGAGCGATAAATTTAAGTTCTCCTAAATAAATAGGCAAATTTAGACTTTCTCAGAAAAAGTTAAATGATCTTTATAATATTTCAATCTTTAAATAAGAAGAAATGCTGCACCTTTTCTGTCACGAAACTTAAACTTTTAAAGTTTTCAAGAATATGCCTAAAGCTTTTAAACCCTAAAACCGTCTTTATCGAAACGTCTCACTAGTCCAAAAAACTAAAAATTAATTAGGATTGTTTTAATAAGTATGTGAACACTTATTAGTAATTTGAAATCGGAAAATGCAAAAACTAATAAAATAAATTATGGTATCTGCTGATTTCCTTAGAATGGGAGGGTACGGGGAAAATACCTACTGTATGCCCTTTTCCTGGCAAGGGCGACATCAATGACGTTGGACATATCAACACTAATGTGTCTGTTGCCCTAGACACATTATCAGAGGTAATGTACCGTGGCAACATCAGAGAGTATAATAGTGTGTGCCTAAACTATATAATACTACTAGTATTATATAGAGTATATTAGAGTAACTAACTATACAGTATAATAGAGTATATTAGAGTGATAATAAAATATTATGAAGTTTAACCCAAGTAATCTGAAAAGTGAATTGCAAAGGTTGTAATTACTGAAACCGCCTGTTTTATTTTTAGATAAGTTTCTAGAGAATTTAACTCAAAACCTTTAAAACTGTGAGTAAAAGCAACAAAGTCAAAAACGGAAAACCCGGAAAATTTACAATAAAAATAAACTTAAAGAATATATAAATGTTATCTAGATTTAAACCAAAGAAAACTGGAAAACCTTAATCAAAAGCAAATTCGTATGAAGTTAACGAATGAAAAGCTTTATTTTCAACTCTTCTGTGTTTAGGGGTTCTTGCCAGCAAAATAACCGCATTCTAAAACCAGAATAAGTCTTTCATCTTTTGACAGAATTCATTTCTCAGTCTGCTGATTTGTAAAACTTGCCTCTCTTTTAAAACTCTTCATTAATTTGTATAATGGATTGTGTAACAAAGTTTGAGCAAGTTTTAACTATTCAAATTGCATTTTCACATATCTTTCAAGATGATTGTCTTTTTCAAAAAGGGGCACATTTAATCCTGACTTCCCATTTGAACTATAAACAAATACAAATTTTCAAATCAAAAGACAGCGAAACGGGACCAAACACTATAAACCTCAAAATAATTTCAGGTTACAGTTACTACACAAATGGTATCTTATTTATTTATTTTTTTTACTGCCCACCTTCACATCCCAGGACGCTAGACCTGGCCTGGAACTGTTTTGTACATTACTTCAGGCTAGGACTAGTGGGTCACGGCATTATCACATAGCGAAATGCCATTGGTGATTGGCGGGATTTGAACCCGGGCTCCGGAGGCCGGAATCCGGCGTTCATGGATGGTATTAGGCCTACAAGTTCAGGGCTTCAAGGGTCAATGACGATGAAAGATGCGATTCTGGCACCTTGCAATGTCCAATTATGAGTTAAATTAGTCACTTAAACACAGTAAAGATCATAAGTGAAATACTTAACATTCATACTGTAGCACGAAAACAAGCTCCAAAATAAAAATAATTTACCAAAACAACGACCATAAAAAAGGGATTTTAGTCGAAAAAATGTGTTACTTATAAAATAAAACCACGAAATTGAAAACGATGTAAATTATAAATCTCAACTTGAATCTTTAACGCCGAAAATGGTGGAACTCCGTGACGAGAAGTCCCAAAAGACCGATGTAAAAACTTCCATCTTAATATTCCGGGACGGTATTATGTAACTCGTTCATTTTGGTGTCAAATTAACGAAGTGGAATTCCCTCTAGGGCCTGTGGAGTTCGAAATCGTCATTTATCTCTTTTCTTTAGAAAATCTCAAAAACAACTTGCAATCTTCAATTAAGTTAAGTTTAAGATTTAAACTAGTGGCCTTCAATGCTACAAATATCTGAGTTTCCGGTAAGTTCGTTATTGATTATAGATATCCTTCCATTACAGTTTGTTTTCATTCTTTTACAGATTATAAAAAATAACTTCAAAGAGAGCTAAAACCTTCAAATTGTATAATCGTCACACAAAAACTGTGCACTGCGATCGGATGGTGTGAATAAAAATAATAATAATTATCATGTTATTGAGCCAGAATTGACAACATAGTTGCATTATTTTACATTAGTTGCAGTTATTATACACATCAAATTTTTCTTCATTAATTTTCACAGCAATTAATATACATTATCATACTTTATTGTATCCAGGTATTTTTGAAATTTATAGCAGGAAGAGACAATCAAAGAGATTTTGGGTGTTTTCTCAATTTTTTTGAAATCTAAATCCTTGAGAAAACTATGTAGAAAATTGTAGATTTATATTTCACATATTTGTTTTAGATCAATAATTCGATAAGGCGGCAACTTTTGAAGACTTATCAAAGTTGTAGCTGTCTCACTTGAGAGAAAGTGGGCATAAAGTAACGTAGCGCCGGTGCTGCCAGGAACGGGAGTTTCCCCAGTTTTTGGGTATTTTTTAGTCTGTTGGGGGATTTCGCAGGGATTAGGAAAAAACCTGGCAAGACCGAATATTTGAGACATGAGCTTCTTGATATAACCAATATGCTATATTATATTACAGCTGATTATTAAGCCGGGGATTTAAAAAAATAATCCTGTTAAAATCCAATCATCATGCAATACATTTGGGAAATAACGGTTTTATTAACTTTTTTTATTAAATTAACTCTTTCAACAAGCAATTACAGATTAAAAGTCCGCCCCCCCCCTGGTTGGCTGTTTTTAAACTTTTGCTGGGATCTTTTTCGGGTACCCTATTTTGGCACTTTATGATTTGTGCAAGGATTAACACCGTTTTACCGGGTAGACGTGAGTCCTTATTTTTCCCGATTGGCGGTAAAATGTCCGACCCAGTCTGACAACCCTGCGTAACACCACAGCACCGCAACATTACATAGGTCATTTACAGTTTGAATCAAATGTCATGGCACAGTATGCTTATAGGACTAATGTTGAATTTTAGCGTTAGGCTTACGGACGGGCAGCCACGCCCGTCCGTTTTGGGTTTGGGCTTTTGGCCACGTTACAGTATTAGACCAGAACTAAACACATATCGGTCCGGAACGGTTTCAAAATGAAAAGTCAACACGGTTCAGCCGCGACGGATATTAATACCGTCCCGGGCGCCGGCGCCGCCGAGATGCAGGTATGCAGACAGACTGCAGCTGGCACCGCTACAGACGTGCATGAGGCCAACTGGGCTACGGCAACGTCCGCGTGCAACGACCCTGCTCACGTTAGCGGCCATAATTAAATTTGTTTCCTTATGTTTTATTTTGTTCTTCTTTTAGCGAATTTCCTTAAAGGAATAAGCTATTACGGTAGTACTCATGGTAAGACCTAAGTCCGAGACCATGTTAACTTTTCATTTTGGGGTCCCCAGAAGCAAAAAAACCATTCGTTCAAATTTATATATATATATATATATATATATATATATATATATATATGTCTGTTAACACGATAGAGGGCGTAAATCTGGTCCGATCTTAATGAAATTTGGTACGGACGTGTAAAGTGATAATCACTCGGACGAGTTCGTGAACCAGCCCGATCGGACCACCGGTAGGGGGGGTAAAGGGGGATAAACCCCCCAAAAATGGGTTTTTAAGCTTTTCACATAGAAAAATAAAATATATCAAATTTTTGTTGGCACCATTGAATTCAGCTAAAAAAACAAACAATTTAGTATTTTGAATCACTGCTCTATGTCCATTGTTTACCGAGATATTGAAAGTGGTAAACACAGTACGTTGTCTCAATGTTAACCTTATGGGAAATAAGTAAAATTCTATATCTCGCCTATTTCTCAACATAACTCGATAAAACTTTGTAAATGGGTTCTTCTAGTTCAGATCTACTAAATATTAAATTAAAACCAACCAGTTGAAATATACCTATAGCAGCAAACCTGCATTCTTATGGAGCTTACAAAAACATGTCAAATCTCGCTGTGTTGGACTAAAATATGTTGTTTTGCATTTGAAATTCGCTGAGTATGCAGGTCTGCTGCAACGGGGGTATTTTGTTTTTTTTTAATTCATTTTTCCTGACGTCGGTGTTTAACGACTGTTTAGTATGCTGAGAAAAAAAACTATGCAAACATCATTAATCAGATAACACTGATGTTAAGATTGTTATATGATTTAGGGTTTATTTATTTGAGGCTCCATTACTTATCAATTGGACGAGTTACCAGAGGGAGCGGCTTGGTAGAACGCGGATGTCATGAGACAAATACAAACATTTAGTAGTAAAAGAAAAGCCACCTCTTTAATCTGCCAAGACCCAAATTGTATTGTGCTGACAAGAAGAGCAAAATATCCCCCGTCTCAGCAAACCTGCAAAATCAGCGAATTTACAAATAGACAAAAAACCGGTAATTAATCAATTATTACTAAAATAAAAATGTAAACAAGTGATATACTTATTTACTAAAATAACATTTCATTGCTTGTTTTGCATAGTCTGTGTTAAAAAATATTAGTAAATAAGTAGTTACATTACAAACAGTTTCCTTTTAAATAAGTAGGCTAGATTTTTTGTTATTGTAATCACTCAAAAAGTTAAAAAATTATCTACCTAAAAAAAAGTTATTAAATACCTATGATGAACTCAAGAAATACACTACGGGATACGCTGAAAACCTGAGATAAAAGTGAATAAGAAAAACTGGCAAAAAAATTGGCAAAGACAACATTGGCAAACGACGATGCTAAAGTGCATTGGGGGAAAAACATATCCTGAGGAGATCAATGGACTTACAGATATTATTTAAAATACCAAATTGTTTGATTTTTCGAGCTAAATAATTAAATGGTGAAAACAATAATTGGGTAAATTTAATTTTTTATTCTAAAATAAAAAAAATCATTTTTGGGAGGTACATGGAGTTATTACCCCACTTTGGATATTTCAATCTGGCTGTTTTACGAACTCGTCCAAGAGAACCTAGTTATAGATGTCTTTACCAAATTTTGTTCCTATCGGACAATATTTACGAGAGTTATCGTGCTACCAGACACTCAAAAAATAAAATTTAAATTCCCAACTAAGCCCATTTTAAATTTTGAAACAAATCGTGATAAAAGTGCGTTTTCACAATAAACTCACTTCATAACCAGAAAGTAAACATAAAAAGCTATTAATTAAAATAAATATTAATACGATTATTGAGGTTACCCTGAACAGATATTTTTTGTTCATTCTGTTAAAACGACGGCAATAGCTTATTCCAGAGGAAATTCGCCAAAAGGAGAAACAAGTTAACGTAAAACCTCTAGGACACCTCAGCGCTAAGCCACATTTAAGATTAAGATTATTAACTAGATGCCTCCGCGACTCCTAATCTCATCTTACACCCACTTAGTTAGGGTATTGAAATCAAGGCTGTTTCACCTGCCTAATGGAACAGTACATTACCTAATTTGTTTTTTATGTCCGCATACTCCTTTAGTTACTAAGATTACAATTTTAATATCGTACATTAATGAGATATCAAGAATAGTAAATTACTAAGTTTATTTTGAGTTTTGAGAGGAAAACATCGAGTAAACTAAAATTACCAATGATTTATAGTGACATCAGGAACGTTAAAATATAGAACAGAATATACTTAACGGAGATACAATAAAAGGTCTAACTCGTGATAAAAACTGAAGTTAAAATTAATTTTCGGTACTTACAGCTTTTAACTACAGTAGTAAATTTCATCCCTTAAACAATCCTCATAAAAGATTCTAATCATAAACAACGATACAATTATCTGCATCCGCAGAAGACACTTCTCCAAACATGCAATAGCACAAAATGCAACATAAACTAAATTCTAAATCAAAAGATGACAGAGTTACTATAAAATCTTTTTCCAAATGGCTGCAGCTCCATCCATAAATACCTGGATAGAAAACGTGGACGTTAAAACGTTTCCAACTCTTTCAGTAGCATTGGATGTACTGTACGTTAAATTAATTTAAATCCTATACGTAATAAATAAGTCTTCTTACTAATTCAGTTAAGTATTTCACCAAAAAATTCTAAACATGACGGGAATACGTTAATTCGAACCGGAACGAAGCAAGTACAGTGGACAGTGGCAGCCAGCAGTGTCGATCGATACCGGATTGCCGTGTCGTACTGCAGTGGCGAGTCGTAGCTTTTCCTTTCGTTCCACGTCAAGTAGGTACGTCAACCCCGGGTAACTACCGGCTATGTTTAGACCACTACAGCAAGTACAGTGGACAGTAGGAGCCAGTGTCGTACTGCAGTGTCGAGTCGTGGCTTTTCCTTTCGTTCCACGTCAAGTAGGTACGTCAACCCCGGGTTACCACCGGCTATGTTTAGACCACTGCAGCAAGTACAGTGGACAGTAGGAGACAGTGTCGTACTGCAGTGGCGAGTCGTGGCTTTTCCTTTCGTTCCACGTCAAGTAGGTACGTCAACCCCGGGTGACCACCGGCTATGTTTAGACCACTACAGCAAGTACAGTGGACAGTAGGAGCTAGTGTCGTACTGCAGTGGCGAGTCGTGGCTTTTCCTTTCGTTCCACGTCAAGTAGGTACGTCAACCCCGGGTGACCACCGGCTATGTTTAGACCACTACAGCAAGTACAGTGGACAGTAGGAGCCAGTGTCGTACTGCTGTGGCGAGTCGTAGCTTTTCCTTTCGTTCCACGTCAAGTAGGTACGTCAACCCCGGGTGACCACCGGCTATGTTTAGACACTACAACAAGTACAGTGGACAGTAAGAGCCAGTGTCGTACTGCAGTGGCGAGTCGTAGCTTTTCCTTTCGTTCCACGTCAAGTAGGTACGTCAACCCCGGGTGACCACCGGCTACGTTTAGACCACTACAGCAAGTACAGTGGACAGTAGGAGCCAGTGTCGTACTGCAGTGGCGAGTCGTGGCTTTTCCTTTCGTTCCACGTCAAGTAGGTACGTCAACCCCGGGTGACCACCGGCTATGTTTAGACCACTACAGCAAGTACAGTAGACAGTAGGAGCCAGTGTCGTACTGCAGTGGCGAGTCGTAGCTTTTCCTTTCGTTCCACGTCAAGTAGGTACGTCAACCCCGGGTGACCACCGGCTATGTTTAGACCACTACAGCAAGTACAGTGGACAGTAGGAGCCAGTGTCGTACTGCAGTGGCGAGTCGTGGCTTTTCCTTTCGTTCCACGTCAAGTAGGTACGTCAACCCCGGGTGACCACCGGCTATGTTTAGACCACTACAGCAAGTACAGTGGACAGTAGGAGCCAGTGTCGTACTGCAGTGGCGAGTCGTAGATTTTCCTTTCGTTCCACGTCAAGTAGGTAGGTCAACCCCGGGTGACCACCGGCTATGTTTACACCACTACAGCAAGTACAGTGGACAGTAGGAGTCAGTGTCGTACTGCAGTGGCGAGTCGTAGCTTTTCCTTTCGTTCCACGTCAAGTAGGTAGGCCAACCCCGGGTGACCACCGGCTATGTTTAGACCACTACAGCAAGTACAGTGGACAGTAGGAGCCAGTGTCGTACTGCAGTGGCGAGTCGTGGCTTTTCCTTTCGTTCCACGTCAAGTAGGTACGTCAACCCCGGGTGACCACCGGCTACGTTTAGACCACTACAGCAAGTACAGTGGACAGTAGGAGCCAGTGTCGTACTGCAGTGGCGAGTCGTAGCTTTTCCTTTCGTTCCACGTCAAGTAGGTACGTCAACCCCGGGTGACCACCGGCTATGTTTAGACCACTACAGCAAGTACAGTGGACAGTAGGAGCCAGTGTCGTACTGCAGTGGCGAGTCGTAGCTTTTCCTTTCGTTCCACGTCAAGTAGGTACGTCAACCCCGGGTGACCACCGGCTATGTTTACACCACTACAGCAAGTACAGTGGGCAGTAGGAGACAGTGTCGTACTGCAGTGGCGAGTCGTAGCTTTTCCCTTCGTTCCACGTCAAGTAGGTACGTCAACCCCGGGTGACCACCGGCTATGTTTAGACCACTACAGCAAGTACAGTGGACAGTAGGAGCCAGTGTCGTACTGCAGTGGCGAGTGTAGCTTTTCCTTTCGTTCCACGTCAAGTAGGTACGTCAACCCCGGGTGACCACCGGCTATGTTTAGACCACTACAGCAAGTACAGTGGACAGTAGGAGCCAGTGTCGTACTGCAGTGGCGAGTCGTAGCTTTTCCTTTCGTTCCACGTCAAGTAGGTACGTCAACCCCGGGTGACCACCGGCTATGTTTAGACCACTACAGCAAGTACAGTGGACAGTAGGAGCCAGTGTCGTACTGCAGTGGCGAGTCGTAGCTTTTCCCTTCGTTCCACGTCAAGTAGGTACGTCAACCCCGGGTGACCACCGGCTATGTTTAGACCACTGCAGCAAGTACAGTGGACAGTAGGAGCCAGTGTCGTACTGCAGTGGCGAGTCGTAGCTTTTCCCTTCGTTCCACGTCAAGTAGGTAGGTCAACCCCGGGTGACCACCGGCTATGTTTAGACCACTGCAGCAAGTACAGTGGACAGTAGGAGCCAGTGTAGTACTGCAGTGGCGAGTCGTAGCTTTTCCTTTCGTTCCACGTCAAGTAGGTACGTCAACCCCGGGTGACCACCGGCTATGTTTAGACCACTGCAGCAAGTACAGTGGACAGTAGGAGCCAGTGTCGTACTGCAGTGGCGAGTCGTAGCTTTTCCCTTCGTTCCACGTCAAGTAGGTACGTCAACCCCGGGTGACCACCGGCTATGTTTAGACCACTGCAGCAAGTACAGTGGACAGTAGGAGCCAGTGTCGTACTGCAGTGGCGAGTCGTAGCTTTTCCCTTCGTTCCACGTCAGGTAGGTAGGTCAACCCCGGGTGACCACCGGCTATGTTTAGACCACTGCAGCAAGTACAGTGGACAGTAGGAGCCAGTGTCGTACTGCTGTGGCGAGTCGTAGCTTTTCCCTTCGTTCCACGTCAAGTAGGTACGTCAACCCCGGGTGACCACCGGCTATGTTTAGACCACTACAGCAAGTACAGTGGACAGTAGGAGCCAGTGTCGTACTGCAGTGGCGAGTCGTAGCTTTTCCCTTCGTTCCACGTCAAGTAGGTAGGTCAACCCCGGGTGACCACCGGCTATGTTTAGACCACTGCAGCAAGTACAGTGGACAGTAGGAGCCAGTGTCGTACTGCAGTGGCGAGTCGTAGCTTTTCCCTTCGTTCCACGTCAAGTAGGTACGTCAACCCCGGGTGACCACCGACTATGTTTAGACCACTGCAGCAAGTACAGTGGACAGTAGGAGCCAGTGTCGTACTGCAGTGGCGAGTCGTAGCTTTTCCCTTCGTTCCACGTCAAGTAGGTACGTCAACCCCGGGTGACCACCGGCTATGTTTAGACCACTGCAGCAAGTACAGTGGACAGTAGGAGCCAGTGTAGTACTGCAGTGGCGAGTCGTAGCTTTTCCTTTCGTTCCACGTCAAGTAGGTACGTCAACCCCGGGTGACCACCGGCTATGTTTAGACCACTGCAGCAAGTACAGTGGACAGTAGGAGCCAGTGTCGTACTGCAGTGGCGAGTCGTAGCTTTTCCCTTCGTTCCACGTCAAGTAGGTACGTCAACCCCGGGTGACCACCGGCTATGTTTAGACCACTGCAGCAAGTACAGTGGACAGTAGGAGCCAGTGTCGTACTGCAGTGGCGAGTCGTAGCTTTTCCCTTCGTTCCACGTCAGGTAGGTAGGTCAACCCCGGGTGACCACCGGCTATGTTTAGACCACTGCAGCAAGTACAGTGGACAGTAGGAGCCAGTGTCGTACTGCTGTGGCGAGTCGTAGCTTTTCCCTTCGTTCCACGTCAAGTAGGTACGTCAACCCCGGGTGACCACCGGCTATGTTTAGACCACTACAGCAAGTACAGTGGACAGTAGGAGCCAGTGTCGTACTGCAGTGGCGAGTCGTAGCTTTTCCCTTCGTTCCACGTCAAGTAGGTAGGTCAACCCCGGGTGACCACCGGCTATGTTTAGACCACTGCAGCAAGTACAGTGGACAGTAGGAGCCAGTGTCGTACTGCAGTGGCGAGTCGTAGCTTTTCCCTTCGTTCCACGTCAAGTAGGTACGTCAACCCCGGGTGACCACCGACTATGTTTAGACCACTGCAGCAAGTACAGTGGACAGTAGGAGCCAGTGTCGTACTGCAGTGGCGAGTCGTAGCTTTTCCCTTCGTTCCACGTCAAGTAGGTACGTCAACCCCGGGTGACCACCGGCTATGTTTAGACCACTGCAGCAAGTACAGTGGACAGTAGGAGCCAGTGTCGTACTGCAGTGGCGAGTCGTAGCTTTTCCCTTCGTTCCACGTCAAGTAGGTACGTCAACCCCGGGTGACCACCGGCTATGTTTAGACCACTACAGCAAGTACAGTACAGTGGACAGTAGGAGCCAGTGTCGTACTGCAGTGGCGAGTCGTGGCTTTTCCTTTCGTTCCACGTCAAGTAGGTACGTCAACCCCGGGTGACCACAGGCTATGTTTAGACCACTACAGCAAGTACAGTGGACAGTAGGAGCCTGTGTCGTACTGCAGTGGCGAGTGTTGGCTTTTCCTTTCGTTCCACGTCAAGTAGGTACGTCAACCCCGGGTGACCACCGGCCATGTTTAGACCACTGCAGTAAGTACAGTGGACAGTAGGAGCCAGTGTCGTACTGCAGTGGCGAGTCGTAGCTTTTCCTTTCGTTCCACGTCAAGTAGGTACGTCGACCCCGGGTGACCACCGGCTATGTTTGGACCACTACGGCAAGTACAGTGGACAGTAGGAGCCAGTGTCGTACTGCAGTGGCGAGTCGTGGCTTTTCCTTTCGTTCCACGTCAAGTAGGTACGTCGACCCCGGGTGACCACCGGCTATGTTTGGACCACTACAGCAAGTACAGTGGACAGTAGGAGCCAGTGTCGTACTGCAGTGGCGAGTCGTAGCTTTTCCTTTCGTTCCACGTCAAGTAGGTACGTCAACCCCGGGTGACCACCGGCTATGTTTAGACCACTACGGCAAGTACAGTGGACAGTAGGAGCCAGTGTCGTACTGCAGTGGCGAGTCGTAGCTTTTCCTTTCGTTCCACGTCAAGTAGGTACGTCAACCCCGGGTACCACCGGCTATGTTTAGACCACTACAGCAAGTACAGTGGACAGTAGGAGCCAGTGTCGTACTGCAGTGGCGAGTCGTGGCTTTTCCTTTCGTTCCACGTCAAGTAGGTACGTCAACCCCGGGTGACCACCGGCTATGTTTAGACCACTACAGCAAGTACAGTACAGTGGACAGTAGGAGCCAGTGTCGTACTGCAGTGGCGAGTCGTAGCTTTTCCCTTCGTTCCACGTCAAGTAGGTACGTCAACCCCGGGTGACCACCGGCTATGTTTAGACCACTACAGCAAGTACAGTGGACAGTAGGAGCCAGTGTCGTACTGCAGTGGCGAGTCGTAGCTTTTCCCTTCGTTCCACGTCAAGTAGGTACGTCAACCCCGGGTGACCACCGGCTATGTTTAGACCACTGCAGCAAGTACAGTGGACAGTAGGAGCCAGTGTCGTACTGCAGTGGCGAGTCGTAGCTTTTCCCTTCGTTACACGTCAAGTAGGTACGTCAACCCCGGGTGACCACCGGCTATGTTTAGACCACTGCAGCAAGTACAGTGGACAGTAGGAGCCAGTGTCGTACTGCAGTGGCGAGTCGTAGCTTTTCCCTTCGTTCCACGTCAAGTAGGTAGGTCAACCCCGGGTGACCACCGGCTATGTTTAGACCACTGCAGCAAGTACAGTGGACAGTAGGAGCCAGTGTCGTACTGCAGTGGCGAGTCGTAGCTTTTCCTTTCGTTCCACGTCAAGTAGGTACGTCAACCCCGGGTGACCACCGGCTATGTTTAGACCACTACAGCAAGTACAGTGGACAGTAGGAGCCAGTGTCGTACTGCTGTGGCGAGTCGTAGCTTTTCCTTTCGTTCCACGTCAAGTAGGTACGTCAACATCCGGTGACCACCGGCTATGTTTAGACCACTACAGCAAGTACAGTGGACAGTAGGAGCCAGTGTCGTACTGCAGTAGCGAGTCGTGGCTTTTCCTTTCGTTCCACGTCAAGTAGGTACGTCAACATCCGGTGACCACCGGCTATGTTTAGACCACTACAGCAAGTACAGTGGACAGTAGGAGCCAGTGTCGTACTGCAGTGGCGAGTCGTGGCTTTTCCTTTCGTTCCACGTCAAGTAGGTACGTCAACATCCGGTGACCACCGGCTATGTTTAGACCACTACAGCAAGTACAGTGGACAGTAGGGCCAGTGTCGTACTGCAGTGGCGAGTCGTGGCTTTTCCTTTCGTTCCACGTCAAGTAGGTACGTCAACCCCGGGTGACCACCGGCTATGTTTAGACCACTACAGCAAGTACAGTGGACAGTAGGAGCCAGTGTCGTACTGCAGTGGCGAGTCGTGGCTTTTCCTTTCGTTCCACGTCAGGTAGGTACGTCAACCCCGGGTACCACCGGCTATGTTTAGACCACTACAGCAAGTACAGTGGACAGTAGGAGCCTGTGTCGTACTGCAGTGGCGAGTCGTGGCTTTTCCTTTCGTTCCACGTCAAGTAGGTACGTCAACCCCGGGTGACCACCGGCTATGTTTAGACCACTACAGCAAGTACAGTGGACAGTAGGAGTCAGTGTCGTACTGCAGTGGCGAGTCGTAGCTTTTCCTTTCGTTCCACGTCAAGTAGGTACGTCAACCCCGGGTGACCACCGGCTATGTTTAGACCACTACAGCAAGTACAGTGGACAGTAGGAGTCATTGTCGTACTGCAGTGGCGAGTCGTAGCTTTTCCTTTCGTTCCACGTCAAGTAGGTACGTCAACCCCGGGTGACCACCGGCTATGTTTAGACCACTACAGCAAGTACAGTGGACAGTAGGAGCCAGTGTCGTACTGCAGTGGCGAGTCGTGGCTTTTCCTTTCGTTCCACGTCAAGTAGGTACGTCAACCCCGGGTGACCACCGGCTATGTTTAGACCACTACAGCAAGTACAGTGGACAGTAGGAGCCAGTGTCGTACTGCAGTGGCGAGTCGTGGCTTTTCCTTTCGTTCCACGTCAAGTAGGTACGTCAACCCCGGGTTACCACCGGCTATGTTTAGACCACTACAGCAAGTACAGTGGACAGTAGGAGCCAGTGTCGTACTGCAGTGGCGAGTCGTGGCTTTTCCTTTCGTTCCACGTCAAGTAGGTACGTCAACCCCGGGTTACCACCGGCTATGTTTAGACCACTACAGCAAGTACAGTGGACAGTAGGAGCCAGTGTCGTACTGCTGTGGCGAGTCGTAGCTTTTCCTTTCGTTCCACGTCAAGTAGGTACGTCAACCCCGGGTGACCACCGGCTATGTTTAGACCACTACAGCAAGTACAGTGGACAGTAGGAGCCAGTGTCGTACTGCAGTGGCGAGTCGTAGCTTTTCCTTTCGTTCCACGTCAAGTAGGTACGTCAACCCCGGGTGACCACCGGCTATGTTTAGACCACTACAGCAAGTACAGTGGACAGTAGGAGCCAGTGTCGTACTGCAGTGGCGAGTCGTGGCTTTTCCTTTCGTTCCACGTCAAGTAGGTACGTCAACCCCGGGTGGCCACCGGCTATGTTTAGCCCACTACAGCAAGTACAGTGGACAGTAGGAGCCCGTGTCGTACTGCAGTGGCGAGTCGTGGCTTTTCCTTTCGTTCCACGTCAAGTAGGTACGTCAACCCCGGGTGACCACCGGCTATGTTTAGACCACTACAGCAAGTACAGTGGACAGTAGGAGCCAGTGTCGTACTGCAGTGGCGAGTCGTGGCTTTTCCTTTCGTTCCACGTCAAGTAGGTACGTCAACCCCGGGTGACCACAGGCTATGTTTAGACCACTACAGCAAGTACAGTGGACAGTAGGAGTCAGTGTCGTACTGCAGTGGCGAGTCGTGGCTTTTCCTTTCGTTCCACGTCAAGTAGGTACGTCAACCCCGGGTGACCAACGAGCTATGTTTGACCCGTTTTGCTCAGAATAAGCGTCCTGGAAGGAAGAGTTGGGGCTTTTTTTATAGTGGGTGATGTTTATTGTTCGTGAAGGGGTATCGTTTTAATTCAAAAATTAGTTACAAAATTAGCTTCTCGTTATACCGTTGCGAAAACTGCAATTTTCAATACGTGTGATGTGGGCCTAAATAAGCTCTTTTCGCCTTAGGGAGGAAAAGAATCAGCTGATGTCGAGGACGTCAGCTGTTGGTTTATAATTTACTAAAATTGTAAACGTGTGCACAGCAACATCGAGGATGAGCTACCGATTGCATCGAAAGGGGTTATCGTTTTTATTATCAATTGTAACCCTAACTTTACACTAGCATGTAGTAGTGTCGTCACTTGAACACACTAATTACATTGTTGTTATACCAATACAGGTTTACCAACATCTCTTGTGTTACCACTTTATTGATTACACTGGTTAGGTGCAAACTTGAATGGCAACACTGATATTTGTAAAAACAAATATTAGTGTCATCACTCAAGATTGCATCTTTCCAATAGTAGATAATTGTTGTAACACTTGAAGTGAACACAAAGGACTTTTGTAAACCTGTATTGGTATCACAACAATGTAATTAGTGTGTTCAAGTGACGACTCTGCTTAATTCATTGTTGCATTGTTGTTGGTTTTAATCGATTTGTGAAAACCGCGTTCAATGCGTTCGATACATTGATAGCTGTTCATTGTTGTCAGTGTAACCTGACACAAATAAAACAATCAATAGATAGATTTTTAACAGTAAGAACAAGATGAAAGCCTCTTTAAAGGTAATATTTTGGTTTTCTTAAGTAGTTAGCCTGTTGCATCGAGCGGTAAAACGAAAAATATCACATGGGCCTAAAAAGCTGCTTTTTGTCACTCGGTCATTTTTCGACCTCGGCTGAGCCTCGTAAAAAAAGTGTTAATTTACGCCCTACTAATGAAATATCCTAATTATTTAATCCTGAATCTGTTTGATTTATTTATTGATAATAAATAAATAATGATTCAGAAGGAAGTGGGAGTAATTTCTCCCACGACAGAGTTTTTTTTAACTAAAGTCATGAGACGATCCGTAATCTAGAGCAAGAACTACAGTAGGACGGCGGCGGAATATAGAGGGACACGGTCAAGACGCGGCGAGAGGGCGGACGGCGGTACGTGCTCAAGTCGCCCTCTCCGCGCTGTTATCTCCGCCGCCTCGACCACGAGGGCCGAGCTTTGCTGGATGATTTGTAATTCATTTGCGACATTGCGAGTTATCAAAATAGATTCCACCCGCCCTGACTTCTCCTATTCTATACTCTATTAGCAATGTATGCCTGATTGGTTGCTTGGTTGCACAAATATCTAAAAAAAACCGCTTCTTACAAGCCGAAATAAGGATTTTCTTATAATGCAGGGATAAAACGTATTTGCGTGCTCAAAAACCCATTCCTTGCAGGTCCCATTAACAGTAAAAAACGAATTAGGCCTACGTGAAAGGCGAATTTTGAAGCTGTAAAACTTTAACATTTGCCATAAAATTGTCATAAAATTGTGCATTGTTGTACACTTAGTGTAATGTTAATGGTGCAAAGCCTCCACTAAGTTCAACAATTAATTTGAAGAAATATTACTCAACTTTTGATCCGATCATATGTCGGGAACATTCTTAAACACAAACATTTTTTTTAACAAGTAACAATTATTTAGGGCAATATAAATGGTGCCCGAAACCGTTGTAACAAATACAGGGTGTTCAAAAAATGTGGGGCAATAATTTGCGTAGAGATTCCTTGGGTCAAAATAAGCAAAAAAGTTTATGTAAACATAGGTCCTAAAGAGCTTCGTTTTCCGTCTGTGTGTCAGTTTATGATTTTTACGTATTTAATCATATCTCCCGAACAACTTAACGTATAAACTCCAAACTTGGTATATGGATAACCACTATTAAGAACTATTTTTGTAAGAAGAATCAAATTTCTACTTTTTACCATTTCAAAATGGCGACTGATTTTTGTTTTCAAAGCTAAATAACTTAAAAACCGTAAATTTTTGGAAAACTTATACAAGTGACGAAAAAGTAGTGAAATTTAATCTACTGTCCGCCGATAGCTTGATGGCTAGCGGGAAAAGTGCAGGGGGGGGGAGGAGTGCGCTTGCTATTGGCTGAGCCGTTCCCCTCTCGCCGCAAACGCGACACTAGTAGCCGACCTGAAAATGTAGTCTGTACTATACTGATGCCGATGCCGTTGCGTACTCCCCGCGCTGACGTACTCACCTGCGGTGCGCCGGGCATTTAGTTGCGCCCGAATGGTTTGTCCATTTTTACGTACGGATGCAATCACGAAACAGGAAAATAAATACCTTTATCACAAAAAAACTAATTTTAAAACTTTCATTCGCACGAATAGAGCATAATGGCGTGAATAGAAGAAGCTTGGATGTTTACAAACAAAACTGGATCAATTTGGATTTTCAAACGTGGAAAATGAAACAATAACATATGATCAATTGATTTAACTATGAATTTTTAACAAGGTAAATGCAGACGGGTAGTAGCGTCGTTGTTATGGTGACCAGCCTGCTATCCCCCCCCTCAAATTTATCCCGCTAGCCATCAAGTCATCGGTGGACAGTAATTAACGATGATATGAAGATTATAACAATTGGACCACTAATAATGGAGAAATTTAAAAATTTTCCGAATAAAAACATGCAAATATCAGACATAATGTTCTAAGGAACCATGTTTTTATGCAGAAAAGTTAAAATTTCTTCGTTATTAGTGGTCCGATTATCATAATCTTAATATCAGCATTAATTGGATTAAATTCTGCAACTTTTTTGCCTCATGTATAATTTTTCTAAAATTTACGGTTTTCAAGATATATAGCTTTGAAAACAAAAAACAGTCGCCAATTTGAAATGGTACAAAGTAGAAATTTGATACTTCTAAAAAAAATAGTTCTTAATAGTGGTTACCCATATACCAAGTTTGAAGTTTATAAGTTAAGTGGTTCGTGAGATATGATTAAATATGTAAAAATCATAAAACAGACACACAGACGGAAAACGAAGCACTTTAGGACCTATGTTTATATAAACTTTTTTGCTTATTTTTACCCAAGGAATCACTACGTAAATTATTGCCCCACATTTTTTGAACACCCTGTATAACTTGAACAGCGTTATTCCTTGGCTCAAGACAAACATTTTCAACATTGGGAACATAGGTCTCCCATTCCTGCCATTTATGTTAGAAATTTCAAAGTTACCCCAAGTTTTAAATATTATAATTAGGTAAAAATTTATAGAGTCAGATAGATGGAATCCAGGCATGGAGGAATCTTAAATTCCATGTAAAAATTGTTAGTCCTGATGGAATAACACTAACTACTGTATACGTTAAATTAGTTGCAGGACACCCTGTAAAATTTATTTTAAAAGAACCAATTTCAGAAATGAAATAAATATATTTTACTATTATTTTAATGTTGATTTTAATTTCAAATTTTATAAATTATAATAATGTAATTTTTTATTCCCAACCGTAACAGCTCCAACATTTTTTTATTTTCGTGCTAAACCCCATCACTTAAATCTTAAATCAAGGGTTAAATCAACTCATGAACCTAAGGCTCGCATTACACTGTCAAATATTTTGTAAAAGATCTTTTATAAAATGTTTATTTGACCAATCAAAATTTAGCTTTTTGTTTTAAAAATAAGCTAGCTTGAATTTTGATTATTCAGGCAAATCTTTTATAAAATATTTAATAGCGTAATGCGGGACTGGTGACGCCACAACTTCCCGGTTTGAGGTTAAAAAAACAACAAGCTTAGGTAAAAAAAAAACAAGTTGCTCATGAAGACTTACAGAAAGGTTTTCCTTAAAGCCCAACAAACCGGGGATGAAGTGAGCGGGAATGAAAGAAGCTCAGGGCTCAGGGGCTCAGTGACAATACGGGCTCCACCGCCGCGCCGGCATGCGGCGGCGTCGTTTATATATACATTGTACACTGTTTACCGTTCAGCCGCTATATTGTGTTTACTTTTATACTTTTGTTACTCATCTCTAGGTAGATAAAAGTTACATTATAGAAAAAATAAAATAAAATAAATGTGAAAGCACATTTATAAGCAGAGGAATGGAAATTGTAGTGATAAAGACACTATAGCTAGTCGGGAACGCTAAATTAAGTTGCTTCCATTTTAGAATTAATGTTTGCTTTAGAATAAATATTTTAAAAAATCACTTCACTTTTTATATTGAACGTTTTGCTAACGTTATGGAATATTTGCGCAACGTAATAAAATGTATGGATATGAAACCAATCAATCATCAATATATATATATAAAGAGAGTTGTGTGTTGGTATATTTCGGGCTACAGCCAAAACTACATATCGTAGACACTTGATCTTGGTGTCAAACTAAAGCTTGGGATCTCATGATGTGCACTATGGTGGTTTGGTTTTGATATCTTTAGGGGCTTAGGTCCAGGATCGTCCTAAAGGGACGTATGTCAAGGATTTGGGGAGTGCTTTGAATTGTTGCTATGGTTACCATTATTTCTAATGGTAGTTATTTCTAGCTACTATCGTTACTAACAGAATACAGAACAAAGAAACAACTAGAATACGATAAGAAAAAATAATCTCCCGGGCAAAGGCGGGGTTATCAGCTAGTTAATAATAATCGATATCAATATCAAAACCAATATCAAATATAAAAATCTTTGCGCAGCGGTACTCAAACAAGCAATGGTACTTACATTGCAAATTTTAGACGGATAAATGTCTATATATAGATCGAGGGATAGAGATTTTCAACCTCTGTTGGGAGTTGAACCCCGGCTTTCTGGATGAAGCCTGGCAGTGGCAGGCAATACTGACTCAAAAACGCGTTCTGTTATGTGAAAACCCACTGCCATGTGAAAACCCTGACTTCAAATTTCAGTGAAGGTAAGATTTATAAAATCACAGACATTATATGTCAGGGACCTATGACAAGGATTTTGGGAGTGCTTTGAATAGTTGCTATGGTTACTATTAGAATCTATATTACTAATTCTGTAAGCGACTTTTTTAAATCAAAATTGTGAGAGTTTGACAGCTCGCAGGATGATGGGAGATGGCTCAAATGAAAGGTCTCGGTCCCAGGGGGTCGGGAAAAATATCAGATTATGTCCAAATCTATTACTTATTTAATACACGAGCAGTTTTTTTGTTACAAAGACTCCTCCTAAACTACTGAACCGATTTTCATGTTTTTGGTGTCATTGGAAAGAGCTTGGCGTGAAGTTTTGCAGGAAATAAAATTTAAAAAGGTTTGACTAAAGCGAAGAGCCCTAGGCGCCCTTAAAGTTTCGTATTAGTCCATAAGATTTAACATGGGAATAGAAATTTCAAATAAAGCAGCTGATTGGAGCAAACAAAGTTTTTCAGCAAAGCCATATGTTGTTAATGGAATTGAAACCATTGCATGTAGAGCTGGAGCAAGGCCACACAGTGTGGCCTTGGCTGGAGGCATTTCAGTTGATAGTCAGAATTCAGTTTGAAGAACATTTATTTTGAATCACATGTGTGAAGATCTTAATATTTACAAATGTTTATATTCCAAAGAAACATACTAAAAGGAGAAATAAATTCTTATGTATAAGTTCTATAAATATAAATAGAAGAAAAAAGAAACAGATTTAACATTGATTATAAGTAGATTTATTGAATTATTTTAGTTCGGTTTGAGATTAAGACGGGTCATGCGCTACTTAGGGCCGCGAAACATGGATATCTCCTTACAGATGACTGAGTATTCACAAACAGTTTAGTATTAAAAAGCTTTTTTACAAAATTTCAGTACAACAGGAAGTTCAACCATATAATTAATAAAATAGTTCTAGAATACTGAACCATAATTATTTTTATTTTGTTATCAATACATAACAATTGCTCGATTTCGAGCAACAGGTTTACTAGTCTTTTAAAATTTGAGAAATAACGAAAAATATCTTCCATTTAAAAAAATAAAATGCATTGGGATTGAAAAACGTCTGCTTTGTTTACATTTAACATGTGGTGCTAATGCTTGATTCAAGGCGACAGTGTCGCCATGCTTGATTCAAAGCCATATGATAGATGTTGACATGTGGGATTTTTTTTCAAAATGCAGCTCACTATGCACGTTCAATGTACTATAGCAAAAAATATTTTAAATCTAAGATTTTCTGATTTTATAATAATTAAGGGTTTGGGTTTTTTCATAATTTAAAATTATAAGAAGTTAAGTACGTTTGTTTAGTTTGTGTTATAACGATGCAGATTTAATACCAAATGATCCATACATGTATATATATATATATATATATATATATATATATATATATATATATATATATATATATATATAATTACGTAAGCGAAATTTTTGCGAAGAAATTGTGGGCGCTTGAAAGGTTGCAGGATGAGGGGGGGGGGGCTGAAACTGAAGGTCTCCATCTCAGGGACTCGGGGGAAATACTGAAATTGCAATTTTGTGGATCCAAAAGCCTATTTTCTAGGAAGGTATTTTGCACTATAGTAAAGAAGGATTATGCTTAGGGGCTATTAGCCCCTTCAAGCCTCTAGTCATATATTTAATTTCGTAAGGTGATTCTTTGCGTCAAAATTGTGGGCGCTTGGCAAGTCGTAGAAAGGTAGGAGAGGGCTAAAATTAAAGGTCTCTATTCCGTGATGGCGGGAAAAATACTGAATTTGCTTGAAGCTTGCTAGAAAATGAGAAATAACGTAAAATATCTGCCATTTAAAAAGCATTGGGAGCTGCTTTGTTTACATAAAACATGTGATATTGTTATTTTATTTTGAACCATGTTCTAGATATAATCATGTGGTAGATCTAAAAGCCAGTTTATAAAGGTAGATCTTACTACATGAAATAAGAATTGTTTTAATTTAAATTTTCCATTATTAGGGGCTTATGCTCCTACAAGCCACTAGTAGCTACTATAGTTACTAACAGAATTCAGCACTAAGAAACTTCAAGAATACAACGAGAAAATAATCTCCCGGGCAAAGCCGGGGTTATCAGCTAATGATTTATAAAAAATAAGACAAACAATTAATTCTATTAAATGTTATACAAATCGTCTAAACTTATGCTAAAAAAATTGCATATGCTCTAAACTTAATAAAAAAGCAAATCACACAGGTTGATTGTCCAAAAAGTAAGAATAAATTCAATCATCAACGGAATGAAACAATGTAAAGCAGAGGCGAGCCGGGGGTCCAGGTGGGGTCAATTACGAAATATATCATCCCCCCCCCACCCACCGACAGCTACAAGCTACCCCGCTGAAAGTTCGTGATTATTACTGTACCGACTTTATATTTATGACCGTGCAACGAGCTTCTTTCCGTCTTTCGGTTTGTTCTCAACTTTCCAACTTGGGGTCTGTTTCGTGTCAAAGCTTTACAAATTAGAGGGGAATAATTTTCCGCATGATTCTCCTGAGAAAGTCTCCTTAAATGGGAGAATTTTATCGAATCGTGTTATCTTGTATTTTAGGTGATGTTATAGTGATATCAAAACTATAACTTTTAATAATTCCCATTTATCATCGGTAAACTATTTGTCTCCAATATTAGAAGATTTTATGAAAAATATTTTTATAAATCAAGTTAGTCAATATGAATGTTAATAGATGGTGCTAGGGGCTTAAACAAAATGCTTAGTAATCATATTAAAAAAGGGGTTTCAATGACGGTCCACCTAAAATAAACAGAGGCCAGCTTGGATGGAAGCTGACAGTATTTGTACGTGAAATAGGGAGTTAGCCTAACCCTTACATTGATTACACATACATTTCCTATGAAGAGATGTACGTATTAATTCTCCCAAGAATACGTAACAGCGAAAAGTCAAAAAGCGAAATTCAAAACACAACATAACCATGACGTAAGGTAATTTTTAATTAGCCTGATGAAGTAACACCGGCCCAGAAAGCCAAAGCCGGTTCCTAACGAAGGGCAGCGTTCCCCACACGGCGTGGCAGGGCAGGGTTGCGGGGGAATTGATCACACGCTGACGTCAAGCGCTGCCCCCGACAACGCCGCCTCCGCCTTCACTGCACTCATTACTGTGCTACTGTGCTGGGCAATTATTAAAAATAATGGCAATTATATTCCCCCCCCCACCCGCTATGTTTAGACACTCTTTACTCCTTGTAATGCGTGAGTAAAATGATAATTTGTCTCCCAGCGGGAGTAAAGTGATTACTTTGTCTCCCGGCGGGAGTAAAGTGATTACTTTGTCTCCCGTTGGGAGACAAAGTAAACCCATAAGAAAAACGTTGAAATAGATAATTCAAAACTTAAAGCCATAAGAAAAACGTTGAAATAGATAATTCAAAACTTAAAGCGCTTTCAAAAATCCACGCACGCATGCAAATATGTTGCACCTCAACGAATGCTGGCACTAACAGCTGATTAAGAGGCAGGAATAATCAAATAAAATTGACATTAACAACAATCAGCTATGAGAACGTCTGAATAATTATTAAGCGTGTAAGAACGTTGCAACAATTAGTTGAATCGCTGGTGAATGCATGGTTGCAGCGACCCGGATGCAGGCGCAATTAGCAGAACGAAACAAAATGGACATTTTTTATTACTTGCTAAGGGAATGAAATAAATTTTTATGGTCAGGATATTTATTATTGCAGGTGAGGGAAAATGATGTTTATATTTCGAGAGCAAAGCATATTGTCTCCCTGATGAAAATTGTCATCCTCACAAGCTCGGACACCAACATTTTCACTCGTGAAACTCGTGAGACTTGTCACAAGCTTTTAGCTTTGGCTTTTGTACTTTTGTACTCACTCAACACACAATTAACTATTAAAATATCAATAGAAAGATTTTTCGATGAATCGGAATTTTTTACTTTCAAAACGCTAACTATTAATCGATCAATCAATCAATTTCTTTATTCATTGAGAATAAATAAAATATACAATTGAATAGTGTCTTATTCTATAGAAAAAGGTTTATTTACTTTTGAATAGGAAAAGATAGTTACAGGTCAAGTATGTAAAAAGAGTCTAATAAAATAAAAATACCTATTTTTTAACCATAAGCTAATAATATATCCAAGAGGAGGTGGTAAAAAACTCATCCCAAGAATATAAGGATTTTTCTATCTAAAAACTTTTAAGTTTAGATTTAAACTTTTTGAAATTTTCTTCATCTTTAATATTGCTAGGTAAATGTTTACAATACTTCTGCCCCACATACGATGGCTTCTTTTCGTAAAATTTTAATTAGTGATGTTTTGGAATAATAACATAATTATATTGGCATAATAATGTTATGCTGTACTCTTTTTTACCGTCTGAAAACAAGTCTCAATAATATTAACCTCTTTAAAAGTTGTTTTCAAAAACCAGTTTTAAGGCGATATGTATCGGATAAAAAATATCAATACTCCGGTAATATCGGAACAAAAATATCGACATGCTTTTCACGATGTATCATGCTTTACATATGTATACTACCGATATGTCGTTGTTTGTTCGCCGCCTCCACTGCCACAGCACTCGATAATTGCGAGAACTGTACAGAAGGGGTATTAGATATTGTGTGATATTAGTTACTCCCTTATTAGTTACAAAGAAATATTAGTTCATAACCTAATATCTGTATTGGTTTCGTATTAAGTTTTCAGTGTACTGTTTTGAGAAACCTTGGGAAGCTGTAAATTAGTTATAGCAATGTCACCGTTTCGATGAACCATAATTGAAAAATTATTTGTTGAAAGAGATTCATACCCATTGAAGAAAACACAAATTTAAAACTTCGCCAAGATTCTATCTCATAAAATTATTTATTTTGTTATTACATCTATTTAGTCCATGCAAAACTATTACTACTATCATTGTAAAACCATCAAAAAATATAAAATTAGCATATATTAAAATACTGTAATTGACAATTATTTTGTTTTATTATGTAACATCTTATATTATTCGTTCACATTGTGTTCATTATTAAATATTCAGAATATGGAGATGCAGATGTTTCATGCAGGGAGCCGTCTTGCATTAGATGGAAATTGTATTACCTTAGGAATATTATGAGATACATCTTGCATTAGGTTCGAATCATAATAAGATAATATATTTTGTTTGTTAATGCCAGCGATGCAAGAAACAAAGTCAAATTATTGTGGTATAGATGTAGAATAAGGCAAAGATGTACTCACCAACCAAAAATATTTGGGGGTGGGTTGGGGTTGATATTAAACAACTTTTGTGATAAGTCCAGTATCGAACATTTAAAACTCACCCTGTTAACATTTAACAGGCTTTATTACTCTAGAATTACTCCAATTATTTAGGTCCGGTGTGCACATTGTTTGTTACTACTGTAATCTATAAAGAGCTTTCCAATTATTTCCAATTATTTCCACACTGGTTTCCATGAGGTTTCCTCATACGGGAACTTTCAATATTTCTGAACTTTCTACATCCTCTAACACATTATTACATTTTCCCAACTCTAAAATAGCTTATTTAAATTTAATCAGTATTATTTATTATTATTAAAAACATTATTTACAAGACATAAATGAATCTTTTGGCTATTTGAAACTCATTTATCATGTTAAATATTTATGTTAAAAACTATTTATGTTGAAACTCATTATTTATGTTAAATATTTCATTGTTTAACAAAGTTGAGGGCAGTAAACACGTGAGAACAACATTATTTCATTTACAAAATAAAGAACAAACTTTGAGCGCAACAACAAAATAAAATTAGGGTTGACTGTAGAATCAAGAATCATTCATTGCTTAGAATGAATGAAAAGCTCTAAGCTGCCTTGATACCGGCTAAAGCCAGGAGAAAGTACTAAATCATCATAATGTGCATAACCTGGTTCTGTAATACAAAGCCCCATTCAACTAATGTAATCCTACAGCGCCCTGCGGTAATGTTGGAAGACACATGCAGTGGTAGGAAATACCCGTCATCAATGGTAGATGAATATAGTTTCCAACTTAATGAACATATTTATACTCTATAATTACTATCCCTCTGGAATGATTTTTTTTAGATTTAAAGCAAGCAGATCCTCTCTGTTACCTGGAAAAAGCAGAGTGCCGCTTAGTTCTAATTTAATCTTATGAAATAAATAACATGTTTCTTAGATGGCTTGGAACAGTTTCACTTAACTCTTTATTACAATCAAATTTAATCAAACAGCCACTGTACACTATAGGATCTCTATACCACTTGGAGATTGAAAAGTTCTGGATAGTATTAATTTGTTGTTGAGCCTTGGTATATGGCTTCTTCTAGTTCAGATCTACTACATATTGAATTTAAAAAAAACCAGTTTTAACATACCTGTTGCAGCAAACCTGCATACTTATTCCCAATGTTATTCTTATGGAGCTTACGAAAACATGTCAAATATCACTATGTTGAATTGAAATATGCCCTTTGGCATTTGAAATTCGCTAAGTATGCAATGCTGCAACGGGGGTATTTTAAATTACAATATGAAGATTTAGACATTTTCAATCAAGGTTGTTGATGGTACAAACTTGTTTATGAAAATATTTAAAAGATTTTACTTCACCCTGACTTCTGCCAGACGCAGTAATATTGACTCTAATTTAATAGATTACAGCTTGTCGGATGCAAATGAAGATGGAGCCGCAAATTGGCTGAAGTGGAGGCCACCACCAATTACAACCCTGACAACCTCTCTCTGGCCGAACCACGCTGTGTTTATATTGAAAACCAAAACCCTTGTATTTTACCTTTAAATCAATAGGTTCCAAAGTTGGATTGAGAATTGCAGTCGATTCTCAATAGTTCGAACCTCAATAACTCGAAATCCTCGGATTCAAATTTTTCTTTGATCTCCTTTTGATAAAACATGTCCGATTCAAAATAAAAACAACGCATAACTCAAAATATTTTTACGATGACACTTTTCCTATGCATAAGGTGACCAGACGTCCCTTTTCTTTAGCGACGTGTCCCGTTGTCCCGAAGAACTCTCTCGGGACACCCATTTGTCCCGTTTTGGCATTATTGGTAAAATAAATACTTAAAAAATACGTTTCAATATAAAAAACTCATAAATTTTTTCGGTTCTTTTGTAGTTTCCTAGGAACTTATAATTAATAGTAGGATGAACTAGAGTCTAGCACACATTTTCAATCTGGAAATGTCTAAAAACCACCAAAAGGCTCCTAATTTTTAAAACAAAGTTTCCGGGGGGGACCCCCGGACCCCGCTCTCTTAGTTGGGGGTAAAATACATTTTAGTGTAAGTAAAAAAACTCTTAATTAAATGTTTTTCGTTTCTTTCTTGGTTTCCTAGTGACTTAAAATTAAAAGTAAAGATGAACTAGAGTCTGGCACATATTTTCAATCTGAAAGAGCCTAAAAACGCATCAAAATGCTCCTAATTTTTCAAAAATTTACGGGGGGGTCCCCTGCCCCCCCCCCCCCCTCTTTGTGGGGAGTACACCCCCCGAAAGTCGGTGTCCCGTTTTGGCTGCTCCAAAATCTGGTCACCTTACCTATGCAGCTCGAAGCAATCACCTTTATAACTCGAAATTCAGTAGATCAGTCGAGTTAAATTTTCATTTTACCTCTCTAAGTCAAAGTTTACCTCTAAATCTCAAAGTTTACTAAACGAACCGCTGTGAATCGAAACTCCAGCGTACATGTCGCAACGGTTCAATGAGTGAGGTTGTCCATTCCAATCACTATTCTTTACGTTTGTAACTCGAATTTCCATTTCGTTTACCTCTATGTCTCAAGTTTAATTCAGATTAACTTTAAGAATTCCTATCCATAGGACTCTGAGGAGGATTCTATGACTTGAATGATGTCTAGGCAGAACTACACGTAACTTGAAGATAAATCGTATTCCCATGGTATTTCGAGTTAGCGAGAGTCGAACGTACTGAAAATCAAAACCCTTATAATTTACCTTTATATATAAATATAGTCCAAAATTGACTTGAGAAATAAATATTTAGCGTTTCAGCAGATAAATAATTGTGTCAGACACTTTTAACTCACAGAAGTCTTATTATATAGTAATTTTAAAAAACCATTATAAAGTGTAACGTCAATGATAAAACTTTCTATGCGCAAGAGATTTTTCATGAGCAAAACATCAAACAATAATTTTTAGAAAAGAATTACCGTACAAAGAAAAAATAATACAATTTGCGACTTTGAAGATCCAAAAAAAAAAAAAAAATCAAGTAAGACTTTCTCCATACTGCTAGCTTTGATGATTTTTACAAAATAGTAGTTTTCATCACTAGGAGCGAAAGTGGCTCGTTTTGGTACGAGATTGTAATTTACAGGCGAGGTGCAGCCGAGCTTGGAAATGTGATTGATCGAGTACCAAGGAGACACTTTGCTCCTTGTGATGATCAACTATTTTCATCATTATATATAAATAGCCATTTAATCGTTAAAAAATTTGACTAAATAATTTTGAGGTTATCCAAAATAGTCATCGTCATTTACACATCTGTTAGTTGTTCACAAACATGTTAAGAAATCGTCCAACCTTTTAAACGTAACATAAACAAATTTTGACATTAGAGTACGGCAAAATTTACCATACGTTTTTTCAGTACTCCTATTCGAAGTGATCCAAACACGATCATTTTGCATATGATTTAGAGAACTAAAAAAGGCTGTTTTTCCGGACAGTATGATGAAAAGGAGTTTTCATCACATCCTAAAAGGATTTCTGGCAAATGTTGTCTAGTATAAAATAATAGTATTAATATGACTTTTTATTTCACCCATAAGGGTTTGAAAAAATTCAAGTATTGTTAATTGATAATTTTTTAAAGTTATCAAAGAAATTCTATTATAATGCATAAACTTCTCTGTGGCATCACTGATATTGTTTCACTCATTCTTGTCTGTATCTGAGACATTCCAAAAGACAACTAATTGATAACACACAATAAACTAATAAAAACACACTAAAATGTAATGTAAAAGGAACATTTTTAACTATCAAGAGTTATTTCCAAAGATGATTTGATCAAATTAATTTTAACATGTTTAAGATGCTTTTATGTTATAAATAATTGCAACTGTAGGCAGTACAATTAATTTCAGGAATGATTAATGTACATGTTCATTAATGACATGTTGGAAAATGATTAATGTTCATTTTTTACAGAATGAGTAATGTTATCTGCATTATTTGAATAGGGATTTATATTTCCAGTAAGGACAGATCACGAAACAGTTTTCGTAATGAGTAAGAAGAGCCGGGAAACCATCAGATTATTAAATTGACTGTTCTACATTTCCTCCTTGAAGATTGATTTTCTTGAATCGCCTCTGTGAAAGTTATATCTAATCCTACTAAGGGTTCCAGCCAATTACTGATAGATAATCAATAGCAGGGTAAGAGTTTTACCACAATGAATTTAAATAATTTTTTACACATATTTCTAACTATCCAATATAAAATATATTTCCTGAAAAAATATCTCAAAAGAAGAATAACACGTTGTTATTCTTTTCCCACAAACCCAACATTATAAAATCCACCCAAAGTAACAAGGCAGCAAAAATTACATTAAACACCTCCCCCCATTAAACCCCCCATTTTCCCAACTCCCATTTCGAACAAAACCTAGAAAACATCCACAGAGCTCATAAATTGCAACCATCTCTGTCATATATTTCCATGCAACCATCCAGAATGAATAAGAACGTTTTTTTTTAAATATCTAATTAATCTATATCAATTAGAAGAATAACGTGTTCTACTCAACGCTCAAACCAAATATTTACAAAATCCACCCTAAACTCCAAGATACCAAACACGCCCAAAACCTCCCCATTAAACGCCCTCCCCCAATTCCAAACAAAACCTAAAAAACAACCACACAGAGTTCATCAAACGAGATCTCATCATTGACCACCCTCCGCTGGGTCCACAGCGAGTGACAAAGGACCTAATCTCAAAGTACTTATAGCGGAATAACAAGTATGTAACGGGGAGGCCGGCGGGTGCCCCACCCAGCTGCGGATCAATATAAGCTCTCCGCCCCGCGCCGTGCCGCGCTCTCCGCTCTACGCTCTCACTCTTCACCCTGACATGACTCTCTTGTCTCCACTCATTAATAGGGTGTCTACTGATATCTGATTTTAAAATTCCAGTATATTTCCAGTATTTTGAGTACAATTTATTTCAAAATTCCAGTATAACTTGCCAATTCTTTATCTAACCAAGGAGAAGCACAATTAATAATTTTTTTATTATGAATATTATTCATTGTTAAAATTTTAAGTAACTGATTTACAGCATTGACAAATAGGATAAATTATATAATAAAACCTGTCAAAGGAAAAACATATTTGTTTAATTTTTATCAGGGCATCTTAACTCTTCTTGCAGCCCTACGTTCCTACCACTTTATCAGCCAAATAATCTATACGAAATTACAATCACAAATTAAAAAGTTCTAATTTACTCTAAGTGTTTTTCGACACAGTCTCTCACTTTTATATCACATCATTTCTTTTATGAAAAATAATATAAAAATGTGAATTAATGAATAAAGGAAATGTTGAGAACATCTCAGATCTTAAAAAAAGGAAATCTGATTAAGGAGGTGTAGTAATTGAACTGAATTACAAGTTGTTTAATTTAGGTTTGCAAACACACATTGCTAAAAAAGTGTTTTTGAGCTTTTATATCTGAAAATATTGGACAAAACTTTTTTTAAGGGATTTCATTGCTTGTATTTTGACAAAATTGCAGTATACAATTGAAAATTCCAGTATCAAATTAAAATTCCAGTATAATTTCAGTATTCCCAGTATCAGGAGACTCACTGCACGCGCCACTTTGAAGGCATCACTCACGTAATTTACTGAGGTGTTTAGTCAGTGGTTATGTCCAACAGTTCACAAACACAAAACACAAATCGACCATTAGCTCTATCATTGAAGGTATTAAGGGAATCATTATGGGTAGTTGCTTTTCAATTCTGTGTTGGTAAATAAATTACAGAAATTACAGACCTATGATAACAACATGAGGGTAAAATGAAACGTTTATAAATAAATGAATTAGGTTGTGCAGTCAATAGTTTTCATTACATTTTTCTTTCTAGCCTATTGTTTAACATTAAGTGAGGACAATGTCAATTAATAGAAAAAAAAATTTGGTTAATTTTTAGATCCCATATATTTGGGAATTATCTATGGATTATTGATGAAAGTCTTAAACCTAAGATCAAGGAAATTTGAATAAAAATAAAATAAAATAATTTGTTATGGGGAAAATAATTTTTTTCTGACTGATTTTAAGTTTTTAGCGAAGAAAATTATATGTCACTTGACTTTTTTATTTACAAGTCCCTTAAAGGCCTTATAAAAATTGAAAATGAACATAAACTTTTATTGAGAACAAGTTGGTGTATCTAACAAACCTGTTTGTTTTGGTCTTTGGTCAAAAGGTTTTATTAGAATCAATCAACTCTTTAGGTGTGTAATAAAATAATATATTAATTGTACAATAAATAATTTACCTTACTGTCTCCTACACTGATTACGGTATATAGCTAAAAGCTGTTCATTACGGTCTGTGGCACAGAGCTTTTATTGACATCAATCAAATATCTTTAGGTGTGATAGGTATACTTATTATATGGAAATGCAATATAATAAATTGTACAATATATAATATACGTTATAATCTTGTTTGGAAATTGATTACAGACAGGTGAAACGTTTTGCATTAATTAATGACAGCCACTCCCTCTGGAGCATGATTTAAAATGTATGCAACTCCTTAACCCTTAGGAGGAGTTAAGGAGTTGCCCCTCCCCGAAATTACTTCCTGGGTTCACCCAAGGCCACAGTACACTACAGGCCTGAGTCCTTCTGTCATGACATCACATTATCAGACGGAATCGCAGACGCTTTTGTATGCATTCTTATGGCGATTCATTGGCACCAAAAGCTATCGTGCATCAAAAGCTATCGTTCATTGGCACCAAAAGTTACTCTTAAGCTATCGTGTCCTACGTACTTAGTTTAAGTTTCGTTTGAAAACGAATCATTTTTCAAATCTGCAAAAATCAATGAATTATTAACTGTAGTCAAAAGTTATTTTAATTAACCAAGAATTGATTTCTTGGATTAAATAACGGTATAAACATCACAGGAAAGTAATTTGTTTACTTCTCATCAGATGATTTATTTGAAATTTGACAGTTGAGATTCTCTTTTTTTCATTTGTTTCTAATGTCATAATGTTTTGGTGAATGTTTACAATATTCGTATGATTTTAGTTGATGTTTCTAACACAGCGCTAGGGGTTCGGCCGGTGTTGTGACGTGGCACCAAGGAGGAGGGGGGGAGACTCCGGCCTGTATTATAGTGTGGCCTTGGTTCACCCCTACTTCAGGAGATAAAAAAATTCCTGGCAATCCTTAAGGAGAATTTTTGAATGTCACACACCTTGCTATGTTATGATGATATGTTTTTAAGCATTTGAGATTTGTTGAGTATGTACATTCAGCTGTGACAGGGGTGTACCATCAAAAATTTAATTTATTAAAATTGTGATACAAAAAACAGGTATGTTCACATCCTGTGTATTTAGGACTATTTTTCGGTTGATTTAACATTGGTTTTTACCATTTCAACTGCAAAAAGAATAGCACGGTTATAGAATATGACAAATCACATTTTTAACTAGCCTAGTTAAAACATTTCAATATAGAGCACTACATTATTATGTACATATAACATGTGTTTTCCTCAATGGATATTCCCTTCTATCACATTTAAAAATCAACGAAATCTTCATCAAATTCATTTGGCCTATTGGATGTTTTTGTAAAATACCATCGTGAATATTTTCTGCAAGTGTCTCCAGGATCTTCAAGTTTCGGCTGGTATGAGGCACTCGCTTTTCTGTTTAGTACAGCCATCCAGTGAATGGTTCTGAACCATTTGTGATTTTTAATGTCATCGACCCCGTTTTTCAAATTTCCAAATCTTTTACTAAGGTCAATCTGCAGCAAGTTCTTTATCAGGTTTTTCAGTTCGGGACTGAAATGCTTTGGCATTTTGTATTTAGCGGACGTTATTTTTTCGAACGTTTCCATTTTGTCGATACGATAGAAAGGGGGAGAACCACTGACTAACTCAAATAGCAACACTCCGAGAGCCCACCAATCCACCGCTTTGGCATGACCTTTCATCAATATTACTTCTGGAGCTATATAATTCGGCGTACCGCACATCGAGTATGTTCGAGGTTTTAAATCTGTCAGACGCTTGCAAAGCCCAAAATCGGTGAGTTTCAAATAGCCAGTGTGATCCATCAGAACGTTTCTCGGCTTTAGGTCTCGATAAACTAGATCCATAAAGTGGAGATATTCTAGAGCCAAAATGATTTGACTGATATAAAACTTAGCCTGTACTTCGTCAAGCTTCCTGACTTGCGCGAGATAACTGTCGAGTTCACCGCCCGATAAGTAAGGCATGACCAGGTAAATGTGGGAACTGTCTTGGAAAAAGTACTTCAGATATACAGTCATAGGGAAGTTTACAGACTGTAAAACCATCTTCTCACTTTTTGCGTGATCGAGATGCTTGACCAATAGGTTTTTTGCCATCGATTTCATGGCGAAGTAGTCACCACTCTTATTGTGTTTTATAAGTATAACATTGCTGTAACCCCCACATCCTAATGGTTTGCATTGAGCAAAGTCTTTGAGTTCTTCCTTATGGACAAAGGACTTTTCCCAACGTTTGTTAAAACACAATTTCGAATCTTTCAAAAATTCATTCCAATCTTCGATCTCCAGCAGTCCAAAATCTGGGAGTCGAGATGTGCAATCCTTCTCTTCTGGCATTGAATATTACTTTTTTCTAATTTAGTTTATTTGTTCAACCGAGGCACAGTAGTAGTTTTTTTGTTTACTAATTTACTTATACTTATTTAGGAGGGCAATGAATGATGATTATATTATGGCCTCATGGTCAACTGAGGCTACAATATTACCTTGAAGGATATAAATAAACACAGTTTAAGAGCAGAATCATGAACAGCTGATTCAAGGCATTACACTGCATGGTATAAAGAAAAAAGAAAGGTGTGTGTACAGTCAGCTGATATGACGTGCCACTATCATCACGATCACCAAACTCATCCTTCACTCATATTCAGGGTAACGTCCTCCATGAGGTACCTGTCTCAAAAAGAATGATTGAGAAATTATTAATGATTAAGAATGACGTAGTTGGGCTCACGCAACTAGCAGACCTTGCAGTATTTTTATTTTTTATTTTGTGTAATTTCAATGCCAGTGGCATTTTTTTAAGTTTTGAACAGTCCAAATCCAGGTCTTGTTACTATCTAACGGCAAACTTTTGTTAGGCCTATATAGCGTTCATAGCCCAATTAATTCATAGCCCAATGACAAATGGCAACTGGACCCAGTTTCAATCCTGTCAGGAATCGAACCGGCGACCCTCAGGTTATGAGGTGAGCGCTTTATCCACTTGGCTTTCCAGTCAGTCAAAACTGAAAGTATGAAAGCTTAACTAAGACTGTACACATACTTCTTTATTGAGTTGTAGAAACTTGTTTGCATCGTAGTCGTCGCAAGCAATAGTTGCGTGAACCCAAATACGTCACACCAGCTGACTGTGCGCACACCTTTCTTTTTTTCTTTACACCATGATTACAATGTAGATCAAAATACACATGCCACTGACTGCAGAAAATGTCCTATAACTAACCCATGTAAAGGGTTGGCAACTTGTATGTACTTTATACTTGAATGTCTTCTATTTGTAGCACTGTTGTGCCAGGGACATTGTGGTTTGGTCTATTCTTAGGCCTACTTTAGCTTTTTAAGTATTTAGCGAATTTCCCCTATAAGGAAGAGTCTAGTACCATGTACCATAGTTGTAATGATAAGACTTAAGCCTGGGACCATCATAATTTATTGTTTTGGGCCCCCAGATACAATAAGTAGGCCTAACTCAAAATAAAAAACTCAAATATTAGGTCTATGGCTAGAAAACATTCTGTAGTGATGGGTGTATTGTTGAGCTGTGGCATCGCTTCTATGAAAGCAAGCAGAAGCTTCAGTTTTGGAAGGGACAGTTTTAAACTAGCCAACAATACAAATATGTAGGTAAGTTAGTAAGCTTGAAATTTCATCATTAAAAAGTTTTGTTATCAATCAGTTGTGCTAGCAGGTTTTTATTTAGGGCCTATTCACTATTTTTCTGAAGAAATACGGGTGTGGTCGTTTAAGTATAACAATACGTGATGCAGAAAGTGAAAAGGGATCTTAATTCGCTGAAAGGTAAATGCTTAATTCGCTGAAAGTACCGGTGCAGGCATTTTTGTCAAATCGAGTCAAAAATATTGATTTAGGTTTTCGATTGGAAATGATTCCTTGATCTTTCTTGAACAGACTTATTTAGTTATTTTTACAATAGGCCTATGAGAAGTATTATTGGCAATAAATTAATCGATTTTGCAGTTTATGATATGCATCCGATAAAGGAAACTCCCCCCTTTAATAGGGAGTAACATGGCTGGCGACTTCAGGTCCCATTTCCCAAATGAGCAGTCCCACAGTGACAGAGTGTAGTCAGGAGCTCACAAAACTAGACTCTCTCGTAACCTATCAGAATGAGCTAATTACTACAGTTAATCGTAGAAGAAGAATAGGTACTTTCTAAGTTAAACAATCACCACCTTGACGGTATATTCCTCGGTAAGCCTATTCTGCCTTCAGAATTAAAGTCCCTGTTTTAGCTTCTCTATCTCTCTTAGGGCTTAAATGCTTTCTATTTTAACAATAAAATTGCAAATGTATCACTATCACATACTTATTTAGATAGCCTAATACTTTAAGATTTAGCCTAGTTCTCAGCTTTATATTAAAATCCAATAGCCTGCATTTCTTTTGAATATTAGCCTAATAATAAATATTCCAAGAACATTTTAAGTTTTTGGCCTTGATTTCCTAAAAGACTAGTTTTGATTAGGCCTACTAGGTAAAATTCAAATACCAATAGGGGCCTAACTTAAACAGAAAAAAAATCATAGCACTAGAAATTGTATGTCAAATTGTAAACCATTTAGGCCTCAAGCTGAAATTCAGAATGTTAACTCGAAACCAGATTGAGGTCACTTTTCACATCATTGAGTTAACTTAAAGGTAGGCCTAGGCCTATATTCATTAAGGCAGCATCCTAAGCCTACCTTCAAAGAATTTAGAAGGAGTTTAGTTTAAAATAGTCCCTACTACTCAATTCTGTTTTGAAACTGGTTGATGCTTTATGGCATGGTCCAATCATTTTCCGATGTTTTCACTTGTTGCTGATTCTATTTCACAGAAAATGCTGAATGATTTCTCAAATAATTTGTTCTTAGATATTTTAGGATAATGAACCTGTCTTTTCAGAACAAACTAAACAAATAACTCACTTACAAGCAACCTAAAACTTATATAACAGGGCACCACGTACTTAAGTGTCTAAACATTCTTAATGGATCCAAAGTACTAGCCCTAGGCCCTCAAAGACCAAAACTGCTTAAAAAGAGCTTGAACAATTTCCCCATTCTTATATTCTTCTGTTTGTCTCTGAAAGCTCATGTGATACATTTTAAACTTAACGTGTAAAATGAAATTTAATCTGATTCAACTTACCGATGAAAATTGACTTTTTAACACCCTGGAAATGTCAAATACCCAACAGGACAGCCAGTCCTGTTAATCACTGCACAACACTTCACCAAGTTCTCATACTATAATTTGCCTTTCGGCAATGTAATGTTATGTACAATTACACCACTAACATTAATAAACTTTACACCTTAAATTGTTAATATCCACAACTATATACGATTAATTTAACAACCTAATCACTTTTAGACAGACACCCATTCATAGAGTAGAGACACAAGACATCAAGCAAGACACAAGCTGAGGCCTGACGTATGAGTAGTCTCACATCCCATAAGTCAACCATCAAAAAGTTCAATGATGACTAGATTTCGTCGCCTTAAGTTGCGTCAATAGCTATTCCATACTGTATAGGTAGAATTTTAGTTTTAGTTAAAAAAGGGATTGAAACGGGTGCATACTCTAGCGTCTATTCCTCTAAGGGCTAAGACTCGAACGCCAAAAGAACCGACTCTTTAAACAGTTCTGCTGAGAGTCGTTCTCAAACTTGTTCCCAATCGACTCACTTTTGCCATAGAGTAACTAACTTTGGTTGTAGTATCTAAATAATTATTTATTGATTTGTTATGTATTATATTGCTATAAAATGTTACGTATTCGTGAAAAGTACTTGTTTAAAGATTATTTTTCAGTTTAGTTAAATAAAAAAATTAAGCAATCATAAAGTTTTACTTACATGGAGTATATAATACTTTTCAAACGACAATATTATGATTACTCAGTTAGAATTGTAAACTCCGATGCGAACTTTTCATTTTGATGTGCGTGGACACATTTTTAACTTTAGGGTTGTTTCAAAATTTCCATATTAGTTATTTCATATCTATAAAATTCAGAATAATTTACTGTAGGTCAAAACGTCTAACATCCTGATTGGTCATTTAAACATCAATAAATTAAATGTATCCGTTAAAAATAAATATACGTTACAAAAGATTATGTACATTAAAGGAACTTCTAGCTTATGAATTATTATATAATGGAAAATAGGGAGTTAAAACTTCAACATTTATTAATGACGTACAGGTCAGAACGTTAAATATTAGGGTAGCGTATACTAGATATATTTTGAACAAGCTATCTTAGGAGGACATTGGAGTCGGCTGCTGCTATATTGGATTTATAATTTATAAGAATTAGTTTTATTAGTATTTTATTACAAATATCTCACTAATTTTTATTCGAAAATTGTGTAGGTCAAATTAAAGCTCTTTTCAAACAAATAAGTACTTTTTTACGTTCGTTTTTTTTGCGTACGACAAAGTACATTCAAATAAGTTTGTATTCAGCCGTGTTTTAACACTTGCTTCCTATTATCTTGTGTACAAAAGGTACCTTATTCGTGTTACCACGATTACAATCAGGCTAAAAGCCGACAAAAGTATATGTTTTCGTAAAAATTATCTAATATGAGTTATTATAGTCAAAATCAAAAGTTTTTCAAGCCGTGACTTGAGATTGATTTAATTTTTCATACTCCTCAAGGTTGCCATGACAACCTATAAGCATCCCTATAGTTTAACATTGAAACTTTGATGTACCGTAGAGAATAACCATAAAGGAATTTTGTAAAATCGTTTCTTAGTACGCATCTATGGCCTAGAATCAGCTATGTAGGTCTTAGGTCTAGTTTTGCAGATTTGCTGTCCGTTAGAAAACCCCTTCTCCTCTATATAGAAAGAAGATTAGGTACAGCCGTTTCAAAACGTCTTGGCTAAAATTATAAATATATTTATCATCCTATGATTTAGGGAGATTAGGCCTATGTACATTTTTACGACCATAATTAGACTTTCCAACCCTTTAATGAAAGAAATAATAAAACTGAAACCAACTACTAAATTTATTTTTCTACCTTTTGCAATGTTTTAGGGGCGACATTCCGCCCCTGCATTTCATAGTATTCCCCGACAGTGGTAAGACTGATAATGAAATGCAGTGATGCAGCGACAGAAAAAAACACCAAATTTCCCTTTCGTCGTAATAATCGTGATGTGGAACTTCTTAAGTTCACTTGCTGAGTCTGAACTATAATTATGGGTATCTGGAATCGAGCGCAAAAAATGTAAAATATACTGTTTAAGATTTCATTCGTGTTGGTAATAAGGCTTAATTACAATATATTTTGTTTTGACAAATGATAACGATAAGCCAACATTGAGATTAAGATTGACATAATTTTCATGCACATCACCCTTTTTTGCCAGCTTTTCCGGTTTGCTGGTTTTTCTGTACTTAAAGTTCTAAGAAATTTGCAAACTTGACAGTCAAACTATTCAAGAAGAACGTTTGATCTTTGACAAAGAGAAGTCACAAAATAATTTTTAAACATAAAGAACATTTCGCTAGGAATGTCCCAGTTCAATGAAAACACCGTTATATATAAATACTGGTTGGAGAAAAGATATTTTTACGGATTTTAAAAGGACCTCCATATGATAAGGGTTTAAGTGAAAGAGTAAATAATTAACAACATGGGTCTTGAGGTCTGAAGAATTGCTATTAACAATTTTACCTGATATTCAGGAAAAATAATGTCATAATGTATGTTAATAAGGTGATACACGCGCGTGGCACAAAGGCATACTTAGTTCTAAGGACATCGCTTCAAGAATAATAATCTAGACGTAGAAAATGTAAACTTTAACAAGTTTAAACATGGAAAATTGCAAAAATTTGCCCAAGTTTGCTGCTGCTGTTGTATTTTTATAATAACATTTAAGTTTTGAAATAAACCTGCAATAAAACTATACATTCAAAAATGTATATTAAATTTTATCTTTTGAGTTTGTTTAGAATGTTTGTTAGTTCGAGTTTTTGAGGTATTCAGCTTAGAAAAATAAAAATGGCTGCCATTTTTTAATGGAATGCAGTGTGAAATTGATACTCCGCACAGAAACAGGTCATGGTACATCACTGAAAGAAGTTGGTGGCTGATCTAGACAAAAATTGTGTAAATCTAGCAAAACTGAACCCCTATATTTGTGACAGCAATACAATTCGCTTGTACCCAAAAGCTTTTGGCTGAGTTTATTTAGGCATTTCAGCCAAAGAAGTTTGAAAAGACCAGCCATACTAATTCTGGAAAAATACCAGATCTTATTAATAGAACTAGGCAAATAAAGTATGTGCTTTACTAGCAGTGCCTACGTTGTTATACAATACGTTTGGCAGTTTTAGCCAAACAGTTCGTCAATTTCATCACACGTCTTAGGGAGGCGTCCAGCTCAATCCCCCAGATCGTTTGGCAGAGCTAAACAGTTTCTCTACTTCATCACGCGTCCTTGGAAAGTGTTCTGCTCAATCATCCAGCACGTTTGGCAGTTTTAGACGAACAGTTTTTCTACTTCATCAAGCAACCTTACAAAGCGGTCGAACAGATCAAATTTTGTTCAGTACTTTCATATGAACCTTTTAATAATCTAACGCTCTTCCATAACATTGACCAACAATTCATTGTTTTAGCCAGACATTTGGGTAATGTTGTGAATCTTTAAAAGTACTTTTCCAGAGTATATTGCTATTTAAGATAAACAATTTCAATAGCTTAGAGATTCTTTATTAGCCCCTAAAAAACATATCTATTGTTTATTGTTTTTATATTGACATATCTATTGTTTATTGATATCAGAATAATTTCTCATTCATTTATTATTTTTGACAAATATTGAGGCTGTTGCAGGTAAAACTGAGCAATTTCAAACAAACTGTTGGTACACTTTAACACTTCCATAAATGTAGACTACACTACTTTGTTTGTATTTACCATTATTGTCTGATTTAGATTTCCAGTTTACAAAATAATACTTTTCATCACTCTGTACACAAAAATTGCCCGTTACCGTACAGCTGAGATCTACAAAAACTCTCAATTTCCTTACATCAAAACAAATAATGATCAGCTGCTTTTTCGGTACCCAAACATTTCATTTCCGTACCCAAGCAACCATTTCCGTACCAAAACAAAATTTTGCCGTACCCAAACAAACGGTTTTTCCTATGTTGACAGTCCAACCAGCTGACTCTAAACTAAAATAGACAGTTCAGCCGTATTGTGTTTGATTATAGAAAAATTACTGAATTGCGAAATGTTGGATGATTTTTTTACAAGTTTGGTCACTTATTAGCATCGTGATGAAAAGTATTGTTCACAACTCGTCACTAAAGTCCCATTTCGGGGCTCGATAGAGTTTTACATGCTCAGCTTACGCCTTGCAAGTAAAACACTATCTTGCCCCGAAATAGGCTACTTTCGTGACTAGTAGTTAAATATACTATTGTTACTGTTTGTTCTAGTATTTTACCATGCAATACACAAAAAGATTCATGATTTTGCAAAACAATAACTATACATAACAGTTGCTAAATTGAATTATTAATCAAGTAAAAATTATTTAATTTTTACTGTCGCAAAATCATGATTCTTTATGTTTATTGCATGGTTAAGTTCAAGAATGAACAGGGACAAATAATTATTTTACAAAATGTAAAGATAAATTAAATCAAGCAATAGTGTTAAATAAAAACCAAGTAGTGAGTTTTACATGTACAGACGTTTTAAAGAGAACCAACAGTTTTGTTGGCATAGTTAGCTTCAATAATTCACAAAAGTAATAAATTACAGAAAAATCATTCTGATAAAACAGAGAAATAAGTTTGGGGGCTAGTAAAGAATTTCAAGAGCTAATGAAATGCATTATCTTACATAGCAATATACTCTGGAAAAGTACATTTAATCATGAAAGCTATTTAAAGTTACTTACAAAATTAACACAAATGCAGATTTTTCATAGGCAGTAATGAATATGTTCAGACACCATAATTGTCAAATGTCCACCTGCTTAGATTAGAGAATACTCAGAAATCGCATACTCAAAGTTGATTTGTAAACGCAATACTTTTTGTTTAATGACAGTACAATTACCTAATCAAAATTCTTTCTCAAATAAAAATATTTTACATTATTTTTTTACATAGTCTTTGAATAACAATCTGTCTCAGTTTAGGACAATGAATCAATTAGATTAACCAACAAAATATAAAAGATAAATATTATAAATATTTCAAGATTACCATTTTATTATTTTTACATCAAAGCCTAATACAATGTCAGTTGATGTTCTCGAGTCCAAACATTTGCTTCACTAGGTCAAGTAATTAATAGAAGGTAAAATGAATTCGAAAACAGGCAATGAGCAACAAACTCTTTATTGTTGTAAAAAATTTAAAATTACTGATCATTTAAACATTTTTACTATACTACATTATTTTACAATCCACCTCGAGCAGTAACATATTTTTTACAGCCATAAAAAGAATATTTTCTGTTTTAAAAAGAAGAGCCTTTCCTTCACTATGGGATGACAGAATTTCCATAACCTCTGGACTCTGAAAATAAATCATATATGGATTATTACTTTAATACATTTGAATATCTTCTTGAATATTAAAACATAAATTTCTTGTTGTTTATATATTGAACATATATACACATTATAAATTACATTGTACATTACAGTTTTATAACTTGAAAATGTGATCATCGTAAAATTTTAAGGAAGAAATAAAATAAATGAAGAATTATCCATGATTGCGGAAATGTAGTTAACGTTCATTACATACGAATTCACTATGCATCTCGAGTTACTAATACAGCTAATACATATATTGAGGCTGGTGGTCATTGTGATGATTTTTATAATTGATAGGAAATGTACTTTTATAATGTATAAAAGTTTGTGATAAAAACTAGGCATTTTTATTTATAAAAAGGTTTACGGTTATCAAAGCTTATTGTAGTACAGTAGTGTGTGAGGCTGGTTGTACCTATACCTGCAATTTCGGGCTTGTAGTATTTTGCCTACTGCTATCTAAATCTTCAGAGTTTGTAACCGGAATCTCTGTGAGAACTTCTTCATTGCGACCAGTAGTAGGGACTCCGAGTTAAATGAGACGTCAGTCTGCAACTATATAAGACTGCATTATAATCTAAAAGGAATCAGCAGAAGAAGTTATTAAGATAACTGACACAGTAAGACTTCAGCCTGAGAACCATTCTCCAAAACATCGTGTATCGTGTGCAGCAGCATTACTCATAACCCGACAGGTTATGACCAGGGCCCATCAATCCGGATACCAGTGAGCTTAAACATATATTATTATAGGGTGCTTTGAATTATTTTGTGAACGACAGCCTTTTATTCTATATCTATGAAAATAACAAACTTAATCACACCACAATATATCTGGACAAACTGTAAAAGAGCGAATGAAATATGTCTAATTATATCGTATAATACTATATAATGTGTCTAAAAAATCCTGAAACGGTTTAATAGCTTCTAAACTAAAAAAATTTAGGTTAAAGACGCTTTGCACAAGTTTTAACCAAAAACGAAATGGGTCTCTCGATGGGTTTGACATTTGAAATTCGAAGCTATTACCGCAAAAGCATATTTTGGGGCAAGTGGCAAAAATTACATTAGATACATGAGATACATTAGCTGAAATGGCGACCTACACAGGTAGGTATTTTAAGCCAAGTATGAATGACAGATGAGTGAAGGATGATTGTGGCGCGATCTTGTAGTCTTGTTACTGACTAAGGCCGACATATTCCTTGGACAGGACTGTTAATTAATGGCCCAACAGCCAATGGCAACTAAGGGACCTACATTTTAACGTGGTATCCGAACCACGATTTCGCCTCGGTTGCATGTTCGCTTACATTGCACAGCAAACAGTAGTGGTTTTTTAAGTGGTGGACAAAGTTACTTGAAACTATAGTGGAAGGGGTCCGATCTTAAGCCGGCTACAGCAAAAGGCCCGCTGGCTTACAATTTCCGACATTTTGAGAACCCACATACCGTAATTATTCTGGACGAAGAATTTCTTAGGCTTTTTCGACGCTTTTCCGGGCGTAGCTTTGTTCATACCCATCGAATCTTGAAAATAACTGCATATTCTTGTTCAGTTTGCTCTCCCGGTTAATGTGAGTACCCACATGACCCATTAAAAAAAAAGGTTTTTTCTCGTATTTCTGCTTTTTTTTGGGGGGGGGGGGTTTAATCATTTTGTGCGAAAAAAACAATCATTTTCAGAATTAGAGTATTAAATCCTAAATTTTTGAAATAAAAGAATTTCCATTTTTTGAGAGATGGAAAATATTAATTATCGCAAATCGATCTATTGGTATCTCTGCGACCTTCGTTTTTATCAAAGAACTGAGAAATGTGTTATTTGAACTTATCACAATTAATTTTAGAGATTAAAGTAAACGTGAGGCTAAAACAATAAATAAATGTGTTATTTGTTTATTTCAATCACAAACTATTGTTTATTTCTGGTAATTTGATACTAAATACAGTAGGGCCTTCTGTTTATTTTATAACACAAGATCAAGCTTAGCCAAATACCTTTCAAGTAGGCTAAGGTCAGGTCATTGACCGGAGCGCACGTATCACCTGTAAACGGGATTTGGCAGGTAAAAGTATGAATCAAAGAAATGTTGTAAATTTTCTTGATAAGTTTTATGTCTGTTTTGGTTCAGTTAGGTTAGGTTGATTTAGTTTAATTTGGTCTTGGGAATAAGAGTAGGGTAGTTAGCTGGTCTTCACAGAAATGTTATGTCAATTGTTTAATTTTGATATTTTAAATGAATTATTTTCATTTGATTGTTTCATCGGGCGTCTGTGTAAGTGCAACCATTTTAAAAAGCCAAAAACCTTATCGGTACTTTGGTATTATATGGAGGCTACCCTCATACAGCGCGCTGCGGTGGTTATGTTAGGTTATCATTTCGTTACAAATCGAACGATACCAAAAGAGTCATACTTTCGTCCGCCAATACCCGCTGACAGGTGATGTGCGCGCTACGGTCAACAACCAGATCTGGGCCTACTTGGATGGCATTTGGCGGGCAAAAATATGACTCATCATCGGTACCGTTTGATTCGTAACATAACGAGGAAAGTCCTACTAACAAATATGTTAGTAGGACTAAGATATGTGTATGTTAGGTTATCATAAATATATGATAACCTAATCTAACATAACCGCCGCAGCGCGTTGTATAAGGGTGGCGATCGGGTGTGGACGATAGCGGCGGTGACGATGTGAACACTCAATCCTCGCTGACATCACTGCCTTCTGGGAGGCAGAACACAAATACCGTTCATCATAATTAAGTCAAATTGGGAAAGTAACTCAATTAAAGTACGTTCTTCCCAATGATGTAGTTATTTTTGGTGTCCAGCAAAACAATCTCTAAAAAACAGTGGCCTCTGTATAATACAAAAGTACCAACTTATCATATCCTCATTTGAGATCTAAAGTTTTACGACATTACTATCTTATCTTTTTCCATGTAAACTTATGTCAATAAGGTTAAAGATTTGAGAACTTAGAATACTAACTTTAACATTTCATTATTTTAAACACACAGAAAAAGACAAGGAAAGAGAGTCCCTTAAATGAAATTCCTGTCTTTTTCTTGTTTTGCTACATTTTCAAAAGTATTTTATAACCTCCTCATAGGCGACTGTTACACTATCTTTACAGTAGGCCTACAATGTTTTGGTGAAAATAATACAGCCTACTGGCCTACAGTATTACCATCTGTTTTACTGTCTTTACAGTGCAATGTTTTGGTGAGAACACTAACTTATAGTGATGGGAACTAACTTATCTGATAGAAACAAATGATTTATCTGGTTTTTGCGCGCCAAACGATTCATCCGATGGTTACTTTAATTTTCATCCCGATGAACTATCCATTCATTCGCAAGCGAATCATCTGAATGGCATTATTATCCATCTATCTAAAAACCATCTGTCTATGTTTTCATTCAATTGTAAAACAATTCGTCCCGTATTTTCATTCATTTGAAAACTACGAGTCAGTTATTCAATTACTGAAACTGTTTTTTAATGAACGGTAAAAAAATCTGAGTATTTGCGCCAAGGATAAAAACATCCTATGTTTCCACCAATAGGTTAATCTTTTAGTTTATTTAATTACCTCATCCTAAATACAAAATGTTTTATGGTAGGCCCATAAAAAATTATTTATTCATCCATTTGCGGGTGAATCATCTGCTCAGCGACTCGACAGTATCAATTTTTATCCGAATAGATACGCTACAAAGCCAATGAAAACTATTCGTATGAATCAGGCTCGTGAACAGATGGTTTTTTCATCCATCCACTTTTTGGATAGTTCCTCCCATCTCCGCACACAGCGCGGGCCATTCCGCTCCCCACCCAACTACACAAGAAAAACATCGGATGAATCATCCATCTGAAAACTATCGGATGAAAGAAAAACCATCGGATGAACCATCAAATGGTTGAAATCAGTCGTTTGTCCCATCACTACTAACTTACAAGACAACAGTTTCACCACCTAATTAGTGATGGAAACCTTGATTAATTTTGTCAAACAACTACTCTGTACGAGTTTCATATCTGATCTTCCAGGTTATGTTTACCGTTGGTTATTTACTTTTAATGCTTAGGTTTGAAAACTGAACTTCTCTATATGATTTAACATGAGAGAAGATCACTATCGTTTTCGCATAAATGTACCCTACTTAGGATTTGGTAATTCGATATCAACTATCAACCTACCGGTAGGCCTATCGTGTTTAACTTAATCGATGTATTGTTCCGACAACCGTCAGTAATGAAGAAACATTGATAACAACCAATAACCGAAACCATTAGGCCTATTAAGTTATTCGATTCTGTCATGAACACCGAAACATACCTAACCAAAATATAATAAAAATGTATAAAACTAAATTAAACATAATCTTACCTAAAGCTAGCCAATAACTAAACGAAAACGATACCAACATCAACTAGCCAAACAACTAGGCTACCTTATTTCTCATCATCTGCCACCTTATTTGAATATAGCCTATACTAAAAAATATAACTATCGATAACTATACTTACAAAGGGTAACAAAACAATCTATAAAATACGCAATGGAATCGGACGTCAAGTTCTATACAACAAACTTTATATTGAAGTTTGACCATCGGTAGATCGTTCGATACTATTTTCTTAGAAATCGGTTGTTGAATCGTCTGCTATAGGAACGAACGTTAGAAGATCAGATATGGAACTCGTACCCAACAACTCTGTAGCCTAGTCGTTCACACTAGTCAACCAATCTACTATTACAGTCGTTTAAACTCGTTGAAAGAGCAAACCCCAGCAAAAAAACGCCTGATCCAATCAGAATTATAGACTAGGTAATCAAATGGATGGCAAACTAGTTGTCATACCACACTATACCAATTATTGGAATCATCTTGATATAGTTATTAAATAATAGCTTCAGTGCCTGTACATTTTCATTGAAATAGGCCTAGGCTACTAAGATCCCTCAGGACTATCTCAGTTAAGGTTTTGAAATGTTCCAATTAAGATCATAGGCCTAAGGCCTAGTAGTTATGATTACTGTCTATTAAATTGCTCAAACTTTTATTAAAATTGTTAATATGACGATTAATAGCTCAAAACTAACTTACTTTACATAAAAGCTAAACTTAATCGGGTGTGTTTTAGAAAGGTTAGATTTATATTGATCAATGCTTAACCTATTTCTAGGGCTAAATATGATACCTAACTCTGGATCTTCGTCCCTTCGTCGACTTTACTCACCGACCTTAAATCGAGCATGAAATTTATGTTCAATAAATAAAGTGTAAAAGCTTCGGTAAATAAATAATTCTGTTAAATTGAGTAAATAAATATGTCGGGTCAAAAGTACACAATCAATGAATCAATAACAAAATCAAATAAGAACCAAGAACGACAACTAAACGAATCTTTCAAACTCAAAGATCTACTCAAACCGTTCAGTCTTTGACGATTTTGACTTTTAGACCCTAGAGGATTAGACGCTAGAGGAACCCACGATTGAAACCTATCCTACCTTTAAATGTTGTTCCCAGAACGTTTTCATTTTCGCTTTTTATAAAGAACTATAAAGAACTATTTTAGCTTTCGAATATAGAACTATATGTAAAACATATTTATGGGGGGCTAGGATCAAATATATGCAAAGATCACGTGGGTTTAGGCAAGTTTTTCCTAAAATGAGAATGATTTTCAAGAGGTTCGTGGCTCCGGGGATAGATAGAAATTTGGGGCGAAAATTTTGTCGAAAAAATAAAAAAAAACTAAAACGCATCAAATGTAAAATTTTGTACGGTATTCTGATTCTGACATTAATGCCTATTAATCACAATCAATTGCGATAATCAATAATTTCAAATTACAAGGGCAGTGGTAGTGAAAGTTATTATTGAACTTGACTGCTGATATGAATCTTATTTACTGACTCAGTTTTTAAATGAGTATGTAAGATTTATATCGGCAAAAAGAATTCAGCTTCATCTACATCTACAACATGTTGGATATTGTGATGACTCTACCTCAGAGAGTCCTCGATCAGAAGGGTTAAATGTCACATATTATTATCATGTTATTATTATTATTACATGTTTTTTTCTACTAATGTGTGACTACTTTACCTGGAGGTTATTTATTTATGTTATTTGTTCATAAAAGCGATAGTACGCCACAACAAAAATATAATTTTGCCTGGAAACTCAAGTCTTTGAGCGGGGTTTTATTTCCAAGGGCCGTGCTATCACCTCAGTCGGCTGGGTTTTAATTTACTCCGTTAGTTTTCCATTACCCACTGTAGTAAAAAACCATTTATATTTCGGTTTTACACCCACAGTTTGTCCACTTGATTCTTTCCAGGGTAGGGGGTGCCTATTCTGGGCTGCCTCGGGAGCTGGGTTCTGGTCAGACAGGACAGTGTTAGTGTTGCCAGATGTGGGGTTTTTTCTCATAATGGCGATTTTCAGCCAAGTGCATTGGTCGGTGGGGATTTCTGTTTATGGAGAATTAAGTGGGGAGATTTTGGGGATTTTTGCTGGCTCTACAGTCGAACCGGCGAGGAAACCGGGAAAACCCGCTCCGGGATTTGTGGTATATAACTGCTTTTAACTTGAGGCATGCGAACTCGTTTGTTTCTTAAGTTATTCATATGTTTTATGTATATAACATCCAATGTTCCTTGAAAAAGAATACATTTGATTACTAAGTACATTAGGATAAAGTTTTAGGCCTGATTTCACCAACCATCAGTTAAGGGTCGGTTAATAAACCGTTTGTTAAAGATAGGTAGAGTAGGATTCACCTAAGTTGGCCAAAACGAAAGTAAACAAACTATTATCTTCTTACGAACTTAACTATAAAATCCAGCTGTGCTGAAAACATTGTTAACGAACATCTGTTTAGTATAGCACTTGCAATAAAGGGAAAGTTCTGATGCAATTTGCAACTGGAAGTTCACTTGCGCGGCTCAAAATATTACTAAGGGGCTTTTCCAAATAAATTATGTATTAACAGGGAGATGATGTGTCATGGATGCGGCATGGTTAATAGTCTAAGATTTTCTTATGAAATAATATTTACAAAGAAATATAGGCGAGTTTTTGAATAGCCAGTATTACTTGCTGCAAGTCAGTATCTGAAAAGAGAAATTGTTTCATATTGCAGTTAAAACTCATGAAAATTGGCCCAGGAAAAATAAACAAGCAGTTAAACAAACTAAAATACTTGTAAATCAAGAAATAGAATAAAATTAAACTTTGGCAGCTATGTAAAAAGGTGGAATGGAAATAAAAACTTCTAAAAATAGGCTATATTGTAAACATTCTATAACCTATAACAACTTGTAAACAAACGCAACGTGGCTATTTGACAGTTCTCAGAAAATGTAAACAGACACCATGTGTAACTAACAATGTTTTCAATGTGACTTGTATACAAACTTTTGATGAGATGATTAGTACATGCTTTGGCCAACTTACGTGAATCTTTTTAGCCTTTCAAGTATATCCGTACAGACTATTGTCTTTCTCTATGGGTTGTGGTACAAGACTAGTAAGCGCCGTTCAGCATCTTTTAAGTTTTGTAAATAGTATTAATCAGCTGATAAAATTAAACTAAACGAGCCTTAACGGTGGTTTAAAGTTTGGTGAAATCAGGCCTTAGTGTTTTAAAATGTATTATTTTGCGATTCGGAACAGTTTTGCCTCATAGTGGAGAATTCGTATTGTAAATACGATTAAATTGGGGAATTTTGGTGTTTTCCTATGTGGGGAATTTTTGGTGGCACCAGTGGGGAATTAGTGAAAATCTATGCGGCAACACTGAATGAGCTGTTTGGTTAATCCCAACTACCCCAACAAAAATCAATCGATTCAATCAATTTAATTCAATTCTGATTTTACTTTTTTACATCATGAAATATTTTGTGAAAATAAAATTTTACATCCATTTATATTATTGGACGACAAATTTAAGAGCTTTGACATAATTAAATTCTTATTTTATTGTTTTTACGTTGTAATATTCATTGCAATATTTAGTGAACATAAATATTTCAACTTCACTCTATTATTTTGATGGTAACTCGAAAACTTTTTATAAACCTGATTTTAGCATTCATTTTTGTTTTTAAACTCGAATTACTCATAAAGGTATATTCCAAAACAGACCTCGTGCAGGAAGGAAATTTCCCTAATCAGTTCTTAGAGTTCTGTACTACGGGTGAGTTTCAATGGTTTGGTCTTGTCCATATTTAAAACTCTTATTCCTCCAAAATACTTACAAAACCTCCAATAAAAATAAATTTTGAGGGAATTTAGGACCTAGAAAAGATATAAAGTAGAATTTTAGCGATTTTTCTTAGAAATGAGCTATTAAAACCAAATTTGGTACTCACATATAAAACTAGGTTCTCTTAGACGAGTTCATAAACCGGCCAGATCGACATATCCAAAGTGGGGTAAAGGCTGCTTTTACCCCCCAAAAATATTTTTTTGGCTTTTTCAAATTGAGAAATTAAAGTAATAAAATTAATGTTTTCACCATTGGATTCAGCTTGAAAGAACAAACAATTTGGTAATTTGAAGTCCATTGGTCTCCAAGTTATGTCCACTTCACTTCAGTGTTTTATTATCATAAAGAAGGAAGCAGAATGTTGTCAAACGAAACTTTGTTTCATCACATTCATAGAGAAGAAATAAGCAGAGTACGCATTCATATGGCAGTAGTGTTTCGGGTAACTGCGTGACACACAGGAAGTCAAACAATAGGGAGACAATAGACTTCCTGTCGCCCCCCTACCCCCCGCGCCCACTCTACGGCACTGTTCGTCACATATTTAGCGAAACTTTAGATGCGTCCTCTGCCTCATTTCTTCTCTGTGGTGTCATCGAAACCTGCAGAGTATTTCACGAGTTTACCAAAAGTATTTTTAATAGGATTTTTTATTTTTAACTAAAAAAATCAATGAAGCCTATTTATTTAAAAGAAATATATATTTTTCAAATTAAACTTATTTATAAATATTTTTGATATGTAAATCAAACGATGGAATTTTATTTTAATGTATAAATACAGTAGGCCTATATTACTTTTTATATGTTTTTTTAATATTTGATTAATTATTGTTTTTTATTGGAAATTCGCTGAGTACGCAGGTTTGCTGTGACGGGGGTATATATTTTAAGGAAACAATTCGGTAGACGCTTTCCCATTTCTTGTAAATTTCTCAACTCTTGCCGTGTACTCAACTCTAGCTTAAGCTTACAGACTCGTGTACAGTATATGGTATCATTGACTTTGAATCTCTTCAAAGTCAATGATGGTATGTGACAAGACCACTTAGTTTTACGGAAGTCCGCTAGGGTGCACGGTGTTCTGTACAAACTACAGCACCGACATTTCAATAATCAATGGCATCGTGCTCCATCCGTTGCCGCTTGCAGCGAGTTCCACCCTTCGCCGCCAGAATGAGCCTCCACCGCTCTTGAGATCATTGTACAGAATAATAATCAATTTACATAACAGTTTAGGTTACATAAGTTAAAATGTAAAAAATACACTTTTCATGAAAACTACATGCTTAAAAATATCCATACAATATATTACTGGCAACTCGTAAACACATTTTACATTTACTTTTCAGTAAAAACAAATTTTCTTTAGTATTTATGTTTTAGAAATTCATTAGGCTTAAATCTTAATAATGCAGTGTAGTACCATCATGGGTTGTAAACGGTAAAGCGTGAAGAATCACGTATTATCTACTCTTTTAAGCTCTTACTTAGTAAGAGCAATAACACTACATCAAAATAACCAATAAAATGTGCGACATATCGACAAAAGTAATTCTATATTCAATTTTTAACGCATATTCCTGTTAATGTAATGTTCGTAATTACTTTTGAAACCTTTTATAGTATATTACATTACTAGCCCGGTAAGTACCGTTTTACCGTTCGAGCATGGGCGGATTTAGTTAATAATATTTGGGGGTGCCAGCTCACCTAATGTTCTAAGTATTGTATGCCCAAATTCAAAAATCAAACTCCTATTTAAATGGTCTATTTTAAGGCCTATTCCAAGTAGGTGATTTATGTAGCAACAACCATTTGTAATTTATGCAAATCCTCAATCAAAGTTATGTTGAAAACATTTTCCCCCTTTACTGCCAACAAATTCACCAAATATCAGGGGGTGCCAGGCGCCCCCTGGCACCACCAGAAATCCGCCCATGCGTTCGAGCATGAAGGCGAGTGCGGGATTTTCATGCGAGTAAGGTAAAACTTAACGGGCGTGTGAAGTACGATACTTTACATCACACTACCCAGAAAAAAATCATATTCCTAATTATAACGCATTCCTTGCATAAACTATTACATTTCTCGATTCTTCAAACCTAGCCTATGATAAACAAACAAACATTATTTTTGCTGCTGCCACTACATTCCTCTGGAGTAACCAATAAACATGCATTAAACGTTGGTTTACTGCAATCAGCTGATTGTTTTGATTGTTAAATTTCGTTATTTCCGTTTCCTAGTGCACGGTGAATTTACTGTGCACTGCACGGTAAATTTACCATGCCGTGATCGGCAAAGAATAATTTTTCAGCGAAGAGTAAGGCACAGAAAACTGATGTTTCTGCGTAGTATGATGTAAAGTAGTATTGAATGGCATTGCCGACTGTAAAGGCGTGATGGTATACCTCCCACTCTGTGAGCCCATAGCTGGGGATGACAATTGAAAGGGTCCCCCGTAAAACGTTCTAAGCGACAAAATTTTAAAATCGGAGATATCCAGTGAAAAAAGGTTCTCTAGGACACGAGCTACAGCGTGGTATATTTTGTTTTGAAGATATTTGAGTTGGCAGCACTGATTTCGTCTGTCAAAGTTGGCGTGCTTCACGGGACTGCACGGACTTTCTGGGGAATAACGTTCTATTCGCCGAAAGATAAACTCCCCGCCGCTCGTTGCGTTGTCGCCCAGCGACCAAAATCGCATAAATAAAAATAAAACAGATGAAGTAAATATTAGAAAGTGGAAGGATAAAACCAGGAAGGAATATTGAAAAGCTGGATTACCCTATATTTCAAAAAATAAGTAGCCAAGGCCTGGAAAATTAGCACAAAAGAGGTGAGTAGAATAACGTTTTAGGTGCCACCTTTGGATAACTAAAATGACGTATTACTTTCATGTAATAACGTTACGTTTTTGCACTTTTAGACAAATAAAATTGTTTTATATTCAGTTTTATTTTCGTTTATGTTGGTATTCCTACACTCCGTGATGTTTTCTATCAAAGCAGAAGGGGCAGTCCGTCAGAAAACATTTCAAACGCCAGTAATTTAGCACGTTATAGCCCCCCAAAAAAGACGAAAAATGTTTAAAAAAGCTCAAAGGCAAGTAAAAATTTAGTATAAAGCTACATTATGATGTTATAAATTGGATGTTAAAAAAATTATACATGATAAGTTCTAACCTTGAAAAAACAGTAAATTTCAGAATTAAATTTTCAACGCTTGATTAGGCCTACTCGAAACTAGGTTTTTTCGCTTAGAACATTTTACGGGGACCCCTTCAATTATTAATAAAACATCGATTATCGCTTTATCGACGTATCGAAACCTTTAATATCGAGAATTACGATATATCGGGAGACAAATATCGATATTTCCGATATATCGGATAAACGATACTACTGGAGAAAATATCACAGATTTTGCAAGTTGAAAGAGAGATTGCCTATTTTCTGAATATTTTCAGAAACAGGGTTTGCAACCACGGAAAAGGTTTGGCCTACGTGGTGATCGGGATTTTATATTTGGATAATACATATGTTTTTATTTAGATATCGTTATATTCTTGCAAGTTTGTTGATTGAAAGCCTGCAGCATTGATTATTTAATTAATATAAAAAATACTACTTCGAGTTCGAAAACCAGCATTATTGGCTAACTCTGAGGAAGGTTTTTGACAAAATAAAGTTCATTTTTAAAATTTATTACCTTTTTACTAATTTTATGTAAAGTTCATAGTCAAAATTGGATTCAGCTGAAAAAATAAACAATATAGCATTTATTTTACGTCAAACCGTTGCTTAGATAGTGCTAAACGTAATACGTTGTCTCATCTAATTTTAGCCTCACAAAAGTATAATTACCATGTTTTCAGGGAAAGTCCCAAAAAGTTGGATAATAATCACCCTAAATCAATTCAATCATCACCTGATGTAGGATGTAGGGAATTTTGAAAATAAAACTCTGAACGTTGATTACGTTAGTTATATAATCGAAGCCTGCAGTTTTAATTACGCTATTTATGTACAAGCGCGCTGCGTAGCTTGCCTAACAAACAAAGTGAAGGAAAAGACATTGTTAAATTAATTAAAAAAGGATTTTCATTACATACTCGGGGTTTCTAACTTTCATTTCCCTTTCCAGCTGGGCCAGTGGGACAGTGTATCCCTCACCATCCGATTCCTAAATAGTACACGTGGGTTAGTGTAGGAAAGTAAACATTTTCACGTACTTCTTTTTTGTTAATTGTGTATTGTCAGTTTTCTCGATTTAGGTGTCATTTTAAAGCTTATAATATAGCACACCGATGACTGATAATTAAAATTGGCATTTCTTTTACAGCTTCGACCCCCAATCCTTTGATTTATTTCTAAAGGGCGCTTTTAACGCTCCAGTGTTGAACAACTTGCGTTGTGACGGTTTTAAAAAGTGATTGTAATTTAACAGCTGATTACCTTAAGACGGATTTTAACCAGTCACATTGTAAACAAACATACATTGTCTGCAACTGTAAACAAGATCCGATCTATGAAAATTAATTTGGGCTACTTTTCAATAAAAGAATGATTTCCCGACCTCAGTAAGGCTAGAATTAATTACCAATGCACAGTAATTGTAGATTACATTGAGGTAGGTAAGTCATTCTTTATGGTAGATCAGTTCGCGCATTATATCTCCGGCTATGACCACTGCGCTACTAACCGTGTCATTTGATATTTTTAACATATGATATTGGTAAACACAGCATTTGACAGGAAGCAGTGTTTTGGAAAATGTTTTCAGAAAAGTACCCCCTCTCCCCCCCCGCACCTTACAATCAGCTGACTCAGTCATAGCCGGAGATATAATGCGCGAACTGTACAATCAAGAGGCAAAACCAAAAAACTACGTTCACAAAAATGCTGTAATGTACTGTTTAAGCGATACGACTCCTTAAATTATTGTGATCCCAAATTCAGGACAGTCACTTAATCACTTTAATAAGACAGGTACCTCATGGAGGACGTTACCCTGAATATGAGTGAAGGATGAGTGTGATGATCGTGATGATAGTGGCGCGATCTTGTAGCCTTGTTACTGACTAAGGTTGGCATGTTCCTTAGACAGGATTGTTAATTAATAGCCCAACACCCAATGGCAGTTAATTTAGTGCATTTGCATTTTACTTTTAGAAGGCGCATTTCCCTCGTAAACTCGCTAAAATCACGTTGTTTTGCCGTGATTTTAATTTTTTAATTTCTCGGATGGACCGGTCCGGATAATACGGGATCCGGATAATATGGGGTCCGGATAATCCGATGTGTACTGTAAATTAAAATTTAATTTCTAAGACACGCATAACGATTCAACTCCTGCTCAAAGTAGTTGTAGATGGGAGAAAACTGTCATTAATAAACATTATCTTACTAAGAAAACATTAGGTTTCAGTTATTGTTTGGTTAGGAATTATCATTGACTATGTACTGTAAAGAAGATTTATCATACTTTTGGCGAGGTTTAGTAAATGTTGGTGTATGTTTAATTTCTTTGTTTGAAATTCATTGTTGGTGATGGTGATTTTATATTTTGATTAGGATTTTTGCGGACATTTGCCATCACTGATTAGTAAAAAACAAGTTTCACTTTTTCACGACACTAGTGAAACTTGTTTTTTACTAATCAGTGATGGCAAATGTCCGCAAAAATCCTAATCAAAATATGTTTAATTTGTTGTACTAGCCAAAAAACTGCACTAGACCAGCTAGGCAATATGAGTGAATACATACTATCGATAAATATACTCCCAATATGTATCGATTCGATCGAATTTACTCATATGCCCCATTGGATATATTTTAGGTTTAGTGAACACAAAAAAAATTAAGCATGCATGAATTTCCTTCCTTAATACTTAATCGCACCACTTCTTAAAATTAATGGTGTATTATTTTTTGCATTAAAAATGTACTTTATCTACAACCATTGCAATAAGCACCAATTATGGTATTACAATAAACATTATAATGATATACATTAAAACACCAAAAACCAAGCAGTACTCTAATGACGACTTTAGAGTACTGGAGTCACTTTAGAGTACTGGTTCTAGACCAACGAGAGCTCGGCATTTGACGGAAGTAGTGTCATAATAACAATTACGCAATTCGCACATCAGCTGATTGTTGCATTACGATTCATGTTTGAGTTTACTTATCCCATCAGCTGATTGTTCAACAACGATTCATGGTTCAGTCTGCTTATTTGCCTAACCTCAAATTTTAGTTGACCTATTCCATCATTATTAAAAGTCATGAGTTTTGTTTAACTTCGGGGGAAATTTTGTCGTATATTGTTGGTCGTAGATAAAATAGTGTATGCAACGATTTTATTATGCCTTTAAGTCACTCGTGAGATATTTAGAACACTCGCTTCGCTCGTGTTCTAACTTACATCTCACTCGTGGCTTAAAGACATTCATTATACAATCGATGCATAAACTACTATTTCAGTTGCCCAAATTATCGTTAAAACTGCAATATCGTACGGTGACGTATTAAACATCGTGCCGAGAGGCCAAATAATCGTACAAAACGATAGTTACCGTACGACTGGAAACACTGATGGGGAGTCTAACTTCGTATTAACATCATAATGCGTAAAGAATTCATTAACTTCTGCACATTCTGCCTAACATATTATTGGTAGAGTTATTGAATTATTGCTCTCACATATGTGAGAGCTTCAGAGAAAGGTAAGTACGCGGCTCTTCACGCACAGATCCAATGATAACTAATGTTTTTAATACGCAATAATTAATGAAGGAATTTCTAAAACATAGATAGGTAAAGGTAATATTTTATTTCACTGAGAAGTAAATATAAAATGTGTTAACGAGACGCGCAGTAAAAAATTGTATGGATATTTTGAGCACATAGTTTATATGAAAAGTATATTTTGTGCATTTTCAATTAAGTAAATTAAACTGTTTTGTAAACTAATTATTATTCTGTACAATGAACTTTGAAGCGCCGGCGCCGACTGTGCGGGTGAACACACTCTGGCGGCGGAGTGAGGAACTCGCTGCAAGCTGCAGTGGATGGAGCACGGTGCCATTTGACGGTGCTGTAGTTCGTACACGACATCGTGCGCTCTAGCGGACTTTCGTAGCAGTGTTTCCACTTTAGGGATTTTTATCCCATTTATGGGATATTCCGACTACTCGAGGGGTAAAATAGGATTGTGGGATAGAATGGAATTTTTCTGAATGTGACTGGAAAAAAAAATTCTTATTTGTGCTTTGTGCGTGTATAATTATCTTTTTCCTTGCCTTCCAACTCTGATTATTATTTTTTTCTTCTTTAGAAGTCAGTTTTGAAAGTTTGTATACTACAATATTATGACATATTTTTATATACATCGGCAGATCGACAAACCAGAACGAGAATTAATAAATACTTTTTTACCTAAATAGTTTAGATTTTTATTTCAAACATTATTCTCTATTTCAATCCTGTTTGAATTTTGGAATGAATCAAAATATGATAAAAAATAAGGAAGATACAGATTTTTTTATTTCCCATAAGGTTAACATTGGGACATCGTACTGTGATTACCACTTTTAATATCTCGGTAACCAATGGACATAGAGCAGTGATTCAAAGTACTATTTTTTTTTGTTTTTTAGCTGAATTCAATGGTGCAAACAAAAATTGGATTATTTTCTACGTAAAAAACAAAATTACCCCATTTTTGGAGCGTTTATCCCCCATTACCCTCTTCCGGTGGTCCGATCGGGCTGGTTTACGAACTCGTCCGAATAATTACCACTATACACGTCCAAATTTCATTGAGATCAGATCATATTTACGGCCGCTATCGTGTTAACAGACTTTCTTGCTTCTGGGGGCCCCAAAATGAAAAGTTAACATGGTCTCGGGCTTAGGTCTTACCATGATACCTACGGTAATAGCTTATTCCTTTAAGGAAATTCGCTAAAAGGATGTTTTGTCATTGAATACTCGCATGGTTTCCCTCTTTAATCTTTTTTTCTTGGATGGGCTATTGGGCAGTGTTTCCACTTAACGGGAGATAATATCATAGAAAAATAAACAGGTAAATGTTCCTGTTTATTTTTCTATGATAATATCCCTCACCATGAAACTAAAGTCCCACCTCATCCGACTCTGGATATTAATAAAAAAGAATCGTCCATTGAAATATCTATGTCTATTCTGTCCTTAAATAATACATTTGGGTGAGTGTACAGAAATAAACTTATGACTAAAATAATTAGTTTTATGTTCAAATCCGACAGGCTAGCAAATTATATTTAGGCTAAATTGTCTTATTATAAAAGAATTCTAAAAAAAAAATCTTTAAACACATCGAGAAGTAAACACTCGAAACTGTAGAATATTAACAACGGAGGAGAAAAAACTGATAATCAATGGAGGAAAGAAAGGTCAAAGATAAACGTGAGCCACACACCGAGGTAATCTTTGATTTCCATAAAATATCAAAGTACACCAGTATTCTTAGGCTTTTACAAGTACTCTTAGGTTTGTACTTGGATTTTATTTGTCTTGGTGCCCATATTGACTAAATATCTCAAGTAAACTGGCCTAGGGTTTGTTGTACATGTTAAGATGGTTGGTTCAGACAGTTGATTCAAATGTCTTAATCAATGTTTATTTTGCACAGATCCAGAGTTTACTTTCATATGGAATTATACTTTAGGGTCATAGTTCACATGCTAATAGGATTTTAATTTTACAGAAAAGGGTCATTAGAACTATTTGTAAAGTACCTTTTCGAACTCACTGTAGGCCTTTATTTGTTAATTTGACAAAACAGCGACAATTAATTTAAGGAATACCTTTTATATATGCCCTCCTTGTATATCTCTATATTGTCTTTGCCCTCGTTATATGTGTTATTTACTCTTTGTTATGTTCACAACAATTTTAATAAATTTAAAACTATGGCAGTTATCACAATCTCAACACAAGAAACAAAAATAAACTGTGGGTTGAACAGGATAGCCAAAGTCAATCACAGAAAAATTTGTCTTACATGTCAGTCAAATTATATAACTCTATTCCTTTGTATTTTAAATCATTGTCTCAAGTTAAATTTAAGTTACTGTCCGCGAGAGAGCGACATGCAGCAGTGTCCGTATGTTGCCGCGCGGTGTTTCGGCAACGTAAAAATGAAAAAATGCAGGCGCCGAAACAAGCGCCTGCATTTTTCGAATAGGCCAGGACTCAGGGACTTCTTTACTCTCGCGGACAGAAAGCCTTAAGAGTGTAAAAAAATCTGAATATTATATAATATCTGAATATAATGATATAATAATCTGAATAATCTAATCAGATCTGAATAATATAATCTGAATATAATAATAATCAATATATATATATATATATATATATATATATATATATATATATATATATATATATAAAGAGAGTTGTGTGTTGGTATATTTAGTGCTACAGCCAAAACTACACGTCGTAGACCTTTGATCCTGGTATCAAATTAAAGCTTGAAATCTCATGACGTGCACTATGGTAAATGGATTTCGATATCTTATAGGGTGTAGGCACAGGATCGTCCGAAAGGGACCTATGTCAAGGATTTTGTGAGTATTTTCGGTTTTATTTGTTTGTATCAATACATGTGGTTTAATTTGAAATGGTTACCGTGGTTACAGTTGTTGCCAACAGAATGCAGCACCTACAATTGTTTTTGTAGAACAGGTGAATTCAGACTCGACCTTCTGTCCACACGGGCTCCTCTAGCTTTTGGAATAGGTTCCAGTGGTAGCAGTTACTTCTGTAATAGCCTCTCTAACTTTCCGTATCAGTTACCATTTGACAGTGCATTATTTGTTTGATTCATTGGTACTTGTTCTCCTAGATTGTTGTTGTTGTTGTTGTTATAATATTCTGTCTATAAGTCTATAAGTCCGTAATATTCTGCTTGTTACCCGTTACCGCAATTTAATTTGACTGTTCAGTGAATAATGTTGACGTTGTGAATTGTTTGTTAGGCTTATTGAAGTTTTCTCTCTGTTACATTAATTGGGAATATATGATTGTAAGATCTTCTTATTTGAAAATTAGCATAAGTTATTAAGAATTAAAGTGCATGATCTTATTACTAGATAGGCCTAGCCTATAGAGGAAAAATTGATTTGCTGCAAGTGAGTTTGGAGAAATCTAGGTCCGGCCATGTGATTATGGGCATTAGAATGTACAATACAATTTCAAAGCATGTTGACAAAGCAAGCCTAAAAGTGTTCAAAAAGAAATTAATTGAAATTATGAAATGTTTTATGCTGCAACCATTTTTATCACATTGATGATTTTTTTTATTTGCCTGAATCTGTGATATTTATAGTTTTAAGTAGGCTAGCTAGTAAATTATTTGTAGTAAAAAACTGCTCTATTGTCAGTAACCAGGATTTTAAAGTATTGAAGTACAGTAGAGTCCCGCAAACCTGGAATTCGATAACCCGTAATTCTGGATAACTCGGAAAGCCTGCCAGAGCAATAAAGTGTCAAGGCCAGAGCACGGTGTGGCATACTTAAAACAGTTTCAGTTTTTCTTTAAGTTTTTTTTGTAACTTAGGCTATATAGTTTTCATATTTTTTACTTTGCAATAAATAAATGATTTCTTATAGAAATTTCAGAAACTATTCTTATTTTTTCTTATTAGCGAATTTCCTTAAAGGAATAAAGCTATTACCGTAGGTCTCATGGTAAGACCTAAGCCCGAGACCATGTTAACTTTTCATTTTGTGGCCCCCAGAAGCAAAAAACACTATTCGTTCGAATTTTTATATATATATCTTTATATATATATATATCTGTTAACACGATGGCGGCCGTAAATATGAACCGATCTTAATGAGATTTGGTACAGACGTGAGTAGTGCAATAGTGGGGCTTCTGGGCCAAAACGCATTAATCAAAAGTGACAGCTACATCCGGTCTGGTGACGTCAGAGGCTGTGACGTAGCTGTGACGTGTATGGTGGGCATTTAAAGTTTAAATGCCCGGCTGTGCTGGGTATTTAAACTTTAAATGTCCGGAAATGGGTCAAGGTCAGGTGAGGATGTTTTTAAAAAGATCTTGCATTTTCGGAAGATCCGAAAATGCAAGATATTTTTTTAATTTTACATTAAGGTTGAAAAGTTTGCTCCCAAATTTGAAAAGTAAGTTGTTGTCGGTGGTGAAATTTCTTGCTTATTTTCATTCTTTTTGTTGTTGTTGTAAGTTGGCAAAAATACATTCTTTTCGTTTTGATTGTTTGTTGCATAAAGTTCCAAAGATAAACCGAACCCAGTGGTTATAAGTTGTTTTAGTTCTTCACTAAAAATTTCCAAATCCTTGTAGGTTGTAAGATTGATAGTGTTGTAGTGAATCCCGCGAATGTTGAGAGACATGACTAGAGTTGTTTACTCGACGAGAGGTGTAGCAGGAATGACTATTGCAAAGCCGGTGCTGCGGGTACCTCCGATAGTAGTGGGGCTAGTGGTGGGGGTAGTGGTGGGGATAAAAATTGTAGACGCTTGTTTAATCACTTTGCATTTAATCGTTGCCACAATAGACCGAGTCGATGTTGCAATTCTTCTAGTTTATCCAACCGGTTCTTTTGATATGTTTTGCAACCACATTTACAGTAGCAGAAAGAATTACATTTTGTACAAGCTTTTCCGTCAACTTGATCTTCAGGTATTTTAAAACATTTCTCTTTGCAACAATAAGATAAAAGTGGTACATTATTTCTTTTGGATGACATGTTGGTTGTAGCTTGTCTTAAACAGAACTGAGCCTCTCAACGTTAAGGTTTCGTATTTATATAAAGTATTCGAATAAAACTATCGAATAAAACTATCGATCAAAATAATCGAATAATACCATCGATTAAAAGTTCAAGGTCATCCGTTTGAGTTTTTAAAAAAAAAATACAACATATCAGTATATAAAAACATATACTGATATGTTGTTTTTTATCTTTTTATTTAAAACATTTTTTTTTACAATATTTACAATGTTATTTTTGTGCGATGTGCAGAGTAAGTTCCGTAGAGTTGTTTCCGCTCATTCCGTGTGACACCAAATATAATGATCCTGGCTGAATTTCCCGCAGATCTTCATTTTGCAGCAACTGGACGAATCGTTTTGGAAGATATACTTGAAACTTTGGTTCATCACCTGGTGTATATGGTGCATCGGATAAAGATGCGACGACTGCGTCTCCATGCGTTGTATCAACTTTTTTCATTTCATGAACAATATAATGTTTCTGTTCTTTTAATTCTGAACATTTCTTGATAATTAGAGTATTTGATCTTGAATGTAAGTTGAATTGTTCAACTAAACATTGGAGAAACTGTTGTGATGCCATGTTCTTCACTGGAGATGTTGTCTGTTCGGAGTATGGAGTTGGAGTGATACTCGGGGTGTGTTGCTTCCTCGTATTTATAACCTTCGTAACCCCCACCACATTCTTCTTTTTCTTGTAAGTAAGCAGCCAAGTGATATGCGTTTTGTAATGCGCATTGAGATTGGTTGTGTTTCGGATCTATTGTAGAAACACAAATATTTCTAACATCACAATGAAAGGTTTTGTCCATTTTTATGCTTAAAACTTCTTTGTTTGTGTACTGTTGTATCCAACTTCTTTTTTCCAATCCTCTGGTGTATATGTGCGTAAATTGTTTACAGAAATGAAACATAATTTTGTGTACATTGTTGTACGGTAGAAAACCTTCAAACCAATGTATATGATGAAAATTGTTTGTTAACCATCTGTTTGTTATTTTAGCTTTTGACTTTAGTGCATGGATAGAACACGGTGCTTCAAATAAAAACGGGTATGCTACTTGTGTGAGCAAATCTAAAATCACCAATTCTTTTATAATAAATCTATCATCGTTTCCGCGAAATGCTTGAAATTCAATTACACAAGGTTTTGCTGCCATTTCTTCATCCAGTCCGCTCATCACGATGTCTGGTGATTAACTGTTTTCCACACCACGGTAGGTTAGATATATAAACCAGGCCGTACAGTTGTAGGCGCGTTGGTGTATGTTTAACGTGGGCACCGTCCCCAGTAGGCCTACCCCACGGTTTATTCTTTTGTTAAACTACATTGTAGTTTTTTTTAAACTACCAAAGTTTCTTCTTCTGTATTGTTGTTGTTGGTTTCTTCTTCTGTATTGTTGTTGTTGGTTTCTTCTTCTGTAGCTTCCGTTGCGATTTCAGTAAAAGGTTCAAAGTTTCTCAACTGCCTCCACATTTCCACTTCGTGAGGTATTCTATTAAAAATGGATGTATCTATTGGTCCGTATTGTAAAGTGCTGTCAGGTTGTTTTTCGCATGCATCTACCAGATATTCCTTAATAACAGAGCTTGAAAATACCAATTGTTTCATATACCTAGTGATAGGTGATGTTGCATAGTTTAAAATGTAGAATTCTTCACGTGTTAGTAGAATTTTATTTTCAAATTGTGTCGAGTCTCTAATTCTTACTTGTTGTTGGCCACGATGTTTAATAATGTCAATTTCATTGTCACAATCCAAAAGTCGAATGTTAGTTTTTCTTCCAAAGAAACTGTTGGCTAAATAACATTCAATAAGATGTAGATGTTTTAAAAAGGAATCCCAAGCATTTTCTGAAAATAAAACCATCTTTGTACCATGGCTTAGTATTACTGCGGGAGAGTAGTCTAATGATTTTACCAATCCTATCGACACACTTTTACTCATGCAAGATGAAATAGGATAAAAGATGCGAAGGAAAACTTCAGTTAAAATGTTCGGTGGAATATTTTCTTCAAGTTTTCTTTTCTTTCTTACGTTTGTTTTATTATTTTCCAACTTTTTATTTTGTTTTCCAAACTTTAAAAACTCATCAATTTCTTTTACAACATTTTCTTCAAAATGTTTATCATCATCATTTTCCAATAAAGGTGTTGTTTCGGAAACGCCTTGTACAACTGATAAAGAACTCATTTTGTTTATAATGCTGTAGACGATGTTACCCATACAACTGTAGACAGTCAACTAAACAATTTGCGTTCCCGCTCCTGCTTTTATAGCCGAGTGGTGGGGGGTATTTTTTTTTCTTTTCATTTTACAACACTGCTTTTACAATACCGGTTAAAGGTGTATATGTAACAATTTTATCATGTAAAATTAAACAATAAGCAGATGTATCTTTAGGTACATTTTGTTCAAATTCCATTTCTATTTTTATATCTACACTGGAAGATTTTACAGATTCATTTTGTTTGGAACAATCAACTACAACAATCGGATAGTTAGATTTCAATTGGTTTGGCGTTAATAAAGGTGTGTTTGTTTTTCCATAATATGAATTTTGGAATCTTGCATACATATCGTACAAAACACTAAACCTGTCTTTTGTAAAGTTTATGTTGAAGTTGTCGTATGGAAAGAATTGCGAGTTTAGAAACACCTTAAAATTTGTAAGTTTGCAATGATCAAATTCACCAGCATGTTTAGTTATTTCATTTCTTCTTTTTGTTTGTAATCCAAATATTACATATCTTGCCTTTTCCAAATGAGTAGAAGTTTTTACAGTCCATGTATGACGTTGTGTTTCCGGTAAAACCGGATATTCATGAAACTCCCAACTTCTAAATGGTATTACGATATCACGATCTGATTTTAAAGTTCTCAATAATGAAATTCTATTCTGATCGTTTAACCGTACATGCGGTACTCTCCAAACAATCTTGTCTAATTGCATTTTCCATTCTAAAGTAGTTTCCGTTGTTCCATCAGTTGCTTGAATAATATCTTTGTCGTTTGATGATCTTAACAAAACTAATTCTTGTTTTACGTTTATTATTATTTTTCGGTAATCTTCGGCAAAGCCTAAAAGTAATCTTAAAGGAATGTAAAAGTCAAAATTGCCTGAAGTGTTTGGAGTGATTGTACTGGAATCGGGTGCTACCCATCCTGCGGCGGCCAGCATATTTTTTTCACTCGGTGTTAAAGATGCTAATCCTTTTAATGTACTTGTAATTCCCACCTTTTTTGTTGAATCTACTGTAACTCCGGAAATTTCATATCTTATTTCATCAAACAAATATGCCATGGGGTTATTTATGAACGGAACAGTACTTGCAGTGGTTCCATCCCTTTTTGTTACTCTTCCTTCGATATATAAATAACTTTCACATGGAAGTGTATAAATATCTTGTTGTTGTATGGGAATTCTAATTTCATCATTATTGTTTAATTTTGACGAAGCGTAAGGGTTGTGCGTATGATATTCCTTTTCCCATAAGGTTTCGTCGAATGTCGGACCCTGCGCTATATCCAATATTTCCATTATTAATAAGTTTTAATCCAATTTCTTCTAGAAAACGAATGTTATCACTTGTTAATCCTTCTATAGCTGACGTGCTACTGACTTGTTTACCAGTCAGCTCTTTCTTTTTAAATGATAACCCCATTGTTATACGGTTGATTTTATATGTATTCGTATAGTTATAGGTTCGTCTCTAAAATCAATATGATTTCCGTCTTGATCTAGTATGTTCACCACAATGTCTGAAATAAAACTGGTGTTTAATGGTAGGTACACCAAGTTTTGTGGCTTTTCCACAATTTTAAAACCCGGAGCGACTGTTGGATAGAATGTGTGCAATATATGAGTATTTTCACCATCTCTATAAGAACCATGTATAATATTACATGTAACATCTATACTGTTAACTTTCATTATTGTCACAGTTCTAGTACCTGAATGGTTAATATTAGGTTCTAAAATTTTTGTTGTTTTAGGAAATCCTAATAAACTACCAATTGAATGTTCTTTGCTAAAATCTATATAATATTTAGATTTAATTTCAGCTTTCATAGTATTGTTATTTCCTTTTATTGTTATATTATCTTTTCCCATATGATTTTGTATCGCTTCATTTATATCATCAATTTCATATGCTCCAGTGGGTAAACTAAATACTTGTATATCTGAATATTTGTTTGTATTTTTATCTTTTGTTTTGTAATAATGTATTTTGTCATTAACATTTTCAGTAACGTTGGGAATAGAATTATAAGTTGTTATATCTAATAATGCGGCTTCCCATAATTTATCTTTTTCCAAACGTAACGCAGGGAAAAGAACACTTCGCAAAGTAGATGAAGTTCCAGTTAATGATACTGTATAGGAAGACATCTTAAAGTTGACTAACGCTTTTTGTTAAAAAATCTAAACATAAATGTCCACAGATTACCGTATCATCAGGTTGCTCTCTTTTATAATTGTATAGTACATTTTTAGCTGTTTTAAAGTAATATTGTAGTTCTTTTGGTGGTGGGAGATTACCAAAACTATCAAAGTAGTAAATAGTTGATCCTAGTTTCTTATAACATACCCAATGAGTGCCTGATCCTTTACTATTATCTAAATTTACTATTCCGGTTTCATTTTTCCAAATTTTAACAGGTAATGCATCTTTCATAAATACTCCTCTAAAAAATGGAATTTTTAAACAAGAAACATAAGTAATTAATTCTTTATCTGTTAATTCTTTATTTGGAATTAATAATTGTTTTTTTCTGTTTAATACACACGATACGGTCTTAGGTATAATCCTCCTCCTTTTTTTATCATTGACCATATTGTTTGTTTCTTTTTATTTTTACCTGCGGTGGATCGTCGTTTTCTTCTTATATTTCCTCCACGTTTCTTTGCAGGTTTTCTCCTCCTTTTTCCACCTCCTTTCTTCTTTCCACCTCCAAACATCGTTTTACCCTTCATTGCTGCTGATACCGCTAAAGCTGCTGCTTTTTCACCGATACTAGCGTCACTGGATGTTACTCTTTGCCAAGCTTTTTCAGCAAGTGCTCTATCCGCTATTGATCTATTTTTAGTATCTGCAAACTTTGAATATGCTATATCGTGTTGTTTGCAGGCTTGATCAAGTTTATTTATTCCAAGATCTCCTCTAGCAAGTCTTTTTTTCAATTTTGTTCCTGGACCACAATATTGATAACCTCCTGGTAAATGTAGTTCTACAGGTAATAAATCGATAGCTTTGTTAACTATAGCTCCAACCGGCTTAGTAATAAGAGAAAGTGCTGTTGATGCTATTCCTCTTCCTCTCTTTATAACGTGTCGATTATGACTGATGCGTTGAACTTTCAACATGGTTTTTTATAGTGAAAGGAAATGCCAATACTTGTTTATTTTATAAATTCTTTATAATGAATGATGCACTTATCCTTTGACATTGTTTATTTATAATAAACATGTATTTTGTTTATGGGTAATAAACTTTTACCCAGTCTTTTGGTAGGATTGTATCCTTTTTATCAACATCAACTTGAGCAAATCTTAAATTTCCAGTTTTCATATTTAAAAAATATTTTTCTATAACATTTTTCTTAACCCAATGTAGTTTTTGATCAGCTTTTATGGGCTTTATCGTATTATAAACATCATATAACACTACACTTAAGAGTCTTATAATGTAATTTACATTAACAGCATCAACAATATCAATAGGGTCATCTAAGCTAGTCAATCGCAAGTTTTGACAATGAAAAAACTTTTTGTGTTTTTCTGTTCTTAAGCATCTTTCACGCCATTCTTTTACTCTAACTGCATCACTGTCATTTACTCCCATTCCAACATTAAATAGTGGTCTTTCTTTACAATCAAAGCCTTGTTGACCAAGTCTTGATGAAATTTCTTTTAATGCAGGAACTTGTCCAATTGTTGCTACATCAACATCATTCAACCCTTCTTTAACATTAGTAATTATTTTTGCATCCGCATCCCATTTGTTATTGTTTAATTTCATTATTTGACTTATTGTAGCTGCATCTGATTTTGCAGTTCCCTCCTTAACGTTAGTTAACACTTTATTTTTGCAATCAATTGACTTAATATCATGTGTAATACAATGATCTGTAACATATTGAAGGTTTACCGCATCTTTCATATCTTTAGGGTCTCCAATATCGTGTATTACAAAGTTGTAAAAGGAAAATTTATCTGTTTTTTCAGGTATGACTGAATGTAAATACTTTTTGGTAACTGAATCTTGATCATTAACAGGATCTGCTATATTGGCTATTCTAAGATCTTTTGCATCATATGCTTTATTATTACTTTTAGGATCATATCTTAAGGTTTGGTTTATGTACCACATTAAATATTCTTTATTTACCGAATCATTCTTATCTATTGGTTTTGGAAGATTTGCAATTCTATAAAAATTAGCGTTATACACTTCATTTTGAAGCTTTAAGCTAGGTAATGTTTCACTTTTTAAAGTTTTGAAATTTACTGCATCATTATCATCTTTTGGATCATTTACAAACTTTAAACGTTTGTTACTTATATCATAATCTCCATCGGATGTTAGTGGTAAACCACCTCTTTTTCCATAAGATCCTGATTTGCTTCCAGTTTCGGAATACCGTCCAAACTTATCCACACTCATGGTTATACTGAATGTTTAATCGGTTATGCTTGTATTCTATATACTCATATTTTTATGCAATTACTCCTCGATTTCGCAATTCGCCGACCAAAGCTACCCATTCGTTTTCTAAACCGCTATGTCCGGCTTGTTTTGCTTCATATATCAACTTCATTCTATCAACCAATTTGTTTATATCGTTGTAGTATATTATATTAGTATCATACAAGTTTTTCAATAATCCTTTTCCTGATAAACTTGATTGATTTGTTTTTCTCCTTTTATGTAAAATATTTATTTCAGCAGAAGATAATGATTTTCTTTTTATGGGTGCCCTTCTTTTTGGTGGGAAAAGTTTAGCAATAATAGTTTTATATTTTTCTGATTTATTTCTATAAACATTGAAATTTTTAGAATAATTTTTCTTATGCGCATTTGTATCCTCCAATATTTGTTTAAAAATGTTTAAATCCTTTTTAGTATATTTATTAGGTTTCGGTTTAAAAATAAGTTCAAACAATCCTTTTGTACCTTTGTATTGTTTATTATTTATAATAATATTGTCATGTTCGTCTACATCAAGCTTGCTATCTCCAATCATTAGGCCATTTTCTTCTATTCTAGCACCAAAAGTATGATACTTTCGAGTTGGTTGTGCAGAATGTAACATTTTTAATACAAATTGTCTTGCAAGCGGCCCTTTATACGCAATATCCGAGCCCAATTTGCTCAAGTTGGATGGATTAATAGGCTCTTCTTCTTCTTGTTGTTCTTCGCTTGTAGAAAGACCTTCTTTTTCTGTTAAAACATCCGTTTCTTCACCTAGTTCGCTTTCTTCTTCAGTTGTTTCTCCTTGTTGCGTAAAACTTGTATCACCTTCATATTCTTCTTTTTGTTCAAATTTTGAAATGGGTAAAATAGCATCTCCGGAAAAATTAAATGTTGAAGGTGTAACATTTTGCCCCAATTGTTTTAATGGCTCAGTAATAGGTTTAAATGTTGATTCCAGAAATTTCTCTCTTTCACTTATTCCTAATCTTAACGCTCTGTTTTTATGTCTAATAGAATCACTAAGTGATTTTATTTCTTTTAATAGCTTTTCCTGATTAACCATGTTTACACCATGGAGACTTGGACGATAATGTTGTTAATTAATGTATTAAAACAAATTTATCAAAACCTATGCGGTAACGACCATCTGTTATAGCTTTATCTTTCATAATTACCAAAAATCCATATTTTTCCGCCCAAGCTTTTCCACAAAGCTCTTTGAATTTATCAAATGACATATCAGCATTTACATGATCGTTGTATATATGTTTTAGGTTTGTATCGTCTTGTTTGAATAAAACTAAAATATTTGCATTGTCTCTAATTAGTTGTTTTGGAATTTTGCTATATGTTTGTCCGATATATATGCTATCAATATTATTATGTCTTCCCATGGCAAAATAGTTTCTAATAGTATCATGATTTTCACTAGATACATCATCAAATACAAATACAGAATACGGCTTAGCCTGGTCTGGTTGCATAACACTGTCACTAGCATTAAATTTGTAATAGTTAACATCAGGCACATCAGTCAGGATCTTTTCCAACAATTGATACTTTGGTTGATGTAAGGACTTTGAAAAAATATATAGGTTATTAAATCGCAATCCTTTTGTGTTTGTAATTAAGTTAAACACAACGTTAGTTTTGCCACAGTTTGAAGGACCGCTTACTATACATCGTACAGTGTTTGGAAATAAACTGCCGTGTTTACCATTGTTGATTTTAACGTTATCTACAGTTAAATCATCAATGTTATTAATATTAAATTTATCTTTATGGTGAACAATCTCCATCTTATTCAAAGGCTGAAGAATAAATAAGTTGATTTATAACTAAATCAAATCTTTTATAGGTATCCACGAATCTTCAGTTTTGTCAAACCCCAACCAACGTACTTTAACTTGGTCTTTTTTCCTTTGCAACACCTTTTCAACAAGATAGACATCACCTACTGTTGACTTTAACAATTCATGTCCGTAAAAACCGCCTTGTAACAAATTTCCTTTGTTATCTTTTAAAATATAAGTTTCCGGTACAGTAGGTTGTACTTTATACACTGTAAAAACTTCGTTTGTCCAATTGGGCAGGTATTTCTTAGTAAACACTCCTTTGTATTTACTAATTCGAACTTTATCATTTACATTAAATTTTCTTGGTTTTTTTTGTTCCGCTTTTGGCTGTGTATTCTTTTTAATTCGTTGTAAAACTAGTTTAGCGTTTTTCTTATTCACTTTGTTAGGTGCCATACCGATAGTTCTATGAAACTTGTTGTTGTAATCGCTTATTAATTTTGGTAAGATATCAACCCATACGTAAGAACCTCTTTTCGAAAACATTTTATACATTGCACCTTTTAAGGTTCTATTAAATCTTTCAATTATAGCTGCCTTTTTCTCAGAATTTGTAGAATAATGATTTATCTTATATTTTTTCATTAACAATGCAAAAGGTTTATTAAAAAATTCTTTCCCATCATCAGTTTGTAAATGTTTAATTTTATTTTTATCTCTTTTTATAGCTACCTCCATAGCTTTTGTTATGCTGTTACCGGTTTTGTCTTTTAATGGCAAAGCATCTGCAACTTTAGTAAAACAATTAATAATCGTAAGTATGTATCTAAATCCTTTATTTATTTTACTATGCGGTTGCATTTCAATTAAATCTGCTTGATATAAATCATTTATTCCTTTTACAACAGTATTTCTTAGTGGAAACTTTATTCTTGCAGGTTTATGAAGTTCATTAACAATCTTTTCCTTTAACTCTGTCATGATGTTTTTACTAACAAAGTCAAGTTAGTATTGAGTGTTTCTTTTTCTGCATCCGCTTTTATAGGTCAAGGTCATTTCAACATATTTTTAAAAAAGGGAAAATCACAGCGAGCATGCTGTGATTTCCCCTTTTTTTTCTTTTTTCTTTTTTTTCTTTTTTTTCTTTTTACTCATTGATAGGATTGAGAGAATAGTGGCCGAATGGTAGAGTGTGAATTTTGTCTGGAAGAATGTGTCGTTTGTCATCATTGGATCAGAGTGCTTTTTTTACTTCTGTTACGCTGTACAGGTGATGATTGAAACTTCTGATGGTGTTGAATTTTGCAGTTATAGTCGTTTCTTCAAATAAGCATTGCTTGTAGTGTTCGAAATTTACATTCTTCTTAAGATACAAACTTTTTACACCCTTAGCTTTTTTAATTACATTGTTTTCTTCTTTATGCAATTGTAGTGAATACAATTTTGACATTAGTGCAATAAGTTCTTTTAGTAAAATTCCATTTGCTTCGTCTTTAAATTTTCCAAGTTTCTTTTTGTTCCGATCATTGTCATAATTTAAATGATCTTTTGGATAGTCACTAAAATCAAATTCATTTTTGTGAACAAATGTTCGAAGATCCAAATACATATCTTCAGTAAGAATCCAGTAGATGAAAGCGTCCGTGTCCATGTAGGCGATTCCGATGTTATCTCTACCGTAGAAGGCAACCATTTTGTTGTAGTGGAAATCATACATATGGGTTTTGGAAATATCCAAGATTGACATTCCAACGTACAACGGACGATCCATTTTCACGCTTGTCTTCTTCATAGATACTGCTACAAGGTTTTCATTGATGATAACGGATGTTCCAAAGTTTGGTTTTTGTACAAGTTTTTCTAGTTTTATAGGATCTGTAATTAATTTAACATTTTTGTGTTTTCTTTTGTTTTCCAATGTTTTTCCAAATATCGCATTATTCATTAATTTAAAAAAATCCTTTTGAAATATTGATGTTGCAGCTGCTCTTCTTCTGGTGTTTGAATCAATGTACGGTTTTAACCAGCATGATTGGGAAAATTTTAAAACTCTATGAATTTTGGTTATACGTAAACCCAATTGGAGTGCTTGTTGAACAACCCAAAAGTGAGCTACGTATCTTTGTTTATTTTCAAGAGTCATCATTAATTTTGGATGTTTGCCAATTGGTGAAACTTGTGTTTTTGCAAGGAGCGGAAGATCGTAATGAAGATCGTGCAAGTGTTCTGGATATTCAAAGTCACAGTCCAATATGTATCCGGTGTCTCCGTCTTTTGAAATTTGTGTAATATCACCAATAGAGTCTGGATTAACCCATTCAAAGTTTCCAAAAGGAAGTGGATTAGACATGGCCCATCCGTATAAATTGTTGGCATCGAAATATCCTAAGAACACTGATGGTTTTTCTTTATCGTAGTTTGGAAGATATTTGTTGTTAGCTTTAACATGTCTAGTAACACTTTGGGTCAATCCACCTCTAACGCCCGATTCGATCATCAACACCATGTCAATATCGGTTAATAATTGAAGGTTGCACTTTGTTTCTTTTAGCATAGCTTGCCAAGCTAGTCCTGGAGAAGTATAAGAATGAAGAGGGTCTAATCCGTAGGCTTCAAAGCAAGTGTTTCTAAATTCTTCCATCACATCGCAGAGAAGGGTCACATCAAGTTTTACATAAAAGTCAGAATAATCTCCCAGAGTGTTCATTTCCAATTCGTCCCAAACTCTGCATGCGTGTTGATAGTCTTCAGGTGAAATGTCCGAATCGGTAAGTTTACTTTTAAATGCTTCTGGTGGAGGAAGTGATGTTTCTTGAAATTTATGTAGTCCATCGATGTAATCATACGGGAAAACTCCTTTCCGAAGAACCAAATCCATTTTTTCTGCAGGTACAATTTTGCTTGTTTCTATTAAATTTTCTCTTCTTAAATTTTCAGAAAGTTTCATTAGACTGGAAGGCATAAATCTAAATGAATCAACAAATCTAAGTTTAATTTTGCCCACCTTTTTTGAAAAGCTTATAAAGTTTTCCATAGTTTGTGCCAAAACATCTATTTCACCGTTGTCTCTTGCTAATTCGGGAATGATAAAATGTCCATCGTATCCACTAAGATTGTGAAAAACCACAGGAATAAAAGATGGTAGTTTGTAGTTGATGTTACATCCGTTGCAAGCTGCACCTCTGTAGGCTCCTGTCAGATGGTCATGGTCGCGAACTTTAACTTTAGTTTCTGTAAATTGATTGTTACACAAATAGCATGTTGTTGCTGAATCATAAAGATGAAGTTCTTCCGGCGTCATAGGTGACATAGGAACCACATTGCTATACATTGCTTCCACTTTCCCGGCGATGTTGTATAAATCATCAACAAAGTATCGAGCTGCTTCTTCTCCACGATAGATCTTCGGTGTAGATGTCAAACCATATTCTTGAAGATGTTCTTCAGACAGAGTGGATTTTACTATTAAACAGTAGCTGTTTGGTTTGTGAAGTTGATACTTTGTTCTGCTGGTATTTTCCTCTCCTTCTTCTTGTTCAAGTGGAAGCAATGAAGATTCAAAATCTGCATACACTACAACGGGAATTCTGTATTGTTGGATAACTTTGTCAAATTTTACTTGAGATCTTCTAGGGTGTGGTAATTTAATTCTTACTTCATAGTTTCCACTGCATAGTCTTTGATGTTCCGTCAGCCATTCTGAACCTCCTCTTCTCAAAGGTTTGTTTACAAAACAGAAACATCTTTTACAAGTGGTTTTTCCTTCTTTACGTTTTGATAACTGTTTGCAAACTAGAGCTTCAAAATCTTTAATATATACATAATGTGAAATATCACCTTTTGTTATTAATAATAAATCAGTATGATCTCTGCGTTCGGTAGGTGTTATACGTAAGGGGTAAACATTGTTGGATGAATCCAAGCCAAAGATGTTTACAGATGCAAAAGGATTTTTCTTTTCAAATTTTGATATGTCTTGAATTGAAACAGGGTAACTCATGCCTTGAAAATTATAGTTATGGTAAACCTCATTGTATGCTCTACTCGGTCGTTCCGCATGATTTCTTATATATTTTGCAAGCATTGCATACTTGAAACATTCAGCATCTTTATTTTGAACATTAATACAGGAATTGGTGTCTTGAATTTTCTTTGGCAATTCAATATGACTACTACCTCTCATTCCATATCCATGTTTATGAACTCTTACATCTAAGCTTGTTATACTTAACAAACTCCATCCAGAACCTCTTCCTTCATGTTCTTGTAATTTTGTTAAAAGTTCTTCAAAACAATCATCCACAATTGAGCTTATATCTGATGCAAACATGATGGTTTTGTTTTTAGTTAAAAATCCTCTTGGTGATGTTTCATTCTGAACATTTGTAAATACTGTATCTAATAATATTCCAAACTTTATAAAATTTAATCTTCTTAGTTCATTGTTTAATGTTTCTGTTACTAATGTTTTTGCTTTTGAAATAAACTGTGCAAGTTGCAATTGAGCATTGTCAATCTTAAAATGAGTTACTACACTACCTGGTAAGGCTCGGGCGTATAATTCCACATCCAAAGATGGTCCGGGTGCGTATTGAATAACACTTGATCTTGAATTTAGTTGTTGTTGTACGGTAGCCAGTATTTGATCTAAATCTTCCAAATATTCTTCTTCTGCATTGTTATTTGTTTCTTGGTTTGTTTCTTGGTTTGTTTCTTGGTTTCTTTCTTGGTTTGTTTCATTGTTATGGTAAACTTCTTTGTGTATTTGTAGTAAAATGTCATCTTCAAAAGATTCTTCGCAACTAATGCAGTAATACATGACGTAGGTGTGCTCTCCACAAAAGTTGCCGTAGTAATGAAAACCACTCTAAAACTCCCCCTATTTATAGCATTACCCCCACCACTTTTTTCTGTATTAAACATAAAAAGTGTAAATAACAGTTAAATTTCTTATATTTCAAAACCCCAAAGTATTAAGATTATCCGATGTAAGTTTAAAAAGAAATCCAAGTGTCAAGGTCAAATTATACAAGTTTAAAAGAATCTTTTTTTCTGTATTAAACACAAAAAGTGTAAATAACTGTTGAACGTTTTATATTTCAAAACCCCTAAGTATTAAGATCATCCAATGTAAATTTGAAAAGAAATCTAAGTGTCAAGGTCAAATAATGCAAGTTTTAAAAAAAAATCTTTTTTTCTGTATTAAACACGAAAAGTGTAAATAGCTGCTAAATTTTTTATATTTCAAAACCCCTAAGTATTAAGATCATCCAATGTAAGTTTGAAAAGAAATCTAAGTGTCAAGGTCAAATAATGCAAGTTTAAAAAATCTTGTTTAAAGTAAATTTGAAGCAAATGTTTGAAAAACGTTCTAAGTCCTAAAATATTAATTAAGGGGAAGTTTTAACACTTAAAATTTTTACAAGTCCAATGTAAAGTAAAATAAAGAAATGTTGTTGCTTGTTGGAACAGTAACAAAAGAATGATGGGTTTGAAAAATTTTCTAAGTCCTAAAATATTAATTATTGGGAAGTTTTAAGACTTAAAATTTTTACAAGTCCAATGTAAGATAAAATAAAGAAAGAAGGGTTGTTGTCTGTTGGAACAGTGGCGAAAGAATAATGGAATTCAAACTCGCAGCAAAAAAGAAACTTGATATTGTAAAATAAATGTTGAAGCAAATGTTTGAAAAATTTTCTAAGTCCTAAAGTATTAATTATTGGGAGGTTTTAACTCTTAAAACTTTTACAAGTCCAATGTAAAGTAAAATAAAAAGAAGTGTTGTTGCCTGTTGGAACAGTAACAAAAGAATGATGAATTTAAACAATTTTCTAAGTCCTAAAAAAATGGATTATAGAGAAGTTTTAACACTTAAAATTTTTACAAGTCAAATGTAAAGTAAAATAAAGAAAGAAGTATTGTTGCCTGTTGGAACAGTGGTGAATGAATGATGGAAAGTAAACTCGCAGCAAAAAGAAACTTGATATTGTAAAATAAATGTTAAAGCAAATGTTTCAAAAATTTGCTAAGTCCTAAAGTATTAATTATTGTAAAGTTTTAACACTTGAAATTTTTACAAGTCCAACGTTAAGTAAAATAAAGAAAGAAATGTTGTTGTTGCCTGTTGGAACAGTGGCGAAAGAATGATAGAAACCAAACCCGCAGCAAGGGTCCTGTGGTTTAGGAGGGGGTAAGCGGGGGGGGGGGGGTGATGACCTCGAGCCGAGTTGGGGTCTGGGATCTGCGCGTGTGGTTCTGCATCAGTTGCTCGCTAGACAGTGAGGTGGTAACATGTTCAGAAGGCGCCCTGAACATTTTATCATTTTTGCTGTTTGGTGAAAATATCTTGGTGTTATTTGTACAATAACATCTTGATGTAGAACTGATTAATTTTAAGGCATGGTAGTTGTTTGTGCTTGTAGATACCCTAGGGTTTGTAGTTTGTTTTTAGTTTGCTGGTTTGGTACTTAGTATTAATTTAAAATCCTTCTTTTACTTACAATATATTTTGCCTGGAGTGTTTAAGTTTAAAGTAATATTTTGTTTTTAAGAATGTTATATGATATGTTTTTAATACCTTTCTATTCCAACTTCCTTTTTCCAACAAGCTTGTTGAGGGCATTCCCTCTCTTGTCTTGTATTCCTTTTTAGTTAGGGACACCTTTCAATTCCAATTTCCTTTCCTTTTTTCCCTTCCATCTTTTGCACGGTAAAACCAATTAATTTATGGTAAAACCGGCTACCGCTTTTGTAGTGATTACGCACACCAAAGCGGGTCACTTACAACCTCTATACGTGCTGGATGGGTAGTTCGCCTACCTCCGGAGTTTCGCTAGACCTCAGCTGTACTGCGTCGCTAATGGCGAGTCACTGGCTCCTTTAGTGTTAGGAAATAAAAACATATTTGTATAACATTTTTCCAAAATTTAATTAAGCAACGTGCTATTTCAGAATAACATTTTTTGTTTTAGCTTAGCGTTGTGCGCTTATGATGAGGTGTGTGAGTTCGCTTACGTGATGATTACACCGTAATCATGATGTGCAGCGCTGGGCTGTTTAGCTTTTTTACTTATCTTTTACTTTTTATTTATTATTTCTTTTAACTTAATTTTTTTTATTAATTGATCAACTCTAGGCAGGTTGTATTGTAAATTAGCTTTTCTTCTTTTAGGTTTCCGGGGGTGTACGGTTCTGTAAAACCATACACCCCCATTTTCTTTTTAATTAATGAATGACCTTGACCTACTTATTTTCAAGGTCAACCAAAAGAGTTAGCGAAAATTTCTAAGTCCCAAGGTTATTTTTATGCAAATTGTTCCGAACCCTATCATGTGGGTATTCAAATTATTTTAAAAATATCTAGTTGAATAAATGCAAAATAAACTACACTTGTTTTAAATATAAACATTTTATTAAATGATGTTACCAAACCTTTTTGTTTGTCTTTTCATTCTGCTTATTTTAAATACCTACATGATAGGATTTGGAAACATATAAAGAAAAATATGATTTAAAAGATTTTTTTTCAGTTTTTGAGCTATAACTTTTATACCTTTGGTTTTATCGAAAAATGTTACTGGACCTTTTTTGTTTGCCTTTTTATTCTGCGTAATTTGAGTACCCGCACGATAGATTTAGAGCATTTTTGTTATATCCACTGCCACCGTGTACGGCGACGTAGCTCAAAAGTTGAACGGCGACGATATCAAGTGGGGGCCCCCCATTTCACAAACTTACTCTAAACCTATTGTGCGGGTACTCAAATTACGCGAAATGAAAAGACAAACACAAAAGGTCCAGTAACATTTTTCGATAAATCCAACGGTATAAAAGTTATAACGAAAAACTAAAGTTTCAAGGTCATTTAAAACTTTTACAAAACCTATCATGTGGTTACTCAAGTTACGTGGAATAAAAAAAAACAAACAAAAATGTTCAGTAACATTTTTCTATAAAACCAACGGTGTAGAAGTTATAACGCGAAAACTTAAGATTTAAAACCGTCCAGGTTACAAAACGTCCAGGTAACCTGGACGTTTTAGTAAAAACGTCCAGGCTACAAAATATTGTTAATTTCTTACAAAATAATGTTGATTTTATAACAAATGTTACCGAAGCTTGTTGTTGGTCTCATAATTTAAGTACTCACAAAATAAGGGTTGGAAACTTATAAAGTAAAATATAAAATGTTGGAAAATACTTTTTTTTAGTTTTTGCGTTATAACTTGTATACCGTTGGTTTTATCAAAAAATGTTACTGGACATGTTTTGTTCGTCTTTTTATTCCGAATAATTTGAGTATATGCATGATAGGTTTGGAGCAATTTTGTAAAAGGGGGGGGGGGAATTGCAAAATTACTCTAAACCTATTGTGCGGGTACTCAAATTACGGGGAGTGAAAAGACAAACACAAAAGGTCCAGTAACATTTTTCGATAAATCCAACGGTATAAAAGTTATAACGAAAAAACTAAAGTTTCAAGGTCATTTAAAACTTTTACAAAACCTATCATGTGGTTACTCAAGTTATGTGGAATAAAAAAAACAAACAAAAATGTTCAGTAACATTTTTCTATAAAACCAACGGTGTAGAAGTTATAACGCGAAAACTTAAGATTTAAAACCGTCCAGGCTACAAAATATTGTTAATTTCTTACAAAATAATGTTGATTTTATAACAAATGTTACCGAAGCTTGTTGTTGGTCTCATAATTTAAGTACTCACAAAATAAGGGTTGGAAACTTATAAAGTAAAATATAAAATGTTGGAAAATACTTTTTTTAGTTTTTGCGTTATAACTTGTATACCGTTGGTTTTATCAAAAAATGTTACTGGACATGTTTTGTTCGTCTTTTTATTCCGAATAATTTGAGTATATGCATGATAGATTTGGAGCAATTTTGTAAAAGGGGGGGGGGGTGTTGCAAAATGACTCAAAACCTATTGTGCAGGTACTCAAATTACAAGGAATGAAAAGACAAACACAAAAGGTCCAGTAACATTTTTCGATAAATCCAACGGTATAAAAGTTATAACGAAAAAACTAAAGTTTCAAGGTCATTTAAAACTTTTACAAAACCTATCATGTGGTTACTCAAGTTACGTGGAATAAAAAAACAAACAAAAATGTTCAGTAACATTTTTCTATAAAACCAACGGTGTAGAAGTTATAACGCGAAAACTTAAGATTTAAAACCGCCCAGGTTACAAAACGTCCAGGTAACCTGGACGTTTTAGTAAAAACGTCCAGGCTACAAAATATTGTTAATTTCTTACAAAATAATGTTGATTTTATAACAAATGTTACCGAAGCTTGTTGTTGGTCTCATAATTTAAGTACTCACAAAATAAGGGTTGGAAACTTATAAAGTAAAATATAAAATGTTGGAAAATACTTTTTTTTAGTTTTTGCGTTATAACTTGTATACCGTTGGTTTTATCAAAAAATGTTACTGGACATGTTTTGTTCGTCTTTTTATTCCGAATAATTTGAGTATATGCATGATATGTTTGGAGCAATTTTGTAAAAGAGGGGGGGGGAGGGGGGGGGGAAAGGGGGGGGAGGGGGGGGAGGGGGGAGGGGGGGGAGGGGGGGAGGGGGGAGGGGGGGAGGGGGGAGGGGGGGGGAAGGGGGGGGGGAGGGGCGAGGGATGGGGGGAGGGGGGGGGGCAAAATTGCAAAATTACTCTAAACCTATTGTGCGGGTACTCAAATTACGCGGAATGAAAAGACAAACACAAAAGGTCCAGTAACATTTTTCGATAAATCCAACGGTTTAAAAGTTATAACGAAAAAACTAAAGTTTCAAGGTCATTTAAAACTTTTACATTACCTATCATGTGGTTACTCAAGTTACGTGGAATAAAAAAAACAAACAAAAATGTTCAGTAACATTTTTCTATAAAACCAACGGTGTAGAAGTTATAACGCGAAAACTTAAGATTTAAAACCGTCCAGGTTACAAAACGTCCAGGTAACCTGGACGTTTTAGTAAAAACGTCCAGGCTACAAAATATTGTTAATTTCTTACAAAATAATGTTGATTTTATAACAAATGTTACCGAAGCTTGTTGTTGGTCTCATAATTTAAGTACTCACAAAATAAGGGTTGGAAACTTATAAAGTAAAATATAAAATGTTGGAAAATACTTTTTTTTAGTTTTTGCGATATAACTTGTATACAATTGGTTTTATCAAAACATGTTACTGGACATGTTTTGTTCGTCTTTTTATTCCGAATAATTTGAGTATATGTATGATAGGTTTGGAGCAATTTTGTAAAAGGGGGGGGGGGTTGCAAAATGACTCAAAACCTATTGTGCAGGTACTCAAATTACAAGGAATGAAAAGACAAACAAAAAAGGTCCAGTAACATTTTTCGATAAATATAATGGCATAAAAGTTATAACGCAAAAACTAAAGTTTCAAAGTAATTTAAACTTTTACAAAAATGACCTTGAGACTTAGAAATTTTCGCTAAGTCTTTTGTTGACCTTGAAAATAACTAGGTCAAGGTCATTCGATAATTAAAAAGAAAATGGGGGTGTACGGTTTGACAGAACCGTACACCCCCGGAAACCTAAAAGAAGAAAAGCTAATTTACGATACAACCTGCCTAGAGTTGATAAATTAATAAAAAAAATTAAGTTAAAAGAAAAATAATAAATAAAAAGTAAAAGATAAGTTAAAAAAAGCTAAACAGCCCAGCGCTGCACATCATGATTACAGTGTGATCATCACGTAAGCGAACTCACACACCTCACCATAAGCGCACAACGCTAAGCTAAAACAACTAGACAGCCCAGCGCTGCACATCATGATTACAGTGTGATCATCACGTAAGCGAACTCACACACCTCATCATAAGCGCACAACGCTAAGCTAAAACAAAAAATGTTATTCTGAAATAGCACGTTGCTTAATTAAATTTTGGAAAAATGTTATACAAATATGTTTCTATTTCCTAACACTAAAGGAGCCAGTGACTCGCCATTAGCGACGCAGTACAGCTGAGGTCTAGCGAAACTCCGGAGGTAGGCGAACTACCCATCCAGCACGTATAGAGGTTGTAAGTGACCCGCTTTGGTAAGCGTAATCACTACAAAAGCGGTAGCTGGTTTTACCATTATTGGTTTTACCGTGCAAAAGATGGAAGGAAAAAAGGAAAGGAAATTGGAATTGAAAGGTGTCCCTAACTAAAAAGGAGTACAAGACAAGAGAGGGAATGCCCTCAACAAGCTTGTTGGAAAAAGGAAATTGGAATAGAAAGGTATAAAAAACATATCATATAACATTCTTAAAAACAAAATATTACTTTAAATTTAAACATTCCAGGCAGAAATATATTGTAAGTAAAAGAAAGATTTTAAATTAATACTAACTACCAAACCAGCAAATTAAAAACAAACTACAAACCCTAGGGTATCTACAAGCACAAACAACTACCATGCTTAAACTACCATGCCTTAAAATTAATCAGTCCTACATCAAGATGTTACTGTACAAATAACACCAAGATATTTTCACCAAACAGCAAAAAATGATAAAATGTTCAGGGCGCCTTCTGAACATGTCACCACCTCACTGTCTAGCGAGCAACTGATGCCGAACCACACGCGCAGATCCCGGACCCCAACTCGGCTCGAGGTCACGGCAGCTGGCAGCCGGGCCGGGCAGGTGTGGCAGGCAGCTGGTTGACCACCTGGCCTCAAGCGCAGACTCTGGACCCCAATTCGGCTCGAGGTCACCACAGGAGCCTTGCTGCGGGTTTGGTTTCCATCATTCTATCGCCACTGTTCCAACAAACAACAACACTTCTTTTTTTTATTTTACTTTACATTGAACTTGTAAAGATTTTAAGTGTTAAAAACTTCCTAATAATTAATATTTTAGGACTTAGAAAATCTTTCAAACCCATCATTCTTTTCCCACTGTTCCAAACAGGCAACATTTCTTTCTTTATTTTACTTTACGTTGGACTTGTAAAAATTTTAAGTGTTAAAACTTCAACAATAATTAATGCTTTAGGACTTAGAAAATTTTTCAAACATTTGCTTTAACATTTATTTTACAATATCAAGTTTTTTTGCTGCGAGTTTAATTTCCATCATTCCTTCACCACTGTTCCAACAAGCAACAATACTTCTTTCTTTATTTTACTTTACATTTGACTTGTAAAAATTTTAAGTGTTAAAACTTCCCAATATTCATTTTTTAGGACTTAGAAAATTTTTTCAAACTCATAATTTTTTTGTTACTGTTCCAACAGACAACAACACTTCTTTTTATTTTATTTTTCAGTATTAATGTAGGTTGAAACTTGTTTTAAAACAATTTTAATATTAGTTTGAAACTAAATTCATATATTATTAATGAGTAACCATGTTTTACTTAAGGAATATTATGTTTTAAGTCAATTGTAATACATAATAAAATAAACATTATACATATTTTCATTGTATCATAAATATAAATCTAGTTTATTAATGTTACTGAACTAAAAATAGGGGTTGGAAACTTATAAAGTAAAAATATAAAATGTTGGAAAATATTTTTTTTAGTTTTTGCGTTATAACTTCTATACCGCTGGTTTTATAAAAAAAATGTTACTGAACCTGTTTTGTTCGTCTTTTTATTCCGAATAATTTGAGCATTTATGTTATATCCACTGCCACCATAGATTTTTTTGCAGTTTTTGCGATATAACTTTTACACCGTTGGTTTTATCGAAAAATGTTACTGGACCTTTTTTGTTAGTCTTTAAATTCTGCGTAATTTGACTACCCGCATGATACATTTAGATCATTTTTATTATATCCACTGCCACCAAAGTTTTTTTAAGTTTTTGCGCTATAACTTTTACACCGTTGGTTTTATCAAAAAATGTTACTGGACCTTTCTTGTTTGTCTTTTAATTCCGTTTAATTTGACTACCCGCACGATCGATTTGGAGCATTTTTGTTATATCCACTGCCACCATGTACGGCGACGCAGTTCTAAAGTTGAACGGAAACGAGATCAAGTCGGCGACCCCCCCCCCCCCCATCGATCGTTGTTGGGGGGGGGGAGGGGGAGGGGGGGGGAGGGGGGGGAGGGGGGGGAGGGGGGGGGGTTTCGTCCCGGCAACATTGGCGGGGGGGGGGGGGGGTTGGAAAATTGCTTAAAACCCTATCGTGTGGGTACTCAAATTACGCGGAATCAGAAGACAAACAAAAAAGGTCCAGTAACTTTTTTTGATAAAACCAACGGTATAGAAGTTATAACGCAAAAACTAAAAATTATCTTTCTTTACATCATATTTCATTTTATATGTTTCCAAACCCTATCATGTAGGTACTCAAAATACGCAGAATTAAAAGACGATCAAAAAAGGTCCAGTAACATTTATTTATTAAACCAACGGTATAGAAGTTATAACGCAAAAACCCAAAATTATCTTTCTTTACATTATATTTTACTTTATATCCTTTCAAACCCTATCATGTAGGTACTCAAAATACGCAGAATTAAAAGACGAACAAAAAAGGTCCAGTAACATTTTTTTATTAAACCAACGGTATAGAAGTTATAACGCAAAAACTAAAAATTATCTTTTTTTACATTATATTTTACTTTATATCTTTTCAAACCCTATCATGTAGGTACTCAAAATACGTAGAATTAAAAAGACAAACAAAAAGGTTCAGTAAACTTTTTTTATAAAACAAACGGTATAAAAGTTATAACGCAAAAACATAAAAAAAAAATTTTCTACATTTTATATTTTACTTTATATGTTTCCAAACCCTATCATGTGGTACTTCAATAACGCAAAATAATGAGACAAACAAAAAACTTCGGTAACATTTGTTATTTAACCAACAATGTAAAAGTTATAACAAAGAAACAAAATTTAGATCTTTAACCAAGTTTATATTTAATCGAAACTGTAGTTTATTTTGCATTTCTGCGACTAAATTTTTTAGAAGTATCAAGGTGATATAATAAAGTGGCATCTTTAAAATATTGTAACTTGTACAAAGTTAAATAAGTGTTAAAACGATATTTTATTGCAAATATTTAAAACCACAAGTTCAGAACGATTGTTTAATACTGACATGTTCACTCAACAAGAGCAACAGTACGACTAACACTACATATCCAAATATTGCGAGGAGTCTCTCATGGTGGTGGGGGAAGGCAGGTGCGCGGCAGATGTTCCGTCCTGCACATGTCTTTCGAGGGAGGTAACAGCGCTACCACTATCACATCAGTTTGCTGGTAGGACTCGCAGAGTAAACATCTAAATAAACATGAGTTCTGTTTTATATGTTTCTTTTATCAAAGATGGACTTTGTATTGAAACGCAAAGTTTCACTATTGATGCAGATCCTGTACAACAAATTTTAGTACATCCTCCAGAAAATTATGATTCTATCTACATTTCGGTGCATGAACCAAACGACCCCCCACCACCAACTGCCGACACGGAGTAGGACAGCGGCTACCACACGTCATTAACGCTCCAGCTCTTCACCCGAGCACACATGGACTCTGAGCTTCAAGATAATACTGTTTCTTCTTCTACATCTACACAAACTTCCGAACAATTACCTACTGAAAATAAAACTACAACAAGTGTACAAGTAAACGAAATTTCATCAACTGTTAGTTCTGATGCGCAAGCAATAATGCTATCATTAATTGGTTTCGACTAAAAATTCAACAATGGAAGAAGAAAGAAATTCGCTACTTTGCAACTTGGTTTTTGTGAACCCGTCGAAATTTGTTATTTTCCTACTTTCATTTTTATGTGGTTACAATTTTGGTTACCTTGTTCAGGAAATACTAACAGATAAAAAGAAAGAACATTCACTATTTTTAAAGTTTATATTTATGTAATTGCATCTTTATTTGGATACTTTGTAGCAGGATATTTTCTTGTTAACTTGTCAATTCCATTTTTAATATAATATTTTAATAGAAACAAAAATCAACAAAACAACAATTAAAAAACAGTTTGTAAAAAGAAACAAAACTTATCTTGCATTTTCGGATTTTCCGAAAATGCAAGATATTTTTTAAAAACATCCCCGGCCGACCTTGACCCTTTTCCGGACATTTAAAATTTAAATACCAGCACAGCTGGACATTTAAACTTAAATACCATCCCCAACACGTCACAGCTACGTCACAGCCTGTGACGTCACTTCCGGTCACGTGACCGGATGTAGCTGTCACTTTTGATTAATGCGTTTTGGCCAGAAGCCCCACTATTGCACTACTGAAATCA